>WNGS01052365.1:2848002-2924121 GCA_020271785.1 Procambarus virginalis
TAGCAGGTTGTTGGTAGGGAGAACCTTAGTTTTTGCTGCTGCTGCTACGTATGAAGGACATTGTTTGAATGTAATGTCGTGATCGCCACAACAGTTTGAGCAGGTGAGTGTATCTGATGTACAATCTTGCGTGTAATGGAAACCAGAGCATTTCCCACATAATGTCTTTGGTGCATCCTTTCCAGGTATGGTTAAAGCCTTTACATTTAAAACACTGAGTGGGACGTGGTATATACACCTCTAGTTATGTAATTATATATTATATAGGTTTCCTATAATTATAGTTTTGCATAATTAGTTTTGGTTGAAACTAATTGGGAAGCCGTTTAACCAAATCCTCTCAGGGGGAATGTAGTCTAGAAAGGTAAGCAGGGCAGTGCCTGTATCACTCAGTTCTCCGTTTGTTCTTCGCATAA
Source organism: Procambarus virginalis (assembly GCA_020271785.1). Lineage (NCBI taxonomy): Eukaryota > Metazoa > Arthropoda > Malacostraca > Decapoda > Cambaridae > Procambarus > Procambarus virginalis. The sequence continues at coordinate 2,848,419 of WNGS01052365.1, forward strand.
ATTTTTTTATTCCATGGGTCGGGATGCCATGTGTCGCAAGTTGTGCTTTGATGTCGTCTACACTGATGTCTACCACATGTCGAATTACATATTTTGTTAATCGGTCCCCTAGTGATTTGTAGCACTTGACTTTGTGGCCACAGATGTCAGTAATGTCTGAGAGCTTTAGTTCTTCGCCATGTTTGTGGTCCACTGCGATCAGGTTTTTTTGTTTATTTGGTCTCATATTGTGCACGCTGATCCCGAATATCTTGGGAATGGCATTATATAAGATACTTTGTGCCCGGCTATTTCTGAACACATTTTCCTCTTCGCCATCAAAGGCAATGATGAAAGTTTGCAAATCAGAAGAACTTGGCCTACCTTGGTTGAGCTGTGGAAGTTGATACTGAGGCCGCGTGGTGCCGGCATGGTCTCTGTTTACCTCTGTAAGTTGGCGGCGTTTCGCTTCCAATCTGTTTGCCTTGCTGTGATGTTTGCTGTCTAAGAAATCTCCAGCTAGATCCTCTTCTAAGACCGGGTGACGTTCATGATCTAAATGTGTGGTATGCAAAAGTGGTTTCCCAGTGTCCTCAAAGGTATCGTCAATATTTGTAGGAGAGACGCTGCGTGAACCTCCACCAGTCGCCATGACGCCTCGCTCCGACGATGTTTCAGCAGAACATATTGTAGAAACATCGTCTGTGTGGGCACTCATACAAGGAAAACGGGATTCTCTGCCAGAGGTGCAAGCGCAACACCTCAGTCCTACAGACTTCCTTGACTCCGTGGATCAACATTTGGAAATTTTTAATAAGAATAGAAAAGTCATCGCTCTTCCTTGAGGAAAGTTAGGTCTTACTCCTCTCATCACGCATAAAATTCCTCATGAAAAAGATACAACAACAATTTATGTTCCAGCATATCGTTTACCACATTCTCAGAGGGCAGAAGCTGACAGACTTATAGAAGAAATGTTACAGGATGATGTAATTGAATCGAGCAATTCACCATGGAACGCCCCATTGATTCTTGTACCAAAACGAGATGGGACATGGAGACCAGTAATCGATTACCTGAAGCTTAACAGAGTAACGATACCTAACCGTTTCCCGCTTCCAGTTTTAAATGATTTGTTACAAAACATTGGTCGAAACAAAGTATTTTCAACATTACATTTGTTGCAGGGAATCTTCCAACTCCCACTCAATGAGGAAAGTAAGCAGTTGACAGCCTTTAGTACCCCTAATGGTCAGTTTCATTTCAAAAGAATGCCATTTGGTTTGAGAAGTAGCCCAATAACCTTTTCAAGGCTCATGACAAACCTATACATGTGAGATATGTGATAACCTATGCCGCAGATTAATATGTAGTACTCTTTTAGGTGTATCTCGATCTCATAATCATGTAGGTAGATGTTCAGACTCACTTTCAGAACCTTAAGAAAGTACTCACAAAGATTGCAGAAGCAAACTTTAAAGTAAAATGATCAAAATGCACATTTTCAAAGAAGATTAATTTCTTAGGTCATACAGTCACTCCTTCAGGTATTACCTTAGATGAATAAAAAATTATTGCTGCCCGTGATTTTCTAACGCCTCATACTGCAGAAGCCGTGAGACAGTTCACAGGTCTTGTAGGATTTTATCGTTCATTTATTGCTAGATTCTCTACTATAGCCGCTCCACTTTTTAAGTTGCAAAGAAAAGATGAACCCTTTGTTTGGGAAGAAGTCCAAGAACAATCTTTCAGAAAAATCAAAGAAACATTAGTCTCGTCACCTGTTCTAAGGCACCCAGATTTTTCTAAGCCTTTTACGTTGGTCACAGATGCCAGTGATATAGGCGTATGTGCTGCATTACTTCAAACAGAAGGTCACAGAGATTACGCAATAGCTTATGCCAGCTGTACATTGTCTAAGGAAGAGAAAAATTATAGTGCAACCGAGTGTGAAGCTCTAGCAGTTGTATAGGTTCTTGAACATTTCAGAGACACAATTTACAATTATCCAGTGCATGTTCTTACTGATCATCAACCATTAATTTCTTTGTTCAAAAACAAGAATCCTGTTGGAAAATTTGCCAGATATTTACTTACAATTCAAGAATTTAATCCTAAATTTGGGTATATTCCTGGAAAACCAAATATTGTAGCTGATGCAGTTTCTCGACAAGTAGTTGCAATCCAGTTAAATTACCCAGCATTAGATGCTACAGTAGTAGAAACTGAACAAAGACAAGATCCCATATGGTCACCAGTCATTAAGTTTTTGACTAAGCAAGATATTCGTCAGATTCATGAACCCCCAATACCATTGAAGGAACTGTTGATGTTAGACAATTTACTGTGAAGAGTAGTAAATCTAGGAATACCTCCAAGGAAATGTTGTCAGTTAGTCATTCCAGCTGTCTTAGTTCCAACTGTATTAAAAATTATACATGAGGCTCCTGCAAGTGCACATCCAGGAAAGTATCGTACACTCCAACAAGGTCGAATGAAATATTTTTGTCCCAAAATGGCTAAAGAGATTGCTCATTATGTTGATAGATGTTTAACATGCTTGCAGCACAAAGAACATGTTGCGGGTCCTAATCCAATTAATGTTTACCCAGTGACTAAAACCTCTTTGGAACGAGTATCAATGGATTTGTTGACAAATTTTTCAGAAACTGGAAAAGGTAACAAACACTTGCTTGTAATGGTTGACAATTTTTCAAGGTATTGTGAATTAGTTCCTATACCGACCGAAACAGCAGAAACTATAGCCAGAGCATTCCATGATCAAATAATTTGTAGATATAATATTCCAAAAGTTATTCTCTCAGATAATGGTCCTGAGTTCAGTAATAGTGTCTTAACTAGTTTGTGTGAATTATATAACATCAAAAAGTGTAGCATTATGCCATTTCATCCAGCAAGTAATAGATTAGCTGAGAGTACTAACAGGAAAATGTTAGATGCCTTGAGAGTCACATTGAATTTTGAAAACAGTAATTGGGATGAGTTCATACCCTTAATTCAGTGTGCCATAAATTCTTCAATTAATGCTTCTTCAGGAAACAGTCCTCATGCCATTCTTTATGGTACAGATAAGATGAATTAATGAATTAATCAGTGTAACCCCTGCACTTGTGAATAACATTGATGATTATGTTCAAGTAAAGCATAGACAAATGCAACTAGTTTTTAAGAAAATACGAGAACACTTGTCCAAAGCAATTGCAGCGTTTACCCGAGTAAAGAATGCTCAAGCTAAGCCCAGTAAAATAACTGTTGGAACTGTAGTAATGGTACTTAACCAACACAGATCGGGTCCCATGTACAAGGTAACTAAGAAATTTTTAGGTCCTTGTAAAGTAATAGGGTATGTAATATCAAGGGTAACAAGCACAAACTTAATAATTTGTTAACAGGAGAGTTCATAAAGAAACATTTAGATCACATGAAGTTAGCTAAAATTACTGCTGCTGAAACTGATGTAGAAGATGTCAATGACCATACCCAGACAGATTCTTCTAATGGAACACCACCTACTGTGGTTGACAGACCACTTGACGATCAGTTACCCCATGCCATTACTTATAATCTTAGGTCTAGACCTTTAGTTGCAACTATTAACTCACCACATGTTCATTAGCTACATACTAACGAGATTGATGACCCAGACGAGACCGGGTCATATGCAGTTTCACCTGTTCCTGATCTCCAGTCAGAGCCAGAGTTGTAGAGTACTCTGCAGGAATTACAGGTTGACATTGGCAAAATTTATAAATAAGTGCATCCTGCAATTATTCTGGTAACTCTACCCCATGTATCTCATTATCACTGAATAATGTATTGTATACTGTATACTTCTTTCAACTAAGTTTTGTGTCTTATTCAGATGCATTGAGAAGCTTACTGTGGTACTTGCATTTTTAGAGTGCATGTCTTCAAGTGTTTCATTATTGGTCTAGTAACCACACTGAGCCCAGTGTTTCCGGACTGCTATCACTAAGATGTTACCCTTCTCGGTCCACTTGGGATATACCGTGTAAATATTTATTAGATAAACATCATTTGTTTTATCTCGTTATTTAATTATAAGATTATCTGTGCTTGTTGCAGATTCTCTTGCTTCATAACTCTTGTTCCAGTTATGCAGATAATTGTACTTTATTATTTTCTAAGCACATGCAATTGATGCAAGATGTTGATAATTTTGTTTAGACAATACTTGAGTTGTATTAATAATACTTAATGCTTAAGATATGCTCATATTCATGCTCTTGATCGTGTTGATGCATTGTTACCATGATTTTTCACTGAGTCATATATGATCTAATTTTTGTGCCATGCCAAGCGTTGTTAGTATTATACAAACCTGATTCAATCTTCCAATGTTTATTTGAAACTATGCATGTAAGCCATTATTTTTGCCACCAATGGTCCTTCATTATTATTGTAAGAAGCTAGCCAGAGATTATCGGCAAGGGACATCGACTTGGTAGCGTATACGAGCAGTGTTAGCCTTTAAATTCTATGTCGGTTGGTGTACAGCCAATCCGGTGGCCAGAGAGCCTCATGACGTCATTCCTCAGAGCGCGCAGTAGCCGCCTTTCTAGTCAGCGAGTCAGTACCTTACAGACCTAGCTAGAGGCAGGACGTACAGGACCAGGTGTGCTGATGTTTACGCTACCACAACTAATAAAGCCAAGTAGTTCTACATGTGTGTTACTCCAAGACCCTAAGCAAGATCTACACAAAAGGAAGTAACAATACAAACAACAAAAAGAAAAGAAAAGAACAACAACACGCGTGCGAAAAGTGTTCACTGCTTGGGAGTGAAGTGGGTCAGTGTTCACTCCTAGGAAAAGTGGGAGGGCTCAGTGTTCACTGCTAGAGAGAGATGGATGGGTCAGTGTTCACTGCTAGGGAGAGATGGATGGGTCAGTGTTCACTCCTAGGAAAAGTGGGAGGGCTCAGTGTTCACTGCTAGAGAGAGCAAAATAGGTCAGTGTTCACTGCTAGGGAGAGTGGAATGGGTTAGTGTTCAATTCTAGGGATAGTTTGATAGGTCAGTGTTCACTGCTAGGGGAAGTGGGATGGGTCAGTGTTCACTTCTAGGTAGAGTGGGATGGATCAGTGTTCACTATTAGGGAAAGTGGAATGGGTCAGTATTTACTGCTAAGGAGAGTGGGCAGGTAAGTGTTCACTGTTAGGAAGAGTGAAATGGATCAGTATTCACTGCTTGGGAGAGTGGGATTGGTTAGTGTTCACTGCTTGGGAGAGTCTGATGGGTCAGGCTTCACTGCTGGGGAGAGTCTGATGGGTCAGTTTTCACTAATTGGGAGAGTGGGATGGGTCAGATTTCATTGTTAGGGAGGAGAATGGGTAAGTGTTCATTGCTAGGGTATTGGATGGGTCAATGTTCACTAATTGGGAGAGTGAAATGGAACAATGTTCACCGCAAGGGAGAGTGGGATGGGTCAGAGTGCACGTCTAGGGACTGTGGAATTGGTCCGAGTTCACTGATAAAGGAGAGTGGGATGGCTCAGTGTTCACTGTTAGGGAGAGTTGAATGGGTCAGCTTTCATTACTAGGAAAAGTAGGATGGCTAAGTGTTCTCCGCTAGGTAAAGTGCCATGGGTCAATGCTCACTGCTTTGGTGAATTGGATTAATCAGTGTTCACTGCTAGGGCGAGAGTGAGGAATCAGTGTTCAATGCTAGTGAAAGTAGAAGGGGTCAGTGTTCACTCCTTGGGTGACTACAATGAGTCAGTGTTCATTGCTAGGGAGTGGAAGGGGGTCAGTTTTTACTGCTAGGGAGATTGGAATGGGTCAGTGTTCACTGTTAGGGAGAGCAGAATGGGTAAGTTTTCACTGCTAGAGACAGTGGGATGGACAGTGCTCACTACTAGGGAGAGTGAACTGAGTCAGCATTCATTGATTGTATAATGTCCCATACTGACTGACTTTCCTCCTCCTTGGCTAAGGTATGCTGAACTGTATAATTACTATATGAGTACTGGAACACTTTATGATATATTGGACTTGTACCCAAGATTGACCATGTAATGTATCAATTATACAATGTATGTATATGATGTAACTATATAACCTGAACTTGTAAAAGCACCTTAATTAATCACCTTCAGCGATTAAGTGATAAATTGGACACTAGTTTCTCTATCAGCTATCTCACCCTGTCAGAGTAAAAGAGACATATGTATGTGAATGCATGTACTCACCTAATTGTACTCACCTAATTGTGCTTGCGGGGGTTGAGCTTTGGCTCTTTGGTCCCGCCTCTCAACTGTCAATCAACAGGTGTACAGATTCCTGAGCCTACTGGGCTCTATCATATCTACACTTGAAACTGTGTATGGAGTCAGCCTCCACCACATCACTTCCTAGTGCATTCCATTTATTAACTACTCTGACACTGAAAAAATTCTTTCTAACGTCTCTGTGGCTCATCTGGGTACTAAGTTTCCACCTGTGTCCCCTTGTTCGTGTCCCACCCGTGGTGAAGAGTTTCTCTTTGTCCGCCCTGTCAATTCCCCTGAGAATTTTGTAGGTGGTTATCATGTCTCCCCTTACTCTTCTGTTTTCCAGGGATGTGAGGTTCAGCTCCTTTAGCCTTTCCTCGTAGCTCAATCCTCTCAGTTCCGGGACGAGCCTGGTGGCATACCGCTGAATCTTCTCTAACTTTGTCTTGTGTTTAACTAGGTATGGACTCCAGGCTGGAGCTGCATACTCCAGGATTGGTCTTACATAAGTGGTATACAGGGTTCTGAAAGATTCCTTACACAAATTTCTAAAGGCAGTTCTTATGTTGGCCAGTCTAGCATATGCCGCTGATGATATTCTTTTGATGTGGGCTTCTGGGGACAGGTTCGGTGTGATATCAACCCCCAGATCTTTCTCTCTATTTGACTCTTGTAGGATTTCCCCTCCCAAATGATACCTTGTGTTCAGCCTCCTGCTCCCTTCTCCTAATTTCATCACCTTACACTTTCCCGAGTTGAACTTTAGCAGCCATTTTCTAGACCATTCCTCCAGTTTATCCAGGTCATCCTGTAGTCTCTGTCTATCTTCATCCGTCTTGATTCTTCTCATAATTTTTGCATCATCAGCAAACATTGAGAGGAATGAGTCTATACCCTCCGGAAGATCGTTCACATATATTAGAAACAGGATGGGTCCAAGTACTGAGCCCTGTGGGACTCCGCTGGTGACATCTCGCCACTCTGATGTCTCCCCCCTCACCGTTACTCGCTGTTTCCTGTTGCTTAAGTACTCCCTTATCCACTGGAGCACCTTCCCTTTTACTCCTGCCTGTTGCTCCAACTTTTTTAACAGCCTTTTGTGCGGTACTGTGTCAAAGGCTTTTTGGCAATCCAGGAAAATGCAGTCGGCCCACCCTTCTCTTTCCTGCCTAATTTTTGTTGCTTGGTCATAAAATTCTATTAAACCTGTGAGGCACGATTTACCATCCCTGAACCCATGTTGGTGGTGCGTTACAAAGTTATTTCCCTCTAGATGCTCTACGAGCCTTTTCCTCACGATCTTCTCCATTACCTTGCATGGTATACAAGTTAAGGAAACTGGCCTGTAATTCAGTGCCTCTTGCCTGTCACCCTTTTGTATATTGGGACCACGTTAGCTGTCTTCCAACTTTCTGGTAAGTCTCCTGTTTCCAGTGACCTGTTATACACCATAGAGAGTGGCACACTTAGTGCTTCTGCACCTTCCTTTAGTATCCATGGTGAGATTCTGTCAGGCCCAACAGCCTTTGTCACATCCAGCTCCAGCAGACACCTTTTGACCTCATCACTGGTGAGGTCAAATTCCTCCAAGGTTGCTTGGTTTGCCACCTCCTCATTTAGTGCAGGGGCTTCTCCTTGTTCTATTGTGAAGACCTCCTGGAATCTCTTGTTGAGTTCTTCACACACCTCCTTGTCATTCTCTGTGTATCTGTTCTCCGCTTTTCGCAGCTTCATCACTTGTTCTTTCACTGCTGTTTTCCTCCTGATGTGGCTGTGGAGCAGCTTTGGTTGGGTCTTGGCTTTACTCGCGATGTCATTTTCAAACTGTCTCTCTGCTTCTCTCCTCACTCTGAGGTACTCATTTCTGGCCCTCTGGTATCTCCCCTGCTCTCTGGTGTTCTGTTATTTCTGTAATTTCTCCATGTTCTTTTACTCAGTTGCTTCGCTACCTGCATTCCTGGTTGAACCATGGGTTTTTCTGTTGTTTTTCGTTTTTCTCCTTTTGGACAGGGATAAACCTGTCTGCAGCTTCCTGGCACTTCTGGGTGACAAAATCCATCATGACCTGCACATTCTTGTCTCTAAGTTCTGTTTCCCATGGTATTCCTCTGAGGAAGCTCCTCATCTCTTCATATTTTCCTCTTCGGTAATTCAGTCTTTTTCCCTCCACTCCCATCCTTGGATAGGTTATCCCTACCTCCACCAAGTACTCAAAGGTCAGTACACTGTGGTCACTCATTCCTATGGGGGCTTCCACTTTGACTTCCCTTATTTCTGACTCATTCAGGGTGAATATCAAGTCGAGTCTAGCTGGTTCATCATTGCCTCTCACTCTTGTGGGTTCCTTGACATGCTGGCTCAGAAAATTCCTTGTTGCCACTTCCAAGAGTTTAGCTCTCCACGTATCTGCACCACCATGTGGGTCCCCATTCTCCCAGTCTATCTTTCCATGGTTGAAATCGCCCATGATTAAGAGTCTGGAGCCATTCCTGCAGGCAACTGAAGCTGCTCTCTCTATTATATTAATGGTTGCCATGTTGTTCCTATCAAACTCCTGTCTTGGTCTTCTGTCATTTAGGGGAGGGTTGTACATGACTGCCACTATTATCTTAGGTCCACCCATTGTTATAGTTCCTGTTATGTAATCTCTGAATCCGTCACAGCCCGGAATTTCCATCTCATCAAAACTCCAGTCCTTCCTTATCAGCAGGGCCACTCCTCCACCTCCTCTCCCTTCCCTCTCTTTCCTTACTATATAGTAGTCCTTTGGAAACACAGCATCTGTTATCACTCCTGACAATTTTGTTTCTGTTAGTCCTACTACATCAGGGTTTTCTTCTTGCACCCTTTCAGCCAGTTCACTTGCTTTATTGGTAATCCCATCAATGTTTGAGTACATTACCTTGAAGCTCACTTTCTTGTATCCAGTTTCACCCTCACTCCCCACAAGTGTAGGAAGTTGTTCTATGGTCAATGTTACTTGGGTAGGCTCCTCCTCCTGTGAGGTAGTTTCCAGGGGTTCAGGGGGAGGTGGAGTGGGGGATGGAGGGCTTAGGTCTTCCTCAGGCCTGCTTGGGGCAGGAGGAAGTCCTGGGGGTGAGGGAGCAGGGGCTACTTGGGGTAAGGGGAGGGGGAGGACTTGGGTTTCCTGATGGGCATTGTGCATGGGCAAGGGAGGGTTTGTGCTGGGGGAGGAGGGCCCTATTGGGTGGTGTGCTGGGGTGTTGCATTCCCCCCTTGGGTTCCTGGGTTGCTGGACTGGGGCTCCCCACTCCCCTCTGGGATTGCTGGGTTGGAGGCTGAGGTTCCCTGGCTCCCTTCCCTCTCCTTGCGCCTTTTCCTTGCATCTGCTGCCCTTACTATCTCGTCTCTGGTCATGTCTCTCTGAACATATACCTCTTTGTAGTTCCTTGCATACCTCAGTTTGCTCTTCTTTACTAGGATGTCTTCTTTGATGTCCTCGCTCTTGAATACTACCTTGATCAATCTCTTTTTGTCTCTGTTGTACTGGCCAATCCGGAAAAACTGTTCTATGTCTCGTTCAGCCCCTTCCATTCCTATCTCCTTTAATATCCCTGCCACTTCAGCTTTGTCTTTAGCCCTCGATTCCTCCCTTGTGGAGCCCTCTTGTTCCTTCACACCTACCACTACTACAGCTCTTTTCCTTTCCATTAGCTGGCTCGTGCATCTAGCTGCCTCCTGTGAGGTTACTGCTTTCATTACAACTTCCTTGACTGTGGACATTGCTCCTGGGCTCTTCATTATTTCAGCAAAGGTTGGGCCAATTGTTGCGGTCCCTGCCATTGCTACATCTCCTGGTACCTGGGGGTTGGTCCCCTGGGCCAGAGTCTGAGGAGGGCCTGTTTTTAGGCTTTTTATCTCCTCTTGCGCTGCACTTAGTTCTGTCTGCAGCTTATATATAGTTTCTCTCAGTTCCTTCAATTCCCCACTGACTTCCTTCCATGCCTTAACAATCATCTCCATGAATGACTCGTCCAGTCCCTCTCCTCCAGCTTCGTTCTGTTGTCTTACCATCCCGCTTGCCCTGTGTGTGTGTGCGTGTGCGTGTGCGTGTGCGTGCGTGTGTGTTTGTGTGTGTGTGTGTGTGTGTGGGTGTGTGTGTGTGTGTGTGTGTGTGTGTGTGTGGGTGTGTGTGTGTTGTGTGTGTGTGTGTGTGTGTTTATTGTGGGGTGGCACGGTGGGGGGGTTGGGTTAACTGCTGGAGGGATAGAGGGAGAGAGGGAGTGAACGGGAGAGGGGGAGTGAAGGGGAGTGAAAGGGAGTGAGGAAGAGCGAGGGAGAGAAGGAAATAGGCAGAGCGGGGGGGGGGGGAAGGAGGACAATCAGGGGGGGGGTGAGGGATGGGGGGCAAGTCCCAGTGGTGAGGAGGTGAGGTCGCGGTAGGCTTGTTTGTGCGTGCGTGTGTGTGTGTGTGTTTACACTGGCGTGTTATGGCGGGGAGGGGGGGGGGTCTAGTCAGTGGCGGTGTAATGTAACACACAGGTGTGAAAACCTAGTACCAAGCTGAGGATCTTGAGCTAATTTTTGTATTTTAATTATCTTATGTTCAAAGCTAATTACTATATAAAAACACTGTACACCTTGTATGACTGACTTTGAGAGGCACTCACCTCCAAGTAAGCATCCCACAGCACAATTAGGTGATTTATGAAGCGATGTCCGCCGTAATTGTTGTCGTCCCCGCCAGAGGTCCTCCCACGTGGTGGTCCAAGTCCTTCCCTTCTCAGGCCTCTGATGCCACCGTCTTGCCACAATCTCGTTCTTTTTCGATTTTTTTCCTATCCAACGTTATAACAATTCACTATGTTGNAGGCTGTCAAGGTGTCTCAAGGCTGCCCAGGTGCCTCAAGGCTGTCAAGGTGTCTCCAGGCTGCCCAGGTGCCTCAAGGCTGCCCAGGTGCCTCAAGGCAGCCCAATTGCCTCAAGGCTGCCCAGGTGCCTCAAGGCTGCCCAGGTGCCTCAAGGCTACCCAGGTGCCTCTAGGCTGCCCAGGTGCCTCAGGCTGCCAGGAGCCTCAAAGCTGCCCAGGTGCCTCATGGCTGCCCAGGTGCCTCAAGGCTGCCCAGGTGCCTCAAGGCTGCCTGAGCCTCAAGGCTGCCCAGGTGCCTCAAGGCTGCCAGGTGCCTCTAGGCGCCAGGTGCCTCAAGGCTGCCCAGGTACCTCAAGGCTGCCCAGGTGCCTCTAGGCTGCCCAGGGCCTCAATGCTGCACAGGTGCCTCAAGGTGCTTAGGTTCCTCAAGGTTTCGCAGGTGCCTCGGCTGCAAGGTGCCTCTAAGCTGCAAAGGTGCCTTTAAGCTGCACAAGTACCACATGGTGCCCAGGTGCCTCAAGGTGCCCAGGTGCCTCAAAGCTGCCTAGGTGCCTCAAGGCTGCAAAGGTGCCTCTAGGCTGCCCAGGTGCCTCTTGGCTGCTCAGGTGCCTCAAGGCTGCCCAGGTGCCTCAAGGCTGCCTAGGAGCCTCAAGGCTGCACAGGTGCCTCAAGGCTGCCCAGATGCCTCAAGGCTGCCCAGGTGCCTCAAGGCTGCCCAGGTGCCTCAAGCTGCCCAGGTGCCTCATGGCTTCCCTAGGTACCTCAAGGCTGCCCAGGTGCCTCAAGGCTGCCCAGGTGCCTCAAGGCTGCCCAGGTGCCTCAAGGCTGCACAGGTGCCTCAAGGCTGCCCAGGTGCTCAAGGCTGCACAGGTGCCTCTAGGTGCCCAGGTGCCTCAAGGCTGCCCAGGTGCCTCAAGGCTGCCTAGGTGCCTCAAGGCTGCCTAGGTGCCTCAAGGCTGCACAGGTGCCTCAAGGCTGCCCAGGTGCCTCAAGGCTGCCCAGGTGCCTCATGGCTGCCCAGGTGGCTCTAGGCTGCCCAGGTGCCTCAAGGCTGCCCAGGTGCCTCAAGGCTGCCCAGGTGCCTCAAGGCTGCCCAGGTGCCTCAAGGCTGCCCAGGTGCCTCAAGGCTGCCTAGGTGCCACAAGGCTGCCCAAGTGCCTCAAAGCTGCAAGGTGCTTTAGGGCTGCCCAGGTGCCTTAAGGCTGCCCAGGTGCCTCAAGGCTGCCTAGGTGCCTCAAGGCTGCACAGGTGCCTCTAGGCTGCCCAGGTGCCTCTAGGCTGCCCAGGTGCCTCAAGGCTGCCCAGGTGCCTCAAGGCTGCTTAGGTGCCTCAAGGCCGCACAGGTGCCTCAAAGCTGACCAGGTGCCTCAAGGCTGCACAGGTGCCTCAAGGCTGCCCAGGTGCAGTTAGGTTGCCGAGGTGCCTCAAGGTTACCCAGGTGCCTCAAGGCTGCACAGGTGCCTCAAGGCTGCCCAGGTGCCTCAAAGCTGCCCAGGTGCCTCAAGGCAGCCCAGGTGCCTCAAGGTTGACCAAGTGCCTCTAGGCTGCCCAGATTTCCTCTAGGCTGCCCAGAGTTCCTCTATGCTGCCCAGGTTCCTCTAGGCTGCCAAGGTGCTTCTAGGAAATCCAGGTTCGTCAAGGCTGCCCAGGTGCCTCTAGGCATTCCAGATGCTTCAAGGCTGCCCAGGTGCCTCAAAGCAGCACATTTGCCTTAAGGCAGCACAGGTGCCTTCAGGCAGCACAGGTGCCTTAAGGCAGCACAGGTGCCTCAAGGTTGCCCAGGTGCATCAATGCTGATCAGGAGCCTCAAGGCTGCCCACGTATCTCAAGGCTGCCCAGGTGCCTCTTGGCTACCCTGGTGCCTAAATGCTGCCAAAGTGTCACAAGACTTCGCAGGTGCCTCAAGGCTGCCCAGGTGATTCAAAGTTACCTAGGTGCCTCTTTACTACCCAGGTGCCTCTAGAAAGCCCAGGAGCCTCAAGGTTGCCCAGGTGCCTCTAGGCTGCCCAGGTGCCTCTAGGCTGCCCAGGTGCCTCAATGCTGCACAGGTGCCTCAAGGCTGCACAGGTGCCTCAAGGCTGCACAGGTGCCTCAAGGCTGTCCAGGTGCCTCAAGGCGGTCCAGGTGCCTCAAGGCTGTCCAGGTGCCTCAAGGCTGTCCAGGTGCCTCAAGGCTGTCCATGTGCCTCAAGGCTGTCCAGGTGCCTCAAGGCTGTCCAGGTGCCTCAAGGCTGTCCAGGTGCCTCAAGGCTGCACAGGTGCCTCAAGGCTGTCCAGGTGCCTCAAGGCTGCCCAGGTGCCTCAAAGCTGCCCAGGTGCCTCTAGGCTGCCCAGGTGCCTCAATGCTGCCCAGGAGCCTCAAGGCTGCCCAGGTGCTTAAGGCTACCCAGGTGCCTCAAGGCTGCCCAGGTGCCTCAAGGCTTCCCAGGTGCCTCAAGGCTGCCCAGGTGCCCCAAGGTTGCCCAGGTGCCTCAAGGCTGCCCAGGTGCCTCAAGGCTGCCCAGGTGCCCCAAGGTTGCCCAGGTGCCTCAAGGCTGCCAGGTGCCCCAAGGTTGCCCAGGTGCCTTAATGCTACCCAGGTGCCTCAAGGCTGCCCAGGTGCCTCAAGGCTTCACAGGTGCCTCAAGGCTGCCCAGGTGCCCAAGGTTGCCCAGGTGCCTCAAGGCGGCCCAGGTGCCGCAAGGCTGCCCAAGTGCCTCAAGGGTGCCCAGGTGCCTCAAGGCTGTCCAGGTGCCTCTACAGGGTGCCCAGGTGCCTCAAGGCTTTCCAGGTGCCTCTACAGGGTGCCTAGGTCCCTTCAGGCTGCCCAGGTGCCTTCAGGCTGCCCAGGAGCCTCAAGATTTCACAGGTGCCTCAAGGCTGCCCAGGTGCCTTAAGGCTGCACAGGTGCCTCAAGGCTGCCCAGGTGCCTCAAGGCTGCCCAGTTGGCTCTAGGCTGCCCAGGTGCCTCAAGGCTGCCCAGGTGCTCAAGGCTGCCCAGGTGCCTCAAGGCTGCCCAGGTTCCTCAAGGCTGCCCAGGTGCCTCGAGGCTGCCCAGGTGCCTCAAAGCTGCCCAGGTGCTTTAGGGCTTCCCAGGTGCCTTAAGGCTGCCCAGGTGCCTCAAAGCTGCCTATGTGCCTCAAGGCTGCACAGGTGCCTCTAGGCTGCCCAGGTGCCTCTAGGCTGCTCAGGTGCCTCAAGGCTGCCCAGGTGCCTCAAGGCTGCCTAGGAGCCTCAAGGCTGCACAGGTGCCTCAAGGCTGCCCAGGTGCCTCAAGGCTGCCCAGGTGCCTCAAGGCTGCCCAGGTGCCTCAAGGCTGCCCAGGTGCCTCATGGCTGCCCAGGTGCCTCAAGGCTGCCAGGGCCTCAAGGCTGCCCAGGTGCCTCAAGGCTGCCCAGGTGCCTCAAGGCTGCACAGGTGCCTCAAGGCTGCCCAGGTGCCTCAAGGCTGCCCAGGTGCCTCAAGGCTGCCCAGGTGCCTCTAGGCTGCCCAGGTGCCTCAAGGCTGCCCAGGTGCCTCAAGGCTGCCTAGGTGCCTCAAGGCTGCCTAGGTGCCTCAAGTCTGCCCAGGTGCCTCAAGGCTGCCCAGGTGCCTCAAGGCTGCCCAGGTGCCTCATGGCTGCCCAGGTTCCTCAAGGCTGCCCAGGTGCCTCAAGGCTGCCCAGGTGGTTCAAGGCTGCCCGGGTGCCTCAAGGCTGCACAGGTGCCTCAAGGCTGCCCAGGTGCCTCAAGGCTGCACAGGTGCCTCTACGCTGCCCAGGTGCCTCTAGGCTGCCCAGGTGCCTCAAGGCTGCCTAGGTGCCTCAAGCTGCCTAGGTGCCTCAAGGCTGCCCAGGTGCCTCAAGGCTGCCCAGGTGCCTCAAGGCTGCCCAGGCGCCTCAAGGCTGCCCAGGTGCCTCTAGGCTGCCCAGGTGCCTCAAGGCTGCCCAGGTGCCTCAAGGCTGCCTAGGTGCCTCAAGGCTGCCTAGGTGCCTCAAGTCTGCCCAGGTGCCTCAAGGCTGCCCAGGTGCCTCAAGGCTGCCCAGGTGCCTCATGGCTGCCCAGGTTCCTCAAGGCTGCCCAGGTGCCTCAAGGCTGCCCAGGTGGTTCAAGGCTGCCGGGTGCCTCAAGGCTGCACAGGTGCCTCAAGGCTGCCCAGGTGCCTCAAGGCTGCACAGGTGCCTCTACGCTGCCCAGGTGCCTCTAGGCTGCCCAGGTGCCTCAAGGCTGCCCAGGTGCCTCAAGGCTGCCTAGGTGCCTCAAGGCTGCCTAGGTGCCTCAAAGCTGCCTAGGTGCCTCAAGGCTGCCCAGGTGCCTCAAGGCTGCCCAGGTGCCTCAAGGCTGCCCAGGTGCCTCAAGGCTGCCCAGGTGCCTCAAGGCTGCCCAGGTGCCTCAAGGCTGCCCAGGTGCCTCTTGGCTGCCCAGGTGCCTCAAGGCTGCCCAGGTGCGTCAAGGCTGCCTAGGTGCCTCAAGGCTGCCTAGGTGCCTCAAGTCTGCCCAGGTGCCTCAAGGCTGCCCAGGTGCCTCAAGGCTGCCCAGTGCCTCATGGCTGCCCAGGTTCCTCAAGGCTGCCCAGGTGCCTCAAGGCTGCCCAGGTGGTTCAAGGCTGCCCGGGTGCCTCAAGGCTGCACAGGTGCCTCAAGGCTGCCCAGGTGCCTCAAGGCTGCACAGGTGCCTCTACGCTGCCCAGGTGCCTCAAGGCTGCCCAGGTGCCTCAAGGCTGCCCAGGTGCCTCAAGGCTGCCTAGGTGCCTCAAGGCTGGCTAGGTGCCTCAAAGCTGCCTAGGTGCCTCAAGGCTGCCCAGGTGCCTCAAGGCTGCCCAGGTGCCTCAAGGCTGCCCAGGTGCCTCAAGGCTGCCCAGGTGCCTCTAGGCTGCCCAGGTGCCTCAAGGCTGCCCAGGTGCCTCAAGGCTGCCTAGGTGCCTCAAGGCTGCCTAGGTGCCTCAAGTCTGCCCAGGTGCCTCAAGGCTGCCCAGGTGCCTCAAGGCTGCCCAGGTGCCTCATGGCTGCCCAGGTTCCTCAAGGCTGCCCAGGTGCCTCAAGGCTGCCCAGGTGGTTCAAGGCTGCCCGGGTGCCTCAAGGCTGCACAGGTGCCTCAAGGCTGCCCAGGTGCCTCAAGGCTGCACAGGTGCCTCTACGCTGCCCAGGTGCCTCTAGGCTGCCCAGGTGCCTCAAGGCTGCCCAGGTGCCTCAAGGCTGCCTAGGTGCCTCAAGGCTGCCTAGGTGCCTCAAAGCTGCCTAGGTGCCTCAAGGCTGCCCAGGTGCCTCAAGGCTGCCCAGGTGCCTCAAGTCTGCCCAGGTGCCTCAAGGCTGCCCAGGTGCCTCAAGGCTGCCCAGGTGCCTCAAGGCTGCCCAGGTGCGTAGCGTGAGATGGATCTGTGTTTATTTCTAGGGAGAGTGGAATGGGCTAGTGTCCACTTCTAGGGAGTGGGATGGTTCAGTGTTCACCGCAGTGCCCAGGTGCCTCAAAGCTGTCTAGGTGCTTTGTTCAGTCGGTGGCTGAGCGGACAGAACACTGGACGCATCATCCTGTGGTCCCGGGTTCGATCCCGGGCGCTAGCGAGAAACGATGGGCAGAGTTTCTTTCACCCTGATGCCCCCATAACCTAGCAGTAAATAGGTACCTGGGAGCTAGTCAGCTGTCACGGGCTGCTTCCTGGGGGTGGAGGCCTGGTCGAGAACCGGGCCGTGGGGTCACAAAAAAAAAGCCCCGAAATCATCTCAAGATAACCTCAAGATAACAGCTAGGGCGAGTGGGACGACTCAGTGTACACTGCTTGGAAGAGTTGGATTCCTCAGTGTTCACTGTTAGGGAGTGTGGGATTGGTCAGTGTTCTCTGTTAGGGAGTGTGGGATTGGTCAGTGTTCTCTGTTAGGGAGTGTGGGATTGGTCAGTGTTCACTGTTAGGGAGTGTGGGATTGGTCAGTGTTCACTGTTAGGGAGTGTGGGATTGGTCAGTTTTGAGTACTATGGAGAGGGGGAGGGGTAAGTGTTCACTGCTAGCGTGAGTGGGATGGATCAGTTTTCACTTTTAGGGAGTAGAATTGGTAAGTGTTCACTGTTAGGAAGAGTAGGATAGGTCAATGTTCACTGCTAGCGAGTGGGAAGGTCAATGTTCACTGCTAGGGAGACTGGGATGGGTCAGTGTTCACTGCTAGGGAGAATCTGATGGGTCATTTTTCACTGCAAGAGAGAGTGGGCAGGCTCAGTTTTCACTGCTAGGCAGAGTGGCATGGGTCAGTGTTCACTGCTAGGGAGAGAGAAGGGGTCAATTTTCACAGCTAGGGAGTGGGATGGGTCAATGTTCACTGCTAGGGAGACTGGGATGGGTCTGTGTTACCTACTATGGAGAGTGGGATGGGTCAGTGTTCACTGCTAAGGAGAATGGGATAACTCATTGTTTACTGTTAGGGAGAGTGAAATGGGTCAATGTTCACTGCTTTGAGAGTGGGATGGTTCAGTGTTCACTGCTAGGGAGAGTGAGATAGGTCAGTGTTCACTGGAAGAGAGAATGGAGTGGGTCAGTATGTTAGCCTTTAAATTCTATGTCGGTTGGTGTACAGCCAATCCGGTGGCCAGAGATCCTCATGACGTCATTCCTCAGAGCGCACAGTAGACGCCTTTTCTAGTCAGCGAGTCAGTACCTTACAGACCTAGCTAGAGGCAGGACGTACCGGACCTTAGTGTTTTGATATTTACTCTACATCAACTAATAAAGCCAAGTAGTTCTACTTGTGTAAGAAAGTAATTATCAAAAGAAGGCACCAAACCGGGAAGGCTATGTAGCACCATCGAATGTGCAGGATAATCAGAGGGCGCTAAATATCACCAAGGATGCCAATACGAGAACAAAAACGCACAAGGCGAACAATATCAAAAGTATCCAAGTCACCAAGAATTCTATCGTGGGACAAGCGACTGCGGGGGACGGTCGGAAAACAAGACACACGCTCGTCCTGGAAGTCAGGACATTCAACAAGGATATGCATGACTGTAAGAGGGACAATGCAATTGGACAATAAGGAGCAGGGCGGCGCTCCATTAAGTAACCGTGAGTTAAACGGGTATGGCCAATACGTAGCCTAGCCAGAGCCGTTTCCCACCTCTGGTTACGGTGGAAGGAGGAAGGCCACTGGGACACACGAATCTTAAGAGTACGCAGTTTGTTACCAATAACAGAAGACCAACAACTCTGCCATCGGGCAAGGATGGAGGCATGAATAACTGGGTAAAAGTCGGAATAAGGAGCACCTTTATGGGAGACGGGACAAGTGCAGATAGCTTCCTTAGCGGCAGCATCCGCTCGTTTAATTAAGGAGACACCAACATGGCTGGGAACCCAGCAAAACTCAACCGACTTAAATTTACTGGAGATAAGAAACAGCCAATGTTGAATCTCGATGACCACAGGATGGACCGGATTAAAGGACCCTAAAGCCATGAGGGCACTACAAGTGTCAACTACCACCACAAGGAGGATTGACACCGGGAAAGCAGGGAGACGAAGAGCATAGAGAATAGCATAAAGTTCTGCTGTGAAGATGCTAGCCTCCGGAGGAAGGCGACACATATAAGTGGTGGTCAGGAAAAACAACAGAGTAGCCCACACCGTCAGCAGACTTAGACCCATCGTGTGAAGATGGAAACGGAGTGGGATGGTGAGAAGAAAAGTGCTCAAGGAAGAGGCGTTTCAGAACCGTAGGAGAGGTAAAAGCTTCAGTGATGCGGGTCAGAGAAGTACAAAATTTGGGAAGGGGGACCCTCCATGGGGGCAAGGATGGAACAATACGAGGAGAAACATTGGTAACATGAACCGAAAGAGAATCTTGTAAGCGAGACAAACGGACAGAAAAAGGGAGGTGGTGAAGAGGAACAGGAACTACAGGAGGGGTAAAAGTCAAAGCACGATAGAGGCGAGAGTGAAGATGCTGGAAGGATCGCGAAGATAACGAAGACTGTAGCGATCACGGCGGTCCGGAGAGACAGGAAACCAGTGTCAGCATACAAGCTGAGGGCAGGAGTTGAACGAAAAGCACCAGAGCTGAGGCGCAACCAGTATCGTGCAAAGGATCAAGACGGCGAAGAGTAGAAGGAGAAGCAGAAGAGTATGCAGGGCAACCATAATCGAGTTTAGACAGGACGAGAGAGGAATGCAAATAGAGGAGCGTGCGCCTATCTGCTCCCCAAGACGTATGGGACAAAACCTTAAGTAGGTTAAGGGCCTTAGAGCATTCAACACGGAGGTAAGAGAAATGGGGCGACCAAGACAAACGAATGTCAAAGAGTAACCCCAAAAGCTTCGTGGAATCTTTGTACTCAAGGGATGACCAAAAGTGACAAAGAGGGGACGGAAGAACGACCCGCTTCGCGTAAAAGTCATGGCACAAGTCTTAGTAGTAGAGAACTTGAAGCCATTATTGGTGGCCAAGATGACACGGCATCAATCGCAAGNAGGCTGCCCAGGTGCCTCAAGGCTGCCCAGGAGCCTCAAAGCTGCCCAGGTGCCTCAGGCTGCCCAGGTTGCCTCAAGGCTGCCCCAGGTGCCTCAAGGCTGCCTAGGAGCCTCAAGGCTGCCCAGGTGCCTCAAGGCTGCCCAGGTGCCTCTAGGGCTGCCCAGGTGCCTCAAGGCTGCCCAGGTACCTCAAGGCTGCCCAGGTGCCTATCGGGCTGCCCAGGTGCCTCAATGCTGCACAGGTGCCTCAAGGCTGCACAGGTGCCTCAAGGCTGCCCAGGTGCCTCAAGGCTGCCCAGTGCCTCAATGCTGCATAGGTGCTCAAGGCTGCCACGGTGCCTCAAGGTGCACAGGTGCGTCAATGCTGCACAGGTGCCTCAAGGCTGCCAGGTGCCTCAAGGTGCACAGGTGCCTCGAGGCTGCCCAGGTGCCTCAAGGCTGCCCAGGTTCCTCAAGGTTGCCCCGGTGCCTCAAGGCTGCCCAGGTGCCTCATCGCTGCCCAGGTGCCTCAAGTGTGCCCAGTTGCCTCTAAGCTCCTCAGGGCCTTTATAGGCTGCCCAGGTCCCTCAAGGGCCCAGGTGCCTCTAAGCTCAGGTGCCTTTATAGGCTGCCCAGGTGCCTCAAGGGTGCCCAGGTGCCTCTATGCTCCTCAGCTGCCTTATAGGCTGCCCAGGTACCTCTAGGTTGCCCAGGTGCCTCTAGGCTTCCCAGGTGCCTCAAAGCTTCCTACGTGCTTCAAGGCTGCCAAGGTGCCTCAGGGTGCCCAGGAGGTTCTTTTCTGCCCAAGCGCCTCTAGGCTACCCAGGTGCCTCTAAACTGCTCAGGTGCCTATAGGCTGCTCAGGTGCCTATAGGCTGCTCAGGTGCCTATAGGCTGTTCAAGTGCCTCAAAGAATTCCAAGGTGCCTCTAAACTGTTCTGTGCCTCAAGGCTGCCCAGGTGCCTCTAGGCTGCCCAGGTGCCTCTAGGCTGCACAGGTGCCTCAAGGCTGCCCAGGTGCCTCAAGGTTTCACAGGTGCCTCTTGGCTGCACAGGTGCCTCAAGGTTTCACAGGTGCCTATTGGCTGCACAGGTGCCTCAAGGCTGCCTAGGTGCCTCAAGGTTTCAAAGTGCTTCTTGGCTGCCAGGTGCCTCAAGGCTGCCCAGGTGCCTCAAGGTTTCACAGGTGCCTCAAGGCTGCCCAGGTGCCTCAAGGCTGCCCAGGTGCCTCAAGGTTTCACAGGTGCCTCAAGGCTGCCCAGGTGCCTCAAGGTTTCACAGGTGCCTCAAGGCTGCCCAGGTGCCTCAAGGTTTCACAGGTCCCTCAAGGCTGCCCAGGGCCTCAGGTTGCACAGGTGCCTCAAGGCTGCCCAGGTGCCTCAAGGTTGCACAGGTGCCTCAAGGCTGCCCAGGTGCCTTAAGGCTGCCCAGGTGCCTCAAGGTTGCCCAGGAGCCTCAAGGCTGCCCAGGTGCCTCAATGCTGCCCAGGTGCCTCAAAACTGCCCAGGTGCCTAGGGCTGACTAGGTGCCTTAAGGCTGCCCAGGTGCCTCAAGGCTGCCTAGGTGCCTCAAGGCTGCAAAGGTGCCTCAAGGCTGCCTAGGTGCCTCAAGCCGCACAGGTGCCTCAAGGCTGACCAGGTGCCTCAAGGCTGCACAGGTGCCTCTAGGCTGCCCAGGTGCCTCTAGGCTCCCAGGTGCCTCTAGGCTGCCCAGGTGCCTCAAGGCTGCCCAGGTGCCTCAAGGCTGCCTAGGTGCCTCAAGGCCGCACAGGTGCCTCAAGGCTGACCAGGTGCCTCAAGGCTGCACAGGTGCCTCTAGGCTGCCCAGGTGCCTCTAGGCTGCCCAGGTGCCTCTAGGCTGCCCAGGTGCCTCAAGGCTGCCCAGGTGCCTCAAGGCTGCCTAGGTGCCTCAAGGCCGCACAGGTGCCTCAAGGCTGACCAGGTGCCTCAGGCTGCACAGGTGCCTCTAGGCTGCCCAGGTGCCTCTAGGCTGCCCAGGTGCCTCAAGGCTGCCCAGGTGCCTCAAGGCTGCCTAGGTGCCTCAAGGCCGCACAGGTGCCTCAAGGCTGACCAGGTGCCTCAAGGCTGCACAGGTGTCTCTAGGCTGCCCAGGTGCCTCTAGGCTGCCCAGGTGCCTCAAGGCTGCCCAGGTGCCTCAAGGCTGCCTAGGTGCCTCAAGGCTGCCCAGGTGCCTCAAGGCTGCCCATGTGCCTCAGGCTGCCCAGGTGCCTCAAGGCTGCCCAGTGCCTCATGGCTGCCCAGGTGCCTCAACGCTGCCCAGTTGCCACAAGGCTGCCCAGGTGCCTCAAGGGTGCCCAGGTGCCTCTAAGATTCTCAGGTGCCTTTATAGGCTGCCCAGGTGCCTCAAGGGTGCCCAGGTGCCTCTAAGCTCCTCAGGTGCCTTTATAGGCTGCCCAGGTGCCTCAAGGGTGCCCAGGTGCCTCTAAGCTCCTCAGGTGCCTTTATAGGCTGCCCAGGTACGTCTAGGCTTCCAGGTGCAGTTAGGTTGCCCAGGTGCTTTAGGCTGCCCAGGTGCCTTTAGGCTGCCCAGGTGCCTGAAGGCTACCCAGGTGCCTCAACGCTGCACAGGTGCCTCAAGGCTGCCCAGGTGCCTCAAGGCTGCCAAGGTGCCTCAAGGCAGCCCAGGTGCCTCAAGGTTGACCAAGTGCCTCTAGGCTGACCAGAGTTCCTCTAGGCTGCCCAGAGTTCCTCTATGCTGCCCAGGTGCCTCTAGGCTGCCAAGGTGCTTCTAGGAAATCCAGTTTCCTCAAGGCTGCCCAGGTGCCTCTAGGCATTCCAGATGCTTCAAGGCTGCCCAGGTGCCTCAAAGCAGCACAGGTGCCTTAAGGCAGCACAGGTGCCTTAAGGCAGCACAGGTGCTTTAAGACAGCACAGGTGCCTCAAGGTTGCCCAGGTGCATCAATGCTGCTCAGGAGCCTCAAGGCTGCCCAGGTATCTCAAGGCTGCCCAGGTGCCTCAAGGCTGGTCAGGTGCCTCTAGGCCACCCAGGTGCCTCTATACGCTGCCCATGTGCCTCTATAGGCTGCCAAGGTTCCTCTATGTTGCCCAGGCGTTTTTAAGCTGCTCTCAGCTGCCTCAAGGTTGCCCAGGAGCCTCTATGCTGCCATAGGTGCCTCAAGGCAGCCCAGGTACCACAAGGCTGCCCAGGTGCCTCTAGGCTGCCAAGGTGCCTGAAGGGTCTCTGGGTGCCTCTTGGCTGCCCAGGTGCCTTAAGCCTGCTCAGGTGCCTCAAAACTGCCCAGATTCCTCTAGGCTGCTACCGGCTGCTTCAAGGTTTCCTAGGTGCCTCAAGGTTGCCCAGGTGCCTCAAGGTTGCCCAGGTGCCTCAAGGTTGCCCGGATGGCTCAAGGCTGCCTAGGAGCCTCTAGGCTTCCATGGTACCTCTAGGCTGCTCAGGTGCCTCTTGGCTACCCTGGTGCCTAAATGCTGCCAAAGTGTCACAAGACTTCGCAGGTGCCTCAAGGCTGCCCAGGTGATTCAAAGTTACCTAGGTGCCTCTTTACTACCCAGGTGCCTCTAGAAAGCCCAGGAGCCTCAATGCTGCTTAGGTACCTCTAAGTTGCCCAGGTGCCTCAAGGCTATCCAGGAGCCTCAAGGTTGCCCAGGTGCCTCTAGGCTGCGCAGGAGCCTCAATGCTGCTCAAGTGCCTCTAGGCTTCCTAGGTTCCTCTATAGGCTGCCCAGGTGCCTCAATGCTGCAGAGTTACCTCAAGGCTGTCCAGGTGCTACAATCCAGTAGCCTCAAGGCTGCCCAGGTGCCTCAAGGCTGCCCAGGTGCCTCAAGGTTGCCCAGGTGCCTCAAGGCTGCCCAGGTGCCTCAAGGCTGCCCAGGTGCCTCAAGGTTGCCCAGGTGCCTCAAGGCTGCCCAGGTGCCTCAAGGCTGCCCAGGTGCCTCAAGGCTGTCCAGGTGCCTGAAGGCTGTCCAGGTGCCTCAAGGCTGTCCAGGTGCTACAATCCAGTAGCCTCAAGGCTGCCCAGGTGCCTCAAGGCTGCCCAGGTGCCTCAAGGTTGCCCAGGTGCCTCAAGGCTGCCCAGGTGCCTCAAGGTTGCCCAGGTGCCTCAAGGTTGCCCAGGTGCCTCAAGGCTGCCCAGGTGCCTCAAGGCTGCCCAGGTGCCTCAAGGCTGCCCAGGTGCCTCGAGGCTGCCCAGGTGCCTTTAGGCTGCCCAGGTGCCTCAATGCTGCACAGGTGCCTCAAGGCTGCACAGGTGCCTCAAGGCTGTCCAGGTGCCTCAAGGCTGCCCAGGTGCCTCAAGGTTGCCCAGGTGCCTCAAGGCTGCCCAGGTGCCTCAAGGTTGCCCAGGTGCCTCAAGGTTGCCCAGGTGCCTCAAGGTTGCCCAGGTGCCTCAAGGCTGCCCAGGTGCCTCAAGGCTGCCCAGGTGCCTCAAGGCTGCCCAGGTGCCTCTAGGCTGCCCAGGTGCCTCAATGCTGCACAGGTGCCTCAAGGCTGCACAGGTGCCTCAAGGCTGTCCCAGGTGCCTCAAGGCTGTCCAGGTGCCTCAGGGCTGTCCAGGTGCCTCAAGGCTGCCCAGGTGCCTCAAGGCTGTCCAGGTGCTACAATCCAGTAGCCTCAAGGCTGCCCAGGTGCCTCAAAGCTGCCCAGGTGCCTCTAGGCTGCCCAAGTGTCTCAATGCTGCTCAAGTGCCTCTAGGCTTCCCAGGTTCCTCTATAGGCTGCCCAGGTGCCTCTAGGCATTTCAGGTGCCTCAAGGCAGCCCAGAAGCCTCAAGGTTGCCCAGGTACCTCAAGGTTGCCCAGGTACCTCAAGGTTGCTTAGGTGCCTCTTGGCTGCCCAGGTGCCTTAAGGCTGCCCAGGTGCCTCAAGGCTACCCAGGTGCCTCAAGGCTGTCCAGGTACCTCAAGGCTGCCCAGGAGCCTCTTGGCTGCCTAGGTGCCTCAAGACTGCCCAGGTGCCTCAAGGCTGCCCAGGTGCCTCAAGGTTGCCCAGGTGCCTCAAGGCTGCCCAGGTGCCTCAAGGCTGCCCAGGAGCCTCAAGGTTGCCCAGGTGCCTCAAGGTTGCCCAGGTTCCTCTTGGCTGCGCAGGTGCCTCAAGGCTGCCCAGGTGCCTCAAGGCTACCCAGGTGCCTCAAGGCTGCCCAGGTACCTCAAGGCTGCCCAGGAGCCTCTTGGCTACCCAGGTGCCTCTAGGCTGCCCAGGTGCCTCAAGGCTGCCCAGGTGCCTCAAGGCTGCCCAGGTACCTCTAGGCTGCCCAGGAGCCTCAAAGCTGCCCAGGTGCCTCAAGGCTGCCCAGGAGCCTCAAGGCTGCCCAGGTGCCTCAAGTCTGCCCAGGAGCCTCAAGGCTGCCCAGGTGCCTCTAGGCTGCCCATGTACCTCAAGGCTGCCCAGGTACCTCTAGGCTGCCCAGGTGCCTCTAGGCAGCCCAGAAGCCTCAAGGTTGCCCAGGTGCCTCAAGGTTGCCCAGGTGCCTCTTGGCTGCCCAGGTGCCTCAAGACTGCCCAGGTGCCTCAAGGCTGCCCAGGTGCCTCAAGGCTACCCAGGTGCCTCAAGGCTGCCCAGGAGCCTCTTGGCGGCCCAGGTGCCTCAAGGCTGCCCAGGTGCCTCAAGGCTACCCAGGTGCCTCAAGGCTGCCCAGGTGCCTCTAGGCTGCCCAGGTGCCTCAAGGCTGCCCAGGTGCCTCTTGGCTACCCAGGTGCCTCTTGGCTGCCCAGGTGCCTCAAGGCTGCCCAGGTGCTTCAAGGCTACCCAGGTGCCTCAAGGCTGCCCAGGTACCTCAAGGCTGCCCAGGTGCCTCAAGGCTGTCAAGGTGTCTCAAGGCTACCCAGGTGCCTCAAGGCTGCCCAGGTGCCTCTAGGCTGCCCAGGTGCCTCAAGGCTGCCCAGGTGCCTCTTGGCTACCCAGGTGCCTCTTGGCTGCCCAGGTGCCTCAAGGCTGCCCAGGAGCCTCTTGGCTACCCAGGTGCCTCAAGGCTGTCAAGGTGTCTCAAGGCTGCCCAGGTGCCTCAAAGCTGCCCAGGTGCCTTAAGGCTGCCCAGGTGCCTCAAGGCTGCCCAGGAGCCTCAAGGCTGCCCAGGTGCCTTAAGGCTACCCAGGTGCCTCAAGGGTGCCCAGGTGCCTCAAGGCTTCCCAGGTGCCTCAAGGCTGCCCAGGTGCCCCAAGGTTGCCCAGGTGCCTCAAGGCTGCCCAGGTGCCTCAAGGCTGCCCAGGTGCCCCAAGGTTGCCCAGGTGCCTCAAGGCTGCCCAGGTGCCTCAAGGCAGCCCTGGTGCCTCAAGGCAGCCCAGGTACTTCAAGGTAGCCCAGGTGCCTCTAGGCTGCCCAAGTGCCTCAAGGCTGCCCAGGAGCCAAAAGGCTGCCCAGGTGCCTCAAGGCTGCCCAGGAACCTCAAGGCTGCCCAGGTGCCTCAAGGCTGCCCAGGTGCCTCAAGGCTGCCCAGATGCCTCAAGGCTGCCCAGGTGCCTCAAGGCTGCCCAGGTGCCTCTAGGCTGCCCAGGTGCCTCAAGGCTGCCCAGGAGCCTCAAGGCTGCCCAGGTGCCTCAAGGCTGCCCAGGTGCCTCATGGCTGCCCAGGTGCCTCAAGGCTGCCCAGGAGCCTCAAGGCTGCCCAGGTGCCTCTTGGCTGCCCAGGTGCCTCTTGGCTGCCCAGGTTCCTCAAGGCTGCCCAGGTGCCTCAAGGCTGCCCAGGAGCCAAAAGGCTGCCCAGGTGCCTCAAGGCTGCCCAGATGCCTCAAAGCTGCCCAGGTGCCTCAAGGTTGCCCAGGTGCCTCAAGGCTGCACAGGTGCCTCTAGCCTGCCTAGGAGCCTCATGGCTGCCCAGGTGCCGCAATGCTGCCCAGGTGCCTTAAGGCAGCCCAGGTGCCTCAAGGCAGCCCAGGTGCCTCAAGGCTGCCCAGGTGCCTCAAGGCTGCCCAGGTGCCTCTTGGCTGCCCAGGTGCCTCAAGGCTGCCCAGGTGCCTCTTGGCTGCCCAGGAGCCAAAAGGCTGCCCAGGTGCCTCAAGGCTGCCCAGATGCCTCAAAGCTGCCCAGGTGCCTCAAGGCTGCCCAGGTGCCTCGAGGCTGCCCAGGTGCCTCTAGGCTGCCTAGGAGCCTCAAGGCTGCCCAGGTGCCGCAATGCTGCCCAGGTGCCTCAAGGCTGCCCAGGTGCCTCTTGGCTGCCCAGGTGCCTCAAGGCTGCCCAGGAGCCAAAAGGCTGCCCAGGTGCCTCAAGGCTGCCCAGATGCCTCAAAGCTGCCCAGGTGCCTCAAGGTTGCCCAGGTGCCTCAAGGCTGCCCAGGTGCATCTAGGCTGCCTAGGAGCCTCAAGGCTGCCCAGGTGCCGCAATGCTGCCCAGGTGCCTCAAGGCTGCCCAGGTGCCTCGAGGCTGCCCAGGTGCCTCTAGGCTGCCTAGGAGCCTCAAGGCTGCGCAGGTGCCGCAATGCTGCCCAGGTGCCTCAACGCTGCCCAGGTGCCTCGAGGCTGCCCAGGTGCTGCCTAGGAGCCTCAAGGCTGCCGAGGTGCCGCAATGCTGCCCAGGTGCCTCAAGGCTGCCCAGGTGCCGCAATGCTGCTCAGGTGCCTTAAGGCAGCCCAGGTGCCTCATGGATGCCCAGGTGCCTCAACGCTGCCCAGGTGCCCCAAGGGTGCCCAGGTGCCTCTAAGCTCCTCAGGTGCCTTTATAGGCTGCCCAGGTGCCTCTATAGGCTGCCCAGGTCCCTCTAGGCTGCACAGGTGCCTCAAGGCTGCTTAGGGTCCTCAAGGTTTCGCAGGTGCCTCTTGGCTGCACAGGTGCCTCTAAGCTGCAAAGGTGCCTTTAAGCTGCACAGGTACCACATGGCTGCCCAGGTGCCTCAAGGCTGCCCAGGTGCCTCTAGGCTGCACAGGTGCTTCTAGGCTGCACAGGTGCCTCAAGGCTTCCCAGGTGCATCAAGGCTTCCCAGGTGCCTCAAGGCTGCCCAGGTGCCTCAAGGCTGCCCAGGTGCCTCAAGGCTGCCCAGGTGCCTCAAGGCTGCCCAGGTGCCTCAAGGCTGCCCAGGTGCCTCAAGGCGGCCCAGGTGCCTCAAGGCTGCCCAAGTGCCTCAAGGCTGCCCAGGAGCCTCAAGGCTGTCCAGGTGCCTCTACTGGGTGCCCAGGTGCCTCAAGGCTTTCCAGGTGCCTCTACAGGGTGCCTAGGTCCCTTCAGGCTGCCCAGGTGCCTTCAGGCTGCCCAGGAGCCTCAAGGTTGCACAGGTGCCTCAAGGCTGCCCAGGTGCCTCAAGGCTGCACAGATGCCTCAAGGCTGCCCAGGTGCCTCAAGGCTGCCCAGGTGGCTCTAGGCTGCCCAGGTGCCTCAAGGCTGCCCAGGTGCCTCAAGGCTGCCCAGGTGCCTCAAGGCTGCCCAGGTGCCTCAAGGCTGCCCAGGTGCCTCAAGGCTGCCCAGGTGCCTCAAAGCTGCCCAGGTGCTTTAGGGCTGCCCAGGTGCCTTAAGGCTGCCCAGGTGCCTCAAAGCTGCCTAGGTGCCTCAAGGCTGCACAGGTGCCTCTAGGCTGCCCAGGTGCCTCTAGGCTGCTCAGGTGCCTCAAGGCTGCCCAGGTGCCTCAAGGCTGCCTAGGAGCCTCAAGGCTGCACAGGTGCCTCAAGGCTGCCCAGGTGCCTCAAGGCTGCCCAGGTGCCTCAAGGCTGCCCAGGTGCCTCAAGGCTGCCCAGGTGCCTCATGGCTGCCCAGGTGCCTCAAGGCTGCCCAGGTGCCTCAAGGCTGCCCAGGTGCCTCAAGGCTGCCCAGGTGCCTCAAGGCTGCACAGGTGCCTCAAGGCTGCCCAGGTGCCTCAAGGCTGCACAGGTGCCTCTAGGCTGCCCAGGTGCCTCTAAGCTGCCAGGTGCCTCAAGGCTGCCCAGGTGCCTCAAGGCTGCCTAGGTGCCTCAAGGCTGCCTAGGTGCCTCAAGGCTGCACAGGTGCCTCAAGGCTGCCCAGGTGCCTCAAGGCTGCCCAGGTGCCTCATGGCTGCCCAGGTGGCTCTAGGCTGCCCAGGTGCCTCAAGGCTGCCCAGGTGCCTCAAGGCTGCCCAGGTGCCTCAAGGCTGCCCAGGTGCCTCAAGGCTGCCCAGGTGCCTCTAGGCTGCCCAGGTGCCTCAAGGCTGCCCAGGAGCCTCAAGGCTGCCCAGGTGCCTCAAGGCTGCCCAGGTGCCTCATGGCTGCCCAGGTGCCTCAAGGCTGCCCAGGAGCCTCAAAGCTGCCCAGGTGCCTCAAGGCTGCCCAGGTGCCTCAAGGCTGCCCAGATGCCTCAAGGCTGCCAGGTGCCTCAAGGCTGCCCAGGTGCCTCTAGGCTGCCTAGGTGCCTATAGGCTGCCCAGGTGCCGCAATGCTGCCCAGGTGCCTTAAGGCAGCCCAGGTGCCTCAAGGCTGCCCAGGAGCCTCAAGGCTGCCCAGGTGCCTCAAGGCTGCCCAGGTGCCTCTTGGCTGCCCAGGTGCCTCAAGGCTGCCCAGGTGCCGCAATGCTGCCCAGGTGCCTCAACGCTGCCCAGGTGCCTCGAGGCTGCCCAGGTACCTCTAGGCTGCCTAGGAGCCTCAAGGCTGCCCAGGTGCCGCAATGCTGCCCAGGTGCCTCAAGGCTGCCCAGGTGCCGCAATGCTGCTCAGGTGCCTTAAGGCAGCCCAGGTGCCTCATGGATGCCCAGGTGCCTCAACGCTGCCCAGGTGCCTCAAGGGTGCCCAGGTGCCTCTAAGCTCCTCAGGTGCCTTTATTGGCTGCCCAGGAGCCCTCAAGGCTGCCCAGGTGCCTCTATAGGCTGCCCAGTCCTCTAGGCTGCACAGGTGCCTCAAGGCTGCTTAGGTCCTCAAGGTTTCGCAGGTGTCTCTGGCTGCACAGGTGCCTCTAAGCTGCAAAGGTGCTTTAAGCTGCACAGGTACCACAGGCTGCCCAGGTGCCTCAAGGCTGCCCAGGTGCCTCTAGGCTGCACAGGTGCCTCTAGGCTGCACAGGTGCCTCAAGGCTGCCCAGGTGCATCAAGGCTTCCCAGGTGCCTCAAGGCTGCCCAGGTGCCTCAAGGCTGCCCAGGTGCCTCAAGGCTGCCCAGGTGCCTCAAGGCTGCCCAGTGCCTCATGGCTGCCCAGGTGCCTCAAGGCGGCCCAGGTGCCTCAAGGCTGCCCAGTGCCTCAAGGCTGCCCAGGTGCCTCAAGGCTGCCCAGGTGCCTCTACTGGGTGCCCAGGTGCCTCAAGGCTTTCCAGGTGCCTCTACAGGGTGCCTAGGTCCCCTCAGGCTGCCCAGGTGCCTCAGGCTGCCCAGGTGCCTCAAGGTGCACAGGTGCCTCAAGGCTGCCCAGGTGCCTCAAGGCTGCACAGGTGCCTCAAGGCTGCCTAGGTGCCTCAAGGCTGCTCAGGTGGCTCTAGGCTGCCCAGGTGCCTCTTGGCTGCCCAGGTGCCTCAACGCTGCCCAAGTGCCTCAAGGCTGCCCAGGTGCCTCAAGGCTGCCCAGGTGCCTCAAGGCTGCCCAGGTGCCTCAAAGCTGCCCAGGTGCTTTAGGGCTGCCCGGTGCCTTAAGGCTGCCCAGGTGCCTCAAAGCTGCCTAGGTGCCTCAAGGCTGCAAAGGTGCTTCTAGCTGCCATCTCAGGCTGCCCAGGTGCCTCTAGGCTGCCCAGGTGCCTCAAGGCTGCCCAGGTGCCTCAAGGCTGCCTAGGAGCCTCAAGGCTGCACAGGTGCCTCAAGGCTGCCCAGGTGCCTCAAGGCTGCCCAGGTGCCTCAAGGCTGCCCAGGTGCCTCAGGCTGCCGGTGCCTCAGGTGCCCAGTGCCTCAAGCTGCCCAGGTGCCTCAAGGCTGCCCAGGTGCCTCAAGGCTGCCCAGGTGCCTCAAGGCTGCCCAGGTGCCTCAAGGCTGCCCAGGTGCCTTAAGGCTGCACAGGTGCCTCTAGGCTGCCCAGGTGCCTCTAGGCTGCCCAGGTGCCTCAAGCTGCCCAGGTGCCTCAAGGCTGCCTAGGTGCCTCAAGGCTGCCTAGGTGCCTCAAGGCTGCCCAGGTGCCTCAAGGCTGCCCAGGTGCCTCAAGGCTGCCCAGGTGCCTCATGGCTGCCCAGGTGGCTCTAGGCTGCCCAGGTGCCTCAAGGCTGCCCAGGTGCCTCAAGGCTGCCCAGGTGCCTCAAGGCTGCCCAGGTGCCTCAAGGCTGCAAAGGTGCCTCAAGGCTGCCTAGGTGCCTCAAGGCTGCCCAGGTGCCTCTAGGCTGCCCAGGTGCCTCAAGGCTGCCCAGGTGCCTCAAGGCTGCCTAGGTGCCTCAAGGCTGCCTAGGTGCCTCAAGGCTGCCCAGGTGCCTCAAGGCTGCCCATGTGCCTCAAGGCTGCCCAGGTGCCTCTAGGCTGCCCAGTGCCTCAAGGCTGCGCAGGTGCCTCAAGCAGCTGAGGTGCCTCAAGGCTGCCCAGGTGCCTCAAGGCTGCCAGGTGCCTCATGGCTGCCCAGGTGTCTCAAGGCTGCCCAGGTGCCTCAAGGCTGCCCAGGTGCCTCAAGGGCCCAGGTGCCTCTAAGCTCCTCAGGTGCCTTTATAGGCTGCCCAGGTGCCTCAAGGGTGCCCAGGTGCCTCTAGCTCCTCAGGTGCCTTTATAGGCTGCCCAGGTACGTCTAGGTTGCCCAGGTGCCTCTAGGCTTCCCAGGTGCAGTTAGGTTGCCGAGGTGCCTTTAGTCTGCCCAGGTGCAGTTAGGTTGCCGAGATGCCTTTAGGCTTCCCAGGTGCCTCAAGGTTACCCAGGTGCCTCAAGGCTGCCCAGGTGCCTCAAGGCTGCCCAGGAGCGTCAAGGCTGCCCAGGTGCCTCAAGGCTGCCCAGGAGCCTCAAGGCTGCCCAGGTGCCTCAAGGCTGCCCAGGTGCCTCAAGGCTGCCCAGATGCCTCAAAGCTGCCCAGGTGCCTCAAGGCTGCCCAGGTGCCTCAAGGCTGCCCAGGTGCCTCTAGGCTGCCTAGGAGCCTCAAGGCTGCCCAGGTGCCTCAAGGCTGCCCAGATGCCTCAAAGCTGCCCAGGTGCCTCAAGGCTGCCCAGGTGCCTCAAGGCTGCCCAGGTGCCTCTAGGCTGCCTAGGAGCCTCAAGGCTGCCCAGGTGCCGCAATGCTGCCCAGGTGCCTTAAGCCAGCCCAGGTGCCTCAAGGCTGCCCAGGTGCCTCTTGGCTGCCCAGGTGCCTCAAGGCTGCCCAGGTGCCTCTTGGCTGCCCAGGAGCCAAAAGGCTGCCCAGGTGCCTCAAGGCTGCCCAGGTGCCTCAAGGCTGCCCAGGTGCCGCAATGCTGCCCAGGTGCCTTAAGCCAGCCCAGGTGCCTCAAGGCTGCCCAGGTGCCTCAAGGCTGCCCAGGTGCCTCAAGGCTGCCCAGGTGCCTCTTGGCTGCCCAGGAGCCAAAAGGCTGCCCAGGTGCCTCAAGGCTGCCGAGATGCCTCAAAGCTGCCCAGGTGCCTCAAGGCTGCCCAGGTGCCTCAAGGCTGCCCAGGTGCCTCGAGGCTGCCCATGTGCCTCTAAGCTGCCTAGGAGCCTCAAGGCTGCCCAGGTGCCGCAATGCTGCCCAGGTGCCTCAAGGCTGCCCAGGTGCCGCAATGCTGCTCAGGTGCCTTAAGGCAGCCCAGGTGCCTCATGGATGCCCAGGTGCCTCAACGCTGCCCAGGTGCCTCAAGGGTGCCCAGGTGCCTCTAAGCTCCTCAGGTGCCTTATAGGCTGCCCAGGAGTCTCAAGGCTGCCCAGGTGCCTCTATAGGCTGCCCAGGTCCCTCTAGGCTGCACAGGTGCCTCAAGGCTGCTTAGGTTCCTCAAGGTTTCGCAGGTGCCTCTTGGCTGCACAGGTGCCTCTAAGCTGCAAAGGTGCCTTTAAGCTGCACAAGTACCACATGGCTGCCCAGGTGCCTCAAGGCTGCCCAGGTGCCTCAAAGCTGCCTAGGTGCCTCAAGGCTGCAAAGGTGCCTCTAGGCTGCCCAGGTGCCTCTTGGCTGCTCAGGTGCCTCAAGGCTGCCCAGGTGCCTCAAGGCTGCCTAGGAGCCTCAAGGCTGCACAGGTGCCTCAAGGCTGCCCAGATGCCTCAAGGCTGCCCAGGTGCCTCAAGGCTGCCCAGGTGCCTCAAGGCTGCCCAGGTGCCTCATGGCTTCCCTAGGTACCTCAAGGCTGCCCAGGTGCCTCAAGGCTGCCCAGGTGCCTCAAGGCTGCCCAGGTGCCTCAAGGCTGCACAGGTGCCTCAAGGCTGCCCAGGTGCCTCAAGGCTGCACAGGTGCCTCTAGGCTGCCCAGGTGCCTCTAGGCTGCCCAGGTGCCTCAAGGCTGCCCAGGTGCCTCAAGGCTGCCTAGGTGCCTCAAGGCTGCCTAGGTGCCTCAAGGCTGCACAGGTGCCTCAAGGCTGCCCAGGTGCCTCAAGGCTGCCCAGGTGCCTCATGGCTGCCCAGGTGGCTCTAGGCTGCCCAGGTGCCTCAAGGCTGCCCAGGTGCCTCAAGGCTGCCCAGGTGCCTCAAGGCTGCCCAGGTGCCTCAAGGCTGCCCAGGTGCCTCAAGGCTGCCCAGGTGCCTCAAGGCTGCCTAGGTGCCACAAGGCTGCCCAAGTGCCTCAAAGCTGCCAAGGTGCTTTAGGGCTACCCAGGTGCCTTAAGGCTGCCCAGGTGCCTGAAGGCTGCCTAGGTGCCTCAAGGCTGCACAGGTGCCTCTAGGCTGCCCAGGTGCCTCTAGGCTGCCCAGGTGCCTCAAGGCTGCCCAGGTGCCTCAAGGCTGCTTAGGTGCCTCAAGGCCGCACAGGTGCCTCAAAGCTGACCAGGTGCCTCAAGGCTGCACAGGTGCCTCAAGGCTGCCCAGGTGCAGTTAGGTTGCCGAGGTGCCTCAAGGTTACCCAGGTGCCTCAAGGCTGCACAGGTGCCTCAAGGCTGCCTAGGTGCCTCAAGGCTGCCCAGGTGCCTCAAGGCAGCCCAGGTGCCTCAAGGTTGACCAAGTGCCTCTAGGCTGCCCAGATTTCCTCTAGGCTGCCCAGAGTTCCTCTATGCTGCCCAGGTTCCTCTAGGCTGCCAAGGTGCTTCTAGGAAATCCAGGTTCGTCAAGGCTGCCCAGGTGCCTCTAGGCATTCCAGATGCTTCAAGGCTGCCCAGGTGCCTCAAAGCAGCACATTTGCCTTAAGGCAGCACAGGTGCCTTCAGGCAGCACAGGTGCCTTAAGGCAGCACAGGTGCCTCAAGGTTGCCCAGGTGCATCAATGCTGCTCAGGAGCCTCAAGGCTGCCCACGTATCTCAAGGCTGCCCAGGTGCCTCTTGGCTACCCTGGTGCCTAAATGCTGCCAAAGTGTCACAAGACTTCGCAGGTGCCTCAAGGCTGCCCAGGTGATTCAAAGTTACCTAGGTGCCTCTTTACTACCCAGGTGCCTCTAGAAAGCCCAGGAGCCTCAAGGTTGCCCAGGTGCCTCTAGGCTGCCCAGGTGCCTCTAGGCTGCCCAGGTGCCTCAATGCTGCACAGGTGCCTCAAGGCTGCACAGGTGCCTCAAGGCTGCACAGGTGCCTCAAGGCTGTCCAGGTGCCTCAAGGCGGTCCAGGTGCCTCAAGGCTGTCCAGGTGCCTCAAGGCTGTCCAGGTGCCTCAAGGCTGTCCATGTGCCTCAAGGCTGTCCAGGTGCCTCAAGGCTGTCCAGGTGCCTCAAGGCTGTCCAGGTGCCTCAAGGCTGCACAGGTGCCTCAAGGCTGTCCAGGTGCCTCAAGGCTGCCCAGGTGCCTCAAAGCTGCCCAGGTGCCTCTAGGCTGCCCAGGTGCCTCAATGCTGCCCAGGAGCCTCAAGGCTGCCCAGGTGCCTTAAGGCTACCCAGGTGCCTCAAGGCTGCCCAGGTGCCTCAAGGCTTCCCAGGTGCCTCAAGGCTGCCCAGGTGCCCCAAGGTTGCCCAGGTGCCTCAAGGCTGCCCAGGTGCCTCAAGGCTGCCCAGGTGCCCCAAGGTTGCCCAGGTGCCTCAAGGCTGCCCAGGTGCCCCAAGGTTGCCCAGGTGCCTTAATGCTACCCAGGTGCCTCAAGGCTGCCCAGGTGCCTCAAGGCTTCACAGGTGCCTCAAGGCTGCCCAGGTGCCCCAAGGTTGCCCAGGTGCCTCAAGGCGGCCCAGGTGCCTCAAGGCTGCCCAAGTGCCTCAAGGGTGCCCAGGTGCCTCAAGGCTGTCCAGGTGCCTCTACAGGGTGCCCAGGTGCCTCAAGGCTTTCCAGGTGCCTCTACAGGGTGCCTAGGTCCCTTCAGGCTGCCCAGGTGCCTTCAGGCTGCCCAGGAGCCTCAAGATTGCACAGGTGCCTCAAGGCTGCCCAGGTGCCTCAAGGCTGCACAGGTGCCTCAAGGCTGCCCAGGTGCCTCAAGGCTGCCCAGTTGGCTCTAGGCTGCCCAGGTGCCTCAAGGCTGCCCAGGTGCCTCAAGGCTGCCCAGGTGCCTCAAGGCTGCCCAGGTGCCTCAAGGCTGCCCAGGTGCCTCGAGGCTGCCCAGGTGCCTCAAAGCTGCCCAGGTGCTTTAGGGCTTCCCAGGTGCCTTAAGGCTGCCCAGGTGCCTCAAAGCTGCCTATGTGCCTCAAGGCTGCACAGGTGCCTCTAGGCTGCCCAGGTGCCTCTAGGCTGCTCAGGTGCCTCAAGGCTGCCCAGGTGCCTCAAGGCTGCCTAGGAGCCTCAAGGCTGCACAGGTGCCTCAAGGCTGCCCAGGTGCCTCAAGGCTGCCCAGGTGCCTCAAGGCTGCCCAGGTGCCTCAAGGCTGCCCAGGTGCCTCATGGCTGCCCAGGTGCCTCAAGGCTGCCCAGGTGCCTCAAGGCTGCCCAGGTGCCTCAAGGCTGCCCAGGTGCCTCAAGGCTGCACAGGTGCCTCAAGGCTGCCCAGGTGCCTCAAGGCTGCCCAGGTGCCTCAAGGCTGCCCAGGTGCCTCTAGGCTGCCCAGGTGCCTCAAGGCTGCCCAGGTGCCTCAAGGCTGCCTAGGTGCCTCAAGGCTGCCTAGGTGCCTCAAGTCTGCCCAGGTGCCTCAAGGCTGCCCAGGTGCCTCAAGGCTGCCCAGGTGCCTCATGGCTGCCCAGGTTCCTCAAGGCTGCCCAGGTGCCTCAAGGCTGCCCAGGTGGTTCAAGGCTGCCCGGGTGCCTCAAGGCTGCACAGGTGCCTCAAGGCTGCCCAGGTGCCTCAAGGCTGCACAGGTGCCTCTACGCTGCCCAGGTGCCTCTAGGCTGCCCAGGTGCCTCAAGGCTGCCCAGGTGCCTCAAGGCTGCCTAGGTGCCTCAAGGCTGCCTAGGTGCCTCAAAGCTGCCTAGGTGCCTCAAGGCTGCCCAGGTGCCTCAAGGCTGCCCAGGTGCCTCAAGGCTGCCCAGGTGCCTCAAGGCTGCCCAGGTGCCTCTAGGCTGCCCAGGTGCCTCAAGGCTGCCCAGGTGCCTCAAGGCTGCCTAGGTGCCTCAAGGCTGCCTAGGTGCCTCAAGTCTGCCCAGGTGCCTCAAGGCTGCCCAGGTGCCTCAAGGCTGCCCAGGTGCCTCATGGCTGCCCAGGTTCCTCAAGGCTGCCCAGGTTCCTCAAGGCTGCCCAGGTGGTTCAAGGCTGCCCGGGTGCCTCAAGGCTGCACAGGTGCCTCAAGGCTGCCCAGGTGCCTCAAGGCTGCACAGGTGCCTCTACGCTGCCCAGGTGCCTCTAGGCTGCCCAGGTGCCTCAAGGCTGCCCAGGTGCCTCAAGGCTGCCTAGGTGCCTCAAGGCTGCCTAGGTGCCTCAAAGCTGCCTAGGTGCCTCAAGGCTGCCCAGGTGCCTCAAGGCTGCCCAGGTGCCTCAAGGCTGCCCAGGTGCCTCAAGGCTGCCCAGGTGCCTCAAGGCTGCCCAGGTGCCTCAAGGCTGCCCAGGTGCCTCTTGGCTGCCCAGGTGCCTCAAGGCTGCCCAGGTGCCTCAAGGCTGCCTAGGTGCCTCAAGGCTGCCTAGGTGCCTCAAGTCTGCCCAGGTGCCTCAAGGCTGCCCAGGTGCCTCAAGGCTGCCCAGGTGCCTCATGGCTGCCCAGGTTCCTCAAGGCTGCCCAGGTGCCTCAAGGCTGCCCAGGTGGTTCAAGGCTGCCCGGGTGCCTCAAGGCTGCACAGGTGCCTCAAGGCTGCCCAGGTGCCTCAAGGCTGCCCAGGTGCCTCAAGGCTGCCCAGGTGCCTCAAGGCTGCCCAGGTGCCTCAAGGCTGCCTAGGTGCCTCAAGGCTGGCTAGGTGCCTCAAAGCTGCCTAGGTGCCTCAAGGCTGCCCAGGTGCCTCAAGGCTGCCCAGGTGCCTCAAGGCTGCCCAGGTGCCTCAAGGCTGCCCAGGTGCCTCTAGGCTGCCCAGGTGCCTCAAGGCTGCCCAGGTGCCTCAAGGCTGCCTAGGTGCCTCAAGGCTGCCTAGGTGCCTCAAGTCTGCCCAGGTGCCTCAAGGCTGCCCAGGTGCCTCAAGGCTGCCCAGGTGCCTCATGGCTGCCCAGGTTCCTCAAGGCTGCCCAGGTGCCTCAAGGCTGCCCAGGTGGTTCAAGGCTGCCCGGGTGCCTCAAGGCTGCACAGGTGCCTCAAGGCTGCCCAGGTGCCTCAAGGCTGCACAGGTGCCTCTACGCTGCCCAGGTGCCTCTAGGCTGCCCAGGTGCCTCAAGGCTGCCCAGGTGCCTCAAGGCTGCCTAGGTGCCTCAAGGCTGCCTAGGTGCCTCAAAGCTGCCTAGGTGCCTCAAGGCTGCCCAGGTGCCTCAAGGCTGCCCAGGTGCCTCAAGGCTGCCCAGGTGCCTCAAGGCTGCCCAGGTGCCTCAAGGCTGCCCAGGTGCCTCAAGGCTGCCCAGGTGCCTCAAGGCTGCCCAGGTGCGTAGCGTGAGATGGATCTGTGTTTATTTCTAGGGAGAGTGGAATGGGCTAGTGTCCACTTCTAGGGAGTGGGATGGTTCAGTGTTCACCGCAGTGCCCAGGTGCCTCAAAGCTGTCTAGGTGCTTTGTTCAGTCGGTGGCTGAGCGGACAGAACACTGGACGCATCATCCTGTGGTCCCGGGTTCGATCCCGGGCGCTAGCGAGAAACGATGGGCAGAGTTTCTTTCACCCTGATGCCCCTATAACCTAGCAGTAAATAGGTACCTGGGAGCTAGTCAGCTGTCACGGGCTGCTTCCTGGGGGTGGAGGCCTGGTCGAGAACCGGGCCGTGGGGTCACAAAAAAAAGCCCCGAAATCATCTCAAGATAACCTCAAGATAACAGCTAGGGCGAGTGGGACGACTCAGTGTACACTGCTTGGAAGAGTTGGATTCCTCAGTGTTCACTGTTAGGGAGTGTGGGATTGGTCAGTGTTCTCTGTTAGGGAGTGTGGGATTGGTCAGTGTTCTCTGTTAGGGAGTGTGGGATTGGTCAGTGTTCACTGTTAGGGAGTGTGGGATTGGTCAGTGTTCACTGTTAGGGAGTGTGGGATTGGTCAGTTTTGAGTACTATGGAGAGGGGGAGGGGTAAGTGTTCACTGCTAGCGTGAGTGGGATGGATCAGTTTTCACTTTTAGGGAGTAGAATTGGTAAGTGTTCACTGTTAGGAAGAGTAGGATAGGTCAATGTTCACTGCTAGCGAGTGGGAAGGTCAATGTTCACTGCTAGGGAGACTGGGATGGGTCAGTGTTCACTGCTAGGGAGAATCTGATGGGTCATTTTTCACTGCAAGAGAGAGTGGGCAGGCTCAGTTTTCACTGCTAGGCAGAGTGGCATGGGTCAGTGTTCACTGCTAGGGAGAGAGAAGGGGTCAATTTTCACAGCTAGGGAGTGGGATGGGTCAATGTTCACTGCTAGGGAGACTGGGATGGGTCTGTGTTACCTACTATGGAGAGTGGGATGGGTCAGTGTTCACTGCTAAGGAGAATGGGATAACTCATTGTTTACTGTTAGGGAGAGTGAAATGGGTCAATGTTCACTGCTTTGAGAGTGGGATGGTTCAGTGTTCACTGCTAGGGAGAGTGAGATAGGTCAGTGTTCACTGGAAGAGAGAATGGAGTGGGTCAGTATGTTAGCCTTTAAATTCTATGTCGGTTGGTGTACAGCCAATCCGGTGGCCAGAGATCCTCATGACGTCATTCCTCAGAGCGCACAGTAGACGCCTTTTCTAGTCAGCGAGTCAGTACCTTACAGACCTAGCTAGAGGCAGGACGTACCGGACCTTAGTGTTTTGATATTTACTCTACATCAACTAATAAAGCCAAGTAGTTCTACTTGTGTAAGAAAGTAATTATCAAAAGAAGGCACCAAACCGGGAAGGCTATGTAGCACCATCGAATGTGCAGGATAATCAGAGGGCGCTAAATATCACCAAGGATGCCAATACGAGAACAAAAACGCACAAGGCGAACAATATCAAAAGTATCCAAGTCACCAAGAATTCTATCGTGGGACAAGCGACTGCGGGGGACGGTCGGAAAACAAGACACACGCTCGTCCTGGAAGTCAGGACATTCAACAAGGATATGCATGACTGTAAGAGGGACAATGCAATTTGGACAATAAGGAGCAGGGCGGCGCTCCATTAAGTAACCGTGAGTTAAACGGGTATGGCCAATACGTAGCCTAGCCAGAGCCGTTTCCCACCTCTGGTTACGGTGGAAGGAGGAAGGCCACTGGGACACACGAATCTTAAGAGTACGCAGTTTGTTACCAATAACAGAAGACCAACAACTCTGCCATCGGGCAAGGATGGAGGCATGAATAACTGGGTAAAAGTCGGAATAAGGAGCACCTTTATGGGAGACGGGACAAGTGCAGATAGCTTCCTTAGCGGCAGCATCCGCTCGTTTAATTAAGGAGACACCAACATGGCTGGGAACCCAGCAAAACTCAACCGACTTAAATTTACTGGAGATAAGAAACAGCCAATGTTGAATCTCGATGACCACAGGATGGACCGGATTAAAGGACCCTAAAGCCATGAGGGCACTACAAGTGTCAACTACCACCACAAAGGAGGATTGACACCGGGAAAGCAGGAGACGAAGAGCATAGAGAATAGCATAAAGTTCTGCTGTGAAGATGCTAGCCTCCGGAGGAAGGCGACACATATAAGTGTGGTCAGGAAAAACAACAGAGTAGCCCACACCGTCAGCAGACTTAGACCCATCGGTGAAGATGGAAACGGAGTGGGAGTGAGAAGAAAAGTGCTCAAGGAAGAGGCGTTTCAGAACCGTAGGAGAGGTAAAAGCTTCAGTGATGCGGGTCAGAGAAGTACAAAATTTGGGAAGGGGGGACCCTCCATGGGGGCAAGGATGGAACAATACGAGGAGAAACATTGGTAACATGAACCGAAAGAGAATCTTGTAAGCGAGACAAACGGACAGAAAAAGGGAGGTGGTGAAGAGGAACAGGAACTACAGGAGGGGTAAAAGTCAAAGCACGATAGAGGCGAGAGTGAAGATGCTGGAAGGATCGCGAAAGATAACGAAGACTGTAGCGATCACGGCGGTCCCGGAGAGACAGGAAACCAGTGTCAGCATACAAGCTGAGGGCAGGAGTTGAACGAAAAGCACCAGAGCTGAGGCGCAACCCAGTATCGTGCAAAGGATCAAGACGGCGAAGAGTAGAAGGAGAAGCAGAAGAGTATGCAGGGCAACCATAATCGAGTTTAGACAGGACGAGAGAGGAATGCAAATAGAGGAGCGTGCGCCTATCTGCTCCCCAAGACGTATGGGACAAAACCTTAAGTAGGTTAAGGGCCTTAGAGCATTCAACACGGAGGTAAGAGACATGGAGCGACCAAGACAAACGAATGTCAAAGAGTAACCCCAAAAGCTTCGTGGAATCTTTGTACTCAGGGGATGACCATAAAGTGACAAAGAGGGACGAAGAACGACCCGCTTCCGAGTAAAAGTCATGGCACAAGTCTTAGTAGTAGAGAACTTGAAGCCATTATTGGTGGCCCAAGATGACACGGCATCAATCGCAAGTTGAAGCCGCCATTGAAAGAGAGGTAAATCATCACCTCAACAGCAAAGAGTAAGATCGTCAACATAAAGAGAGGAGAAGATGCCAGAAGGAAGACCATTGAGGGCAACGAAAAAAAGAGTAGTACTCAGAACACCTCCTTGGGGCACACCTTCATACTGCCGAAAAGAGGCAGAGAGAGTGGCACCAAGCCTGACCCGAAAGGTACGAGGAGAGAGAAAGCTTTGAAGAGAGAGAGGGAGATTAGCACGAAGGCCAAAAGAACGAAGTTGGGACAGAATATGGTATCTCTAAGTCGTGTCATAAGCCTTTTCCAGGTCAAAAAGGATAGCAACAACGGAGGTCTTCGCAGCAAAAGCAGTACGAATATAGACCTCCAAGTTCACCAGGACATCAGTCGTGCTGCGGCACTTGCGAAAACCAAATTGAGAAGGAGAGAGGTGGTGATGGTGTCCCAAGAACCACATCAGGTGGACATTTACCATACGCTCAAAGAGCTTGCAGACACAACTCGTGAGAGCAATAGGGCGGAAGTCCTTAGGGGACGTACCGAGAGACCCTAGTTTCCAAATAGGGAGTACAACGGCATCGAGCCAGTCCTTAGGGACGGACGACGACTCCCAGACCTGGTTATACAGACTCAGTAAATACTGAGACGTGCACGGAGGGAGATGGCGAAGCATTTCATAATGAACGTCATCCGAGCCCGCTGCCGTAGATCCGTAGAAGGCCAGGGCAGACTAAAAGTTCAGAAAGAGAAAAAAGATCATTATAGGGAAGGCGGAGATGAGTGCAGAAATCTAAAGGATAAGATTCAAGAACAGGCTTACGAAGAAGGGAGGATTGAGGAAGATGAGAACCAGAGCTAACAGAAGAGAAGTGCGAATCTAGTTCGGTCGCGACCGTCACTGGGTCCGCCACAAGAGTACCACAGAGGTGGAGAATCGGCGAGACATCTGGAACGAACTTGACCGCAATCTTGCGGATCTTCTTCCAGATCTGCGGCAGAGGAGTATCGGACGTAATGGTGGAAACATAAGATTTCCAACTCTCACGTTTAGCTGTACAGATGGTCCTACGGGCCACCGAACTTGCCTTCCGAAACAAAATAAAAGAATCAGCCGTCTGCCGGCGGCGGTGTTTCTTCCAGGCTGCTCGCTTACAGCGGACAACCCGAACACAGTCCGCATTCCACCAGGGAACGCACTTCCGTGTGCCCCTGGAGGAAGAGCGAGGGATAGAGCTGAGGGCAGCGTCGAAGACAGTGTCATAAAAAAGAAGGAGGGCGCGAGGAAGAGGCAGAGAGGAGAGGTCAGAGAGAGTAGCACGGAGGGTGAATAGGCTCCAGTCAGCCTTGGCAAACTGCCACCTAGGGAAGGAGAGGGGAGGGTGAAAGGAGAAAAAGGAAACGAGGACAGGGAAATGATCACTGTTGTGGAGGTCATCAAGAACCTGCCACGTGAAATCTAAGCAAAGGGTCTACGAGCAGAGAGAAAGATCAAGACAGGAAAGGGTGCGAGTTCGAGAATCCACATGAGTGGGCTCACCAGAATTCAGAGGAGATAGAGAAGAAGCGAGGATGAATGGTACGAGGAGACGACCTCCGGTGTTTGTCAGAACATCACCCCAGAGGGTAAATTGAAATTACCCAAAAGAAGCACCCGCTCTGGCAAGGAGTCCAGGAGGTGCTTAAGATCAGGAAGGAAAAGCGGGACATTTGGGGGAGATAAATGGAACAAACTGAATACCATTTACCCACAAAAACAGTGCACCTCAGCAAGGGCAGCAACAGAGAGGGAATCGGGGGCGAAAGAAACCTCCATATCTGGGACAGGGGGTCCGACCACTGAAATGGGAGGGGACGTAGTGACAGAGTCAGAGGGAGGGGGCGAGGAAGAAAGCGAAGCCTTCTTATCCGCTGGAGAGGAAGAAGGAGAGGAACCAGACTTACATTTCTGACTCGAAGAGACAGGCGTGCCAGTAACAACGTACCAGTCGACAGACTCAATGGTCTCAGCAGGAGAAGAGGAATGGGAGTGAACAACACGAATATTTCTGGGAGGATGATGGATATCAGCCTGGACAGACAGGTAGCGTGGAGGGTCAAGAGACTGGGGGGAGGGTCGGGAAGAAAGAGTGGGGGGAGATGCGGAAGAAGACATAGGAGATATGGTGGACCGGGTAGGAAGGGGGGAAACCCATGCAGCCGGAGAACCAGGAGGGAGACCCGTCGGGACAGGAGGCAAAGGAATAGGGGAGGAGGTGGTGGGTGTGGTTGGGTTTAAGGCCTGGAAACGATTGTGAGACTGAGGAAGGTGGGAAGGACGAAGAGAGGTAGAACGTAACACGCGAGCGTAGGATACGCCCGCGAAAGGGGTGAGACGACGAAATTGGCGTCTCTCTTCAGGAAAAGTCAGACGATCACGGTGCTTCAAGTTGAGGACGGCTTCCTCCAGTTTCTAGTGTATACACGAGCGTGAGAAACTAGGGTGGGCCTCACCGTAA
Source organism: Procambarus virginalis (assembly GCA_020271785.1). Lineage (NCBI taxonomy): Eukaryota > Metazoa > Arthropoda > Malacostraca > Decapoda > Cambaridae > Procambarus > Procambarus virginalis. Next base: position 2,891,130 of record WNGS01052365.1, read on the forward strand.
TTGAGGCAGCGAGCCTGGTGAGAAGTGCACTCGGACTTAGAATGACTATCGTCCCCACACAAAAGGGCATAGATATACGTAGTACTTGTGCATTTGAGGACACCGTTCCCGAACTTCCAACACTTAACATAAGAACATAAGAACAAAGGTAACTGCAGAAGGCCTATTAGCCCATACGAGGCAGCTCCTATTTATAACCACCCAATCCCACTCATATACGTGTCCAACCCACGCTTGAAACAATCGAGGGATCCCACCTCCACCACGTTACGCGGTAATTGGTTCCACAAATCAACAACCCTGTTACCGAACCAGTATTTACCCAAGTCTTTCCTAAATCTAAACTTATCCAATTTATACCCATTGTTTCGTGTTCTGTCTTGTGTTGATACTTTTAATACCCTATTAATATCCCCTTTGTTATGTCCATTCATCCACTTGTAAACTTCTATCATGTCACCCCTAACTCTTCGCCTTTCCAGTGAATGCAATTTAAGCTTTCTTAATCTTTCTTCATATGAAAGATTTCTAATTTGGGGAATTAACTTTGTCATCCTACGCTGGACACGTTCAAGTGAATTTATATCCATTCTATAGTACGGCGACCAAAACTGAACTGCATAATCTAAATGGGGCCTAACCAGAGCAAGATATAGCTGAAGAACCACACCAGGTGTCTTGTTACTAACGCTTCGATTAATAAATCCCAGTGTCCTATTTGCCTTATTACGAACATTCATGCATTGATCCTTTTGTTTTAAATTCTTACTAATCATAACTCCTAGATCCCTTTCGCAATTCGACTTCGCAATCTCAACACCATCTAGCTCGTATCTTGTAACTCTATCATCATTACCTAGCCTCAAAACTTTACATTTATTAGCATTAAACTGCATCTGCCAGTCTTTTGACCATTTTAAAACCCTATTTAGATCAACTTGAAGTGATACCGAGTCTTCTTTCGTGTTAATTTCCCTACCGATTTTTGTATCATCTGCAAATTTGCAAATGTTGCTACTCAAACCTGAATCTAAATCATTTATATATATTATAAACAACAGAGGTCCCAGGACAGAGCCTTGGGGCACTCCACTAACAACATTATCCCACTCTGACTTAACCCCATTTATACTAACTCTCTGTTTCCTTTGGAATAGCCATGCCCTAATCCAACTTAATATAGCACCCCCAATACCATGAGCCTCTATTTTTTATTTTTATTTTACTTATTGCAAAGTCTAGGAGAGGGAATGTACTCCTGAACGGAGCATCTGGCACCAGCAAGAATAATAAAGGAATAATAGAGCCCTACTATCAAAGGTGATTTTAACAACTCGAAGGGGCTGACGGCGACGACCACGAGGGGGTCGAGTAAACGTGTCCACCTGGAGGACAGAATGGCCTTGGGCTTCAAGGATATGTTTAATATCCTCATGGCAATCTTTAAGGTCCCAAACACCAGTTGCAACATGGTGTGGGAGGAGAACAGTGCCAACACTGGCATTTAACCGAGCGTTTTTAGAGACCCGAACAGGGGTCTCTCCAATGCAGGACAAAGCGGCTAAGTGAGTAGCTACATCCTGAGAAGGAGCAGCGACAACACGTGTACCGTAACTGGTGGAGTTAAAAGTAACAGAGGCATCTACTGAATCAACAAGGTGTTTATGGAGGGAGAAATCGTCAGGAGGAGTAGAATCCAGATGGTGGAGATCAATGTATTTAGCCCACGTAGCAGGACCAAACGAGGCGTTGTAAGTATTAGTATGGGAAGGGATCGTGCAAGTGCGGCTGTGGCAGGGACGGCGTTGAGAACCTCCAGAGAGAGAGGGGGGTGAAAGGTGCAGTAGTCACAATGAGAGACGGAGCCATGCCAGGGGACGAGGTGGTCACCACTGGGGGCTGGGAACTCGACCCTACCACAGAGGAGGGAGGGGAGCTGAGGGGAGTAGTCAGGGGGTCGGGGCCCAATGCAGCGGGGGCTACAGGGCTTGGTCTTCCAACACAGTCCGACTCGGGGGCTTAGTCGCCAACCCTACGAGCCTGAGAAGAAACAAGGGAAACATTATCAGCCATGAAAACGAGGAAAAAACATTCATTCACGAATGTGCCCCCACATCCACCATGGAGCCACAATTAGAGGCAGGACACCCAACAAGAAGCTATCGCCGATCTTGCCGGGGCCCCCCAGGCGTGCGTCGTGAGTATACGCTCCACAAACGCCACCTTTGAGTCCGTCGAGATCGGGTTCAGTGACGAAAGGAGGATTGACAATAAAAGGTTCCCCTCGCTCTCGACGTCGGGTACTACAGTTCTACGGGTGCAAGAGTATGCCTCCTCAAACACCTGGGCGTCAAAATAGAAGAAGTCCAAGAGAATAATCAAAACAGGCAAAAGGTCGGCGGGAAATGACAATTAGAAAGGAGAAGAGGGGGGGGGGGGGGCGGAAACGAAACACATGGAAAAGGAAAAGAGTTCTGGCAAAATTGGTAAAGACAGCAGCCAGAGCATAAGGTTCCAAAAGCACAGAGGACTGACCCATGGAGCATCTCACTCCGGCAGCCGCCCACCAAGCCCCCTCACGGCGACAACGAGCCAGAAAGGCAGGGGGGGGGGGGGGTTCTACTTATGTGTTTACTCCAGATCCTAAGCAAGATCTACACAAAAAGGAAGTAACAATACAAACAACAAAAAGAAAAGAACAACAACACACGCAGGAAACTGGTGGGGATATTTTTCAACCAGAACCTCGCCCCATGTGCCTCTCACGACGCCTTAGCAAGCTCAAGCCACCTACCACAGCTACATTTGTTCTTCATCGATATTCTTACTTCTTCAAGGGTCCTACCATCAAATATTGCACTAGGTCAACGTTTCCAAGTAAGGTAGTTATTTCCAACAAGAACATTAATTCATCCAGGGAGGAGGAGAGGCCAGCTCCCCCCCCCCCAGCCATTTTGAATTTCAAACGTCCAGTGACGCTTTGCCTAGTCGTCCAGATAATTTTTGTCTGTGCTCCCTAGCCACTCTCATCGCCGCCAAGTGTCAACTCCAGCATCTTCAGCATTGTACTATTCATTGAATGGAGTATTCTCTACATTTCAACATTCCTCTGTACTCTTCGTTTCTGCAATCGTCGCCGTCGTCCTCCCATGACGTCGCAGCAGTCCATGACGTCAGCCCAGCTTCAGGAAACCACCACCAGGATCGCCTCCGGATGTAGACAACGCCGCCACTCACCTCTCCACACTTCTCCTCGTCGTTCTTCACGTTGGCCATGGTTGTTCTGCGTATACCCACAGCCCGGAGTTAAGTAAACTGTAGCGGGTACTCACTGTGCTGTACAATAATTGTGATTTAATGAGGAAATAACCCTGTAAATCAATTATTCTTTCCTGCAGTGACTTGATAAGAGGAATTAGCTGCCCATTCCTCCCTCTTAGTTCATTTTTTTGTGGTGTTTGGTGCTACAAGTTCCATTGTTCATTAGTAATATGCTAAGTGATTCCAAGTACATTCTGTTGCAGCGCATTAAAAGTTGAAATAATAATTGTTTTTCAGCAGTTGGAAGTGCATTATAGACAATTTTATATTTTTCCCAGACCTTACTTAATCTGAAATTTTCTTTTAGCATTTTATATTAAATCACCTAATTGTGCTCACCTAATTGTGCTTGCAGGGGTTGAGCTTTGGCTCTTTGGTCCCGCCTCTCAACTGTCAATCAACAGGTGTACAGATTCCCGAGCCTACTGGGCTCTATCATATCTACATTTAAAACTGTGTATGCAGTCAGCCTCCACCACATCTCTGCCTAATGCATTCCACCTGTTAACTACTCTGACACTGAAAAAGTTCTTTCTAAAGTCCCTGTGGCTCATGTGGGTACTGAGTTTCCACCTGCGTCCCCTCGTTCGCGTACCACCAGTGTTGAATAGTTTATCTTTGTCTACCCTGTCAATTCCCCTGAGAATTTTGTAGGTAGTGATCATGTCTCCCCTCACTCTTCTGTCTTCCAGTGTCGTAGGGTGCATTTCCCGAAGTCTTTCCTCGTAACTTATGCCTCTTAGTTCTGGGACCAGTCTAGTGGCATATCTCTTAACTTTTTCCAGCTTCGTCTTGTGCTTGACAAGGTGCGCGCTCCATGCTGGGGCCGCATGGGGATTGGTCTTATGTATGTGGTGTACAAGATTCTAAACGATTCCTTACACAGGTTCCTGAAGGCTGTTCTGATGTTAGCCAGCCTTGCATATGCCGCAGACGTAATTCTTTTTATGTGGGCTTCAGAAGACAGGTTTGGTGTGATATCAATTCCTAGGTCTTTCTCTCTTTCCGTTTCATTAAGTACTTCATCTCCTATTCTGTATCTTGTGTTTGGCCTCCTGTTTCCACCGCCTAGTTTCATTACTTTGCATTTACTCGGGTTAAACATTAACAGCCATTTGTTGGACCATTCATTCAGTCTGTCGAGGTCGTCCTGTAGCCTCCTACTATCATCCTCTGTTTCAATCCTCCTCATAATTTTTGCATCATCAGCAAACATTGAGAGAAACGATTCTATACCCTCTGGGAGATCATTTACATATATCAGAAACAGTATTGGTCCAAGGACCGACCCCTGCGGGGCTCTATTTGTGACGTCAGTGACTCGTTGTCTTCTGTTACTTAGGTACTCCCGTATCCAATGGAGTACCTTCCCTTTCACTCCAGCCTGCATCTCCAGCTTTATCCTCTTTATCCTCTTTATCCTCTTTAGCCTCTTGTGTGGTACTGTATCAAAGGCTTTTTGACAATCCAAAAATATGCAGTCTGCCCAACCCTCTCTCTTTTGCCTGATTTTTGTTGCCTGGTCGTAGAATTCAATTAGCCCTGTGATGCAGGACTTGCCATCCCTGAACCCATGTAGATGCTGTGTAACAAAGTTCTTTCGCTCCAGATGTTCCACAAGGTTTCTTCGCACAATCTTCTCCATCAGCTTGCATGGTATGCAGGTTAGGGACACTGGCCTGTAGTTCATTGCCTCCTGCCTATCCCCTTTCTTGTATATTGGAACTACATTAGCTGCCTTCCAAATTTCTGGCAGTTCCCCTGTTTCCAGTGATTGTTATACACTATGGAGAGTGGCAGGCACAGTGCTTCTGCTCCTTCCCTTAGTATCCAAAGGAGATTCCATCTGGGCCTATAGCCTTTGTCACATCCAACTCTAGTAAACACTTCTTACTTCCCACTTGGTAATCTCAAACCTCTTCTAGTGGTTCCTGGTTAACTATTCCCTCTCTTATCTCTGGAATCTCTCCTTGCTCTAAGGTGAAGACCTCCTGGAATTTCTTATTCAGTTCCTCACACACTTCCTTGTCGTTTGTAGTGAATCCTTCTGCCCCTATCCTTATATTCATTACCTGTTCCTTTACTGTTGTTTTTCTCCTGATGTGGCTATGCAGCAACTTGGGTTGAGTCTTGCCTTGCTTGGAAGTCATTTCGTATTGTCTTTCTGCCTATCTTCTCATCCTGACATATTCATTCCTGGCACTCTGGTATCTTTGCTCTGCTCTCAAGTGTCCTGTTATTCCTATAGTTTATCCATGCCCTATTACTTTGCTGCTTAGCTAGCCTACATCTCTGATTAAACCATGGGTTTCTCATTTTCATTTCATGGTTTCCTTTTGGACTGGGACAAACTTGTTCGCTGCTTCCTTGCACTTGTTCGTATGAAGTCCATCATGTCCTGGGCCGTCTTTCCCCTGAGCTCTGTTTCCCATGTTATATCTGTTAGGATTTTTCTTAACTCCTCATAGTTTCTCTTTCGGAATGCCAGTTTTTTGTTTTCAGTACCCCTCCTCGAGTTCAATAACCCTTCCTCAACCAGATACTCAAACGCCAGTACACTGTGGTAGCTCATTCCTATTGGGGCCTCATAGCCGATTTCCCTTATGTCTGAGTCGTTCAGAGTGAAGACTAGGTCGAGTCTTGCTGGTTCATCGTTTTCTCTCATCCTGGTGGGTTCTCTGACATGTTGGCTTAGAAAGTTTCTTGTCGCCACCTCTTTTAGTTTGGCTCTCCATGAATTCTCTCCTCTATGCGGTTCCTTGTTCTCCAAGTCTATCTTTCTGTGATTGAAGTCTTTCATGATGAGCAGATGGGATCTATTTCTACAGGCAGCAGAGGCTGCCTTTTCAATTATAGTGTTAACTGCCATGTTGTTGTTGTCATATTCTTGCCTTGGTCTTCTGTCATTTGGTGGAGGGTTATATATCACTGCTACTACTACTTTTGGTCTTCCCAATGTTATGGTGCCTGTTATGTAGTCTCTGAATTCCCTGCAGCCCGGGATGACCATCTCCTTGAAGCTCCATTCCTTTCTCATTAGTAGGGCCACTCCACCTCCTCCCCATCCTTCCCTCTCTCTTTCCTTATTACAGTGTAGTTCTGGGGAAATACCGCATTCGTTATGATACCTGAGAGTTTTGTTTCTGTAAGTCCAATTACATCTGGGTTCACTTCTTGTGTTCTTTCCCGTAGTTCACTTGCCTTGCTCGTGATCCCATCTATGTTCGAGTACATCACCCTGAAGCTGACTTTCTTCTGTCCTTTTTCATATCCTATTGCTTCCCCTGATGCAGGGAAACAGGGAGGGACTGGGGGGGGGCCTATGAAAGGAGGAATGGGGGTTCTGGGGTGTGCGGGGGGGGGGGGGCTGGGAGGATCAGGTATGGGGAGGGTGGTGTGTAGGAGAGGAGGGGTTGGGGAGAAAAGAGGGCTTGGGGGGTGGGTGAGCGGAGGAGGCTTGGAAGGGGGGGGGTGATATGGGGAGGCTTTGGAGAGTCTTGGAGAAGGGAAAGCTTCGGGGGTTATGGGAGGAGGAAGGCTTGGGGGAATGAGGGGGAGTAGGGGGCTTGGGGGCATAACAGGAAGGAGGGCTTGGGGGGGAAGGTTGGGGAGTGCCGAGGGGGATGAGGAAGAAGGGAGGCTGAGGAGAGTGGGGAAGAAGGAGGGCTCAGGGGGGTGGAGGATACTGGAGGTTTAGGGGGGCGGGGGAGAATGGAGGGCTTGGGGATCGGGAAGAAGGTCGGCATGGAGGATTAGGGAGGGCTTGGGGGAATGGAGGAGATGGGAGATCCTGGGGAGGGGGGGGGAGGTAGGGCACCTATTGGGTGGAGGATGGGGGAGGTGCTTCTCTCACTGTGTCTGTTGAGTCACTTGTGGAGGGTTCCCGCTCCCTCTGGGATTGTAGGGCTCAGGGTTGTGGCTCCCTGATTCCTCTCTTTCTCCCTGCGCTCCCTCCTCGCAGCTGCTGCCCTCTCTCTCTCGTCCCTTGTCAGATCCCTCTGCAGGAATACCTTTTTGAACCTCTGTACGTTTGCTAGTCCGCTCTTCCTTGCTAGCAAGTCCTCTTTTGTTCTCTCGCTCTTGAACACCACCTTTATCACAAGGTCTCTGTCCTTGTTGTACCGTCCAACCATGAAACCTTTTCAATATCTTGGTCAGCCCTCTCCATCTTTATCCCTTTAAGGATTTCATTAACTTCATTTAATGTTACATTACCTGTGATGTTATGTGTAAATGTTTTTTTTTTTGAGATATATACAAGAGTTGTTACATTCTTGTACAGCCACTAGTACGCGTAGCGTTTCGGGCAGGTCCCTGGAATACGATCCCCGCCGCGAAGAATCGTTGTTACAACCAAGTACACATTTTACTGTTGCGTTAAACAGAGGCTACAGTTAAGGATTTGCGCCTAGTAAATCCTCCCCGGCCAGGATACGAACCCATGGCATAGCGCTCGCGGAACGCCAGGCGAGTGTCTTACCACTACACCACGGAGACTGCTTACAGTACCTGTGCTTATAGTACTTTATCAGTTTATTATAAGCTAATTACAGCAGTTGCTATAACATTGCAGAATAATCTTGAATTCTTTCCACAGTGTTTTTTTATTTACACATTTACAGGAAGTTAATTTGTTTTAAATGCTTGATACCTTATTGCTACATGTTCAGCATTACATGTTAATTCTTTTGTGTATATTTTTCTACATTTTATCCATTATTAAGTAACATTGTACTACATGTTGAATGTTGAATACTTGTTTAATTATTTTCATGAAAATTGCAATTACATTCCTCAGTTTTATTATTAAATTTACTATGCTTTGCCTGATCCAATTAATTTACATACTTCCAGTTTCAAGTCATGTGCATACCAGATTGCATATATAATTTACAATTTTGCTGGTTATTATATTTTGTCATGCATACTACAATTTAAATTCTTTTTATTCATGGTTTTATCTCAAGTATATAATTTGATATTATGAGTGTTGATATTTTTGTATATTTCATTTCTATGCCTTGTGTCCCTAATTATATTTGCATTTCTAAGTACATACTATATTAGTGAAAATGCCTGACACTATTACAACTCCTTCAGAGTCAAATGGAGCAGTTGCTCGGACCAGTGTTCAGCGCTTCGTACAGGAGATGACTATTCTACTTTTTACTGGAGATTCTCGTGTGTTGGAATCATGGTTTTGTAAGGTTGAAGCCAAGGCTCGATTCTCAGAGCCTTCTGACGATGAATATTTGGCAATTGCAAGGTCAACTGTTGATACCACCAAAGGTGATGCACGTTTTGTAGTTGATTTGAAAGCCATTGTTAGCCTACAGTCATGGCCAGAATTTATAGATTTCCTTCGCCGCCGTTTTGTTAATAAAGCAAACCTTGACCCTAATAGATTAGTTAAGAAAATTGCCAATGCCACCATGCAACCTGGTGAATCATTTAATGCATTTATTAGCTGACTAGATCATTATTTGTATTCTTTAGTAACTGCTAAGTTGAGTTCATCATGGGTTGATGATATCAAAACACTGACTCCAGATGCTATGGCTTAAATGATTGCACTTGGGACTTTAATGCATTTTGCCCCAGTGCATACTAAACATATTTTAGAGAAACTACATTTTGGGTCTAAACACGAAATTGGTCAAGTGTTTGCGGCTATAAATTTCGCAGCAGATAAATTAGCTTCCTGTAATGCCCAATTGTTGCCTTCATCAGATACTATAAATGTAGTAACAAGTTCCACAAATTCACAAAATGTTTGGTCACAGAACCGCACCAATGGTCGTAGCCCACATTGTCTCAGATAAGACGCAGACAACCTAAGCAACATAAATCACAAGCGGTGAACTGTACAATTTCTAGTGATGGTCCGCTAGTCTCAGCCCTAGTACAAGGTAGAATACTGAAAGTCTTTATTGATAGAGGTGCTAAAATATATATTGTCAAACCTGCCGCTCTGAGAGATACTTTAAGTAAGCATTCTGTCACAGTAAGAAAATCAGCCAAACCTTTTCTGAAGGGTGTTTCAAGAAACAAAGTGACATTTGAAGGAGAAATTGACCTTCCACTCAAGTTAAATGTCATTACGTTGTCCATAACATGACTAGTCGTTGATAGTATCTATTTCCTGGTGACATTCTCTTAGGTTTGCACACCAAGATTGATGAGACTATTATATTGTTTCCCCACCATTGGATCATTACTATCAAGGATCGTACCATACCACTTTGCAGTATGTGTAAGATGGGTCATGATTTCAACAGTAAGAAAGATTATATTCATTATATCGACAGCCAACTTGCTAACGTTCAGCTGTCAGATTCTCGTCGCAGTAGCATACCCGAGAAAACAGGTACTCAATTCAAGCATCGTAGTGGTGCAGTTGCTCAGGAGAAAGAGTATCGAGACTTTCTGGAGGGGGGCGCCCTAACAGATTCTCGTCGTCTTGGTCGCCTGGCAGCTTCCATCTCTGAAGTCAGTAGATCCACAGCTACTGACACTGTGCAACACTCTCATTCTCTCACAAGAGTAAGAGTTAAGATTCAAGAAGTTCCTGAGTTGTCGGATGTCATTGCAGATAGTGAAACATGTACAGTACGTTTGTTGAACCCTCCTGACACACAGTGCAGGATGGTACTGTTACAATGTACATTGCAAAGGCTAGTAATGCCGATATCCATCTTCAGTCTGGCACCCATGTCGTAGATTTTGCCCATTACTCATTACCGGTACAAGTGGTGGACGATGTTTCTTCTTCTTCTTGATAGTAGGTGCAGTTTGCATGAAGGGTTTGTCCTCCCGATGACTGCACCAGTACAGATGTGGTAGAGGCGTTTATGTTGAAGATGATAAGAGTTTCAAAAGTGCTTGTTGCATTGTGCTGTAGACAGAGGAGCGGCGACTAAAACAGAGGTGTGTGTTAGAGGGAGACTTGCCGCACCGTAGGGCGGGTGTTGTGTTTATGGCGTCAGCTGATCCATGTTGCTGCGACGAGGCAGTTGTTTCTGTGTTTAGCTGTTGGTGGCGCCAGGTATAAATGTGGCACGGGTCAGATGTGACCCAATTTGTTGGTCAACTGGAGATATTTAGCCATGATTTGACTATTTGGTATTTTCTTGTAACGAGTGGTCACCGCCTCCTATATATGCTCGATGGTAAAAGGTATTTTAAGTGAGATAAGTACTTGTTTGAAATTTACTCTGGCACTATAATGTCGGAAGCAGTGAAGGAGATAGTGTTCGATTGTTTCAGGCACCTGACAGTGGATGCAGAGTTCGTTGATGTCTGTTCTGTACTTAGCTGTGTGCTGCTAGTTGGTGTGTCCCAGCCTTAATCTGGTCATCGCTATATCAATTTCTCTGCTTTTATATCTGACATGTTTCCAAGTTTNTTTGAGATTATATTGATTAGAGGATTATTGCCAAACAGAATATAGAAAGTTTTGTCAATGTTAAGGGTGAGTTTGTTTGGCAGTTAGCCAAAGATGGACTTTATTTAGCTCAGTATTACTGTGGCATTTAGAGCAAGGGGGTCAGGACTGGAGTAAATGAAAGTTGTGTCGTCAGCAAAAAGAATTGGTTTGAGGTGTTGGGAGGCATTTGGAAGGTCATTAATGTAGATGAGAAAGAGGAGAGGGCCAAGTATGCTGCCCTGAGGAACACCGATGTTGATGGGTAGGGTGGGAGAAATTGAATTATTCACAGAAACATACTGGAGCCTGTCAGTAAGGTAAGATTTGAGGTATTGCAGGGAGTGTCCTCTGACTCCATAATGATGTAATTTAAGAAGAAGGTTTTGGTGGTTGACAGTGTCAAAAGCCTTACGCAGGTCCACAAATAACCCAACAGGGAACTCATTTTTATCAAGAGCTGCATGAATCAAGTTAATCATACTAATAAGTGCATCGTTAGTGCTTTTTTTGGGTCTGAAGCCATATTGACAAGAGCTAAGTATATTGTGTTTGGCTAGATAAGAGTAAAGCTGCTTGTAGATTAGTTTTTCAAATATTTTTGACAAGTTAGGCAGGATTGATATAGGTCTGTAGTTGTTAACATCTGTGAGATCACCACATTTGTGGACAGGGGTTACTCTCGCTTTCTTTAGAATATCTGGAAAGGTTTGGAGTTCAAGTGACTTGTTGAAGGGCAATGCAATAGCAGGGGCTAAAGATCTGGAGGCTTTTTTGTAAATTAAAGTTGGTATCTCATCAAGGGCACTAGACTTGGTTTTAAGGGAAAGGATTATCTCATTGACGTCAGTGGAATTAGTAGGCTTTAGGTACAGAGACTGTGGATAGTTACCTGTAAGATAGTCCTTAACATCAGTACTGGAAGTTGGAATATCATTTGCAAGAGATGACCCAATGGAAGAGAAGAACCTATTAAACTCAATAGCAGAATCAGAGGCTGAAAGCTGACCATCGTTACTGGACAGGAGTGTTGGTTTGTTATTAAAAATCTTCTTTGATCCCAATATTTGTGAGATTGTACTCCAAGTTTTTTTTAATGTTGCTCTTTATTTGGGTAAATCTATCTTCGTAGAATTTAGTTTTGGCTCGTCTAATTATTTTAGATAGCAATAACGAGTAATTCTTTGAAAATTCTTTGGAGACGGTTCCTAACCTATACTTCTTCTCAAGGTCATGTTTTTTATTAATGGATTTAAGTATTCCCTTTGTAAGCCAAGGATTGTTAAGCCTTTTGGTGGTGACTTGTTTTGAAAGCCTAGGACAGTGGGTGTTATAAAGGTTAAGAGTCTTTTGAAGAAAAGATTGCACTGCTAGGTTGATGTCCCCTATGTTACCTAACTCGGATTCCCAGTTGACATTATCAGCAGCAGTTATAAAATTGTCTATAGCAGTTTCATTGTGCAGCCTAAAGCTTAATTCCCTTGACTCAAGAGGTGGTTTGATAATGTTAGTTGAGAGAAATGTGGGGTAATGGTCTGTAGTGCTATCGGTGATTATACCTGAAGTAAGCGGAGAGGTTATGTTGGTCCAAATGTGATCAAGAGTCGTGGCCGTACTATCAGTGATTCTAGTAGGTCTAGTGATTAAGGGTATGAGGAAGCAGGAATTCATACAGTTGAGGAAGCTAACAGCAGTAGGGTGTTCAGGCTCGCAGAGGTCAATATTAAAGTCCCCAGCGATAATTAGATGGTTTTTGTTCAGTCTGTTATCGAGTATTAGATTTCTAAGGTTTGAATTGAATTCGGACACATCAGTGTTAGGAATTCTATAGACTGCACCCTGATTCTAGCTGTTGTCCCTTCTCATTAATACTCCATACTACCCATAACAAGTAACATTTTCATAACACCTGTGTATTATTGAATTCAGATTCCCAGTTAATATTGTGAAGTGCATTTAAGAGATTGCTTAAAGCTGATTCACTGTGTAGCCTGAATGACAGTTTCTTGCTTTCTGGTGGTGTTATGTCCATGTTTGCTACGAGGAAGGTAGGATAGTGGTCAGTTGTTCTGTCATAGATTATACCAGATGTAAGGGGAGCTGTTATATTAGTCTATAAGTGATCCAGGGTAGTGGCAGATGTTTGAGTGATTCGGGTGGGCTTGGTGATTGTGGGGATTAGCATACAGGAATTCATGCTGTTACGGAAATAGTCAACTAGAGGGTTATTTTGTAAACCCAGGTCAATATTGAAATCACCTCCTAGAATGATGTGATTTTTGTCGAGATTGTTATTTATGATAAGGTTCCTTACGTTATCTGAGAATAAAGCTATGTTGGTATTGGGAAATCTATAGATGGCACCGCTAGTCAAGGAGAATTTAAGGGATTTACTCTTTCTCATCTACATTAATGACCTTCCAAATACCTCTCAACACCTCAAACCAATCTTATTTGCTGATGACAACTTTCATATTCTCCTGTCCTGACCCCTCTTGCTCTAAATGAATACTGAATTAAATAAAGTCCATCAATGGCTAACTGCTAACAAACTCACCCTTAACATTGACAAAACTTTCTATATTTTGTTTGCCAATAAATCCTCAAATGAAATTAATCTAAAAATAAACAATGTACAAATAAATAGTAAAGATGATGGTAAGTTCCTTGGTAGAAGTAAGTATAAAATATAAAATTGAATATAAAATTCAACATACTAAGTTCCTGTCAGTTTGTCTTCCGCTCCCAAAAGAGTACCAACGATGCAATTATTAGTCTGCTTGACATAATCTACACAGCAATTGACAAAAATGAGTTTCCGGTTTTACTTTTTTTCATTGACCTGAGAAAGGCCTTTGGTACTGTTAAACATAACTACCTCTTACTTAAACTCCATCATTATAGAATCCGAGGTCTTGCCCTGAACAATATTCGACCCTATCTTAGTGACAGTTACCAATATGTAGCCATCAATGACATAACCCCTCCCACTCTGTGTCAACAAAATTATTTACACACCCTCCATCACTGTGATGGAGTTCGAACGATACGCGAATTCAGAGACAATTCTATAACATATGTTCCAAAGATGTGTAAATATCTAATTGAAAATTATCTGCTACAAGAAATCTTAGCCAAATATCCCCAGTGCACGGGGTGCTACCTACAACATATAACTGTAGGTAGTAACTAAGTGATTGTAACCTATCTACAGCTGCCCACTGGATGGGTGGCGGTGTGCAGGACGAACATATCAATTTATTTATTTATTTATATACAAGAAGGTACATTGGGTTTATTAGAGTACAGAGAAATGAAGTTTTAAATTATTGTCAAACCACTGGCAGGCATACCGTTTCGGGCAGATCCTTAATCAAACATATAATTTTAAGAAGGTAATTTATAGCAAAATTAAAAAATGTTTACAGGTACATTGTAAGAAAGTATAAAAATACATTGTGACAAAATAAAAAATTACATTGAAAGAAGGAGTAAAAATGCATTGTAAACAAGTATAAAAAAATTATATAAGAAATTTGACAGAAAAAAGTACATGAAAGTAAATTTAAGGGTTATCCACATTTACATTTTAGCATAATTTAAGGATTATTGCAACATATAATGCAGCAGACTATGTGTATAGGATGATATAAGATAACAGCAATGATTACAATGGTAAAGTTGCATGGCATAGGTACATATTTTGGGGAATTGGGGTAGCACTAGATATTTCATTCAAAATGATCTGCTACCAGAAATTTAAGAAATCTGCTACCAGAAATCACTTAGTTACTACCTACAGATACTGTAGTAGTAGGAATCCTTCAGTCTCGGGAGACTATGGAGTTGCGCTCTGGTTGTCAACCCTGGTGCAGCGTCTGGTGTGACTGATGAGGCCAATCCGAGAATGGCAGTCCATCCCACACTGAGCACAAACGAAGTCCGATTCTGGTCTGTCTTCCTGACTACCGGCTTTCCTTCTCTGTCTCTTTGCCTTCAATTTCTTGGCAAGTAACTCCTCGAACTTGGAGAGACCTCTTTGAACAGACTGCCCCAGGCTGAAAGGTCTACGGCCAGTATTTCCCACGTAGCAAGAACGACGTCCATGGCTTTCAGGTCCCTCTTGCATACGTCTTTGTACCGTTGCTGGGGTTGCCTGTTGGACGCTTTCCCTGCGTCAGCTCTCCATACAGGAGATCCTTGGGGATTCTGCCAATGCCCATTCGCACCTGAGCCAGCGCATTCGTCTCTGTTTCAGCATTGTGCACATGCTGGTGATTCTAGCTCTCCACAGGACGTTGTTGTTTGTCACCTTGTCCTGCAAGGTGACGTCCAGGATGTGTCGAAGGCAGCGCATATGGTAGGCATTCAGTTGTCTTTCCCGACGGGTGCGGAATGTCCAAGACTAACTGCCATTAAGGAGAGTGCTCAGGACGCAGGCTCTGTAAACCTGAATCTTTGTATACACAGTCAGCCTATTGTTGGCCCACACTCTTTTTGTCAGTCTGGACATGGTGGTAGATGCTTTACCGATGCGTTTGTTTAGCTCTGTATCAAGAGAGAGGGAGTCAGAGATTGTGGAGCCCAGGTACACGAAGTCGTGAACGACATCCAATTTGGAATCGGAGATGCCGATGTCAGGTAAGGAGTCCACTCCTTGTCCCATGACCTGTGTTTTCTTCAGGCTGATGGTGAGTCCGAAAGCCTGACAGGGCTCGCTGAAGGCCTGACAGGCCTCATGAGCCGTTGGAGGTCTTCGGTTGAGTTTGCAGTGACTACTGCATCGTCAGCAAAAAGGAAGTCGTGCAGACACGTTAGCCAAACCTTCATCTTGGCTCTCAGCCTGGCGAGGTTAAAGAGCTTTTCATCCGACCTGGTCCGGAGGTAAATGCCTTTCGTGGCAGACCCGAAGGCGTGCTGCAGCATAATTGCGAAGAAAAGCCCAAATAGGGTTGAAGCCAGGACGGATCCCTGCTTTACTCCACTTCGGATGTCAAAGGCGTCTGATGCTAGGCCATCAAAGACCACGGTGCCCTTTATGTTCTCGTGGAAGGATCTGATGAGGTTGAGGAGCCTGGGTGAGCATCTGATCTTGAACAGGCCATCCCTGCTGACGAGGTCGAAGGCCTTCGTCAAATCTATGAAGGCTACGAAGAGTGGCTGCTTCTGTTCCCTGCATTTCTCCTGCAGTTGTCTGAGGGAAAAGACCATGTCGACGGTGGGCCTGTTAGCTCTGAATCCGCATTGTGATTCTGGATAGACTCTCTCTGCAAGTACTTGGAGCCTCTTCAATGTGACTCGAGCAAACAGCTTTCCGACAATACTGAGGAGGGAGATTCCATGGTAATTTTTGAAGTCGCCCCTGTCACCTTTATTCTTATACAGCATGACGATGTTGGCATCCCTCATGTCCTGTGGCACCTCTCCTTCCCAGCAGAGGCAGAGAATTTCATGCAGCTCCATGAGCAGGCTACCTCTGCAGCACTTCAAGGTCTCAGCAGGAACATCGTCTTTTCCAGGAGCTTTGCCAGAAGCAAGGAAGTCTAGGGCCTCGCTGCGTTCTTCAAGGGTCGGTTTATCGTCGAGCTTCATTAACACAGGCAAGCACTCAGTGGCGCTCAGGGCGTCTTTGGTGACCTCATTCTCCCTGGCATATAGCTCAGAGTAGTGTTCGACCCAGCGCTTCAGCTGCAGTGTCTGGTCCTGAATCACATCGCTTGTGGCAGATTTCAGAGGAGCGATCTTTTTCTGGACTGGGCCGAGGGCCTGCTTGATGCCGTCATACATTACCCTTACATTGCCTGTATTTGCTGCAGTCTGTATCGAGGAGCAGAACTGGAGCCAATAGTTGTTGGCACATCGCCTGGCGCTCTGCTGCACTTTGCAGCAGACGGCCTGAAGGACCTGCAAGAAATCAACGACGCCCGAAAAACAGCAATCATTGATAGGGAGCTGAGCAAACTGCAGATGGATATTGTTGCTCTCCAAGAGACCAGGCTTCCAGGATCAGGATCTGTGAGAGGGAGGGCCTTCTCTTTCTTTTGGCAGGGAAATCCTCCAGATGAGACCAGACAACACGGTGTGGGATTTGCTGTCAGGAATGCACCTATAGTGCATGACACATTATGCCACCGACGGGGGAAACCGACCGAATTCTGTCTCTGCAACTGCACTCCCAAACAGGACCAGTCAATGTAATTGAAAAATTCTACGACGACCTCAACAGAGTCATAGCGAGAATCCCTGTAAAGGAGCCACTGTCATCCTCGGCGACTTCAACGCCAGAGTGGGTGCTGATCACAACTTTTGGCCCACTTGTCTGGGTCAATTCGGCATAGGGAGGATGAATGAGAACGGGCCACGTCTACTAGAACTTTGCTGTCTTCATGGTCTCTGTGTCACCATCAAGTTCTTCGGCACAAAACCTCAACACAGAGTCTCTTGGAGACATCCCAGATCCAAGCATTGGAACCAGCTTGACCTGATTCTTACCAGGTGTGCAAGTCTACCCAGCGTCAAGATTACGTGTAGCTACCAGAGTGCTGTCTGTGACACCGACCACTCCTTGGTATGCAGCAGGATCAAGATGCAAACAAAGAAGATTCATCACTCGAAAAAGGCGGGCAGACCTCGCGTCGACACCACCAAAACCTGCAATCAGGACAAGGTGGAAGATTTTGCACGTGTGCTCGAGGAAGCTCTCCTTGGCCCTGCCGGGGTCATCGCCTTTAAAAGATGGAAGCACTTCAGAGACGCTGTGTTCAACGCTGCCATGTCCACCTTTGGCAAGAAGACCAGCAGGTTGGCAGACTAGTTCGAGGCTCACTCGGAAGAAATGACACCTGTCATCAAAGAGAAGAGAAACGCCTTGGCAGCCTATGTTGGAAATTTCCAACACTTATCATCTATTATTATATTATGATAAATTACCATTACCTTACTAATTGCAGTAGTTCTTAACACCACTAACAGTAGTGTTAATATAATTTAATCTGAGCATATTGCTGATAATATTACTCCTGATCTTGTAAAATCAAGAGTTATTAATTGAAATTATTTAGTAACAGTTTTTATTCTGTTACGATCGAATGCTCTGGAGAAGTATAAATATTATCTCCATTTCTTGCTAGAGATCATTTATCGAGAATATTATAATTATTAAATCCCTATAATTCCAACCCAGTTCATATTATCACATTTCATCCATAATTGCGCGGAAAAGAATAATTCGTGTTTAATAATTTCCGTGGTGAATGCGAGAGCGGGGAGGGAGGAAGGCGGCGACACCATTACTCAACAAGGCGTGGTCACGAGGCAGCGTGGGTGAGGCACATGGCAGTTGCTGGGAATTCTTATCGACAAGAATTACGTTGATACCCAGTTAATAAGTGAAATTTACTTGCCTATGTGTTCTCTAGTGCCTCGTCAGTTAATAACGCGTCGACAATTAGAACCAGGACTCGTAATTAAGTGTACACAGCAGTGAACATTGAGACTGGCAGACGCGAATTTCGGCAGACCTCAGTACTCTGTTACGCTCACATAAGTATTTCCCTAGTTTGGGTGCATCAAAGTACCTTACCTTACCTTGAGGTGCTTCCGGGGCTTATCGTCCCCGCGGCCCGGTCATCGACCAGGCCTCCTGGTTGCTGGACTGATCAACCAGGCTGTTGGACGCGGCTGCTCGCAGCCTGACGTATGAGTCACAGCCTGGTTGATCAGGTATCCTTTGGAGGTGCTTATCCAGTTCTCTCTTGAACACTGTGAGGGGTTTGCCAGTTATGTCCCTTATGTGTAGTGGAAGCGTGTTGAACAGTCTCGGGCCTCTGATGTTGATAAAGTTCTCTCTCAGAGTACCAGTTGCACCTCTGCTTTTCAACGGGGGTATTCTGCACATCCTGCCATGTCTTCTGGTCTCATGTGATGTTATTTCTGTGTGCAGGTTTGGGACCAGCCCCTCTAATATTTTCCACGTGTAAATTATTATGTATCTCTCCCGCCTGCGCTCAAGGGAATACAGATTTAGGCTCTTTAGTCGGTCCCAATAGTTTAGATGTTTTACCGAGTGGATTCTAGCAGTAAAGGATCTCTGCACGCTCTCCAGGTCAGCAATTTCACCAGCAGTGAAAGGGGCTGTCATTGTGCAGCAGTACTCCACTCTAGAGAGCACAAGCGTTTTGAAAAGTGTCATCATCGGTATAGCATCTCTAGTGTGAAAAGTTCTTGTTATCCAACCTCAAGTAGGTAGTACATTTGTGAGTAGTTTGTCGTCAGGAAGAATGAACATCAAAAATAACATGTTAGTAATGTTTACCACTCATCCCAGTTTCATGAATATCTGAACATAATTTGTAGCCTAATCAATCGCTACTTTACATTCCTTTGCTTACAGCGTGTATTTGAGGTGCCAGCAAGATTCTCATCAATCGTGTTATTTACCTCGAGTTCTTTCTCTATGGGGATTCCGTGACCACGAGGACGAATGATGAACTGGCGCTAGAAATCGTCTTACAGCTAAGACACATTTTTCGTACAAATTTATTCAATTTGATTATTGATTCTATATAATTCATACAATTTTCTATTGAATAATTATTACCAGATTTGGTAATTAATGTTATGCTCTAACTGTGCTCAATATTTATGCTCAGTAATTAATGATGATTAATGATCATAATGATTATAATTTGATTACCATATATTTGAATATTGTAGTTAGATTTACCATGTTATTAATACCACAATGAACTAGTGACGAACCACACTGGTTCCTAGATATATATGAACTTCTAGAAATAACCCCCCAATGTTGATATTTGAGGCTTTGGCTTTAATTAATAATTACAGTCTTCATTATTTTCAAGTGAATATTCATTGAATGAGTTTCCATAGACACTGGTTCTCTAGTGTCATTCAAATGATCACTTTTATTTGTTTTCCCTCTTTTCTCAAAAGTGGGTGGTCCTTCGAGTTATTTCAATACAATAATTAAATAATTTAATTTCTGAGTTCAAGCCCCAGATACCCAACAGCCTACAAAGCCTGTCCAAGTCAGCGCAACAGTTACTGTAGTTAGTAACTAAGTGATTGTAACCTATCCACCTGGATAGGTGGAATGTGAAAACCTGGAATGTGTTTACATTCTTGTAAAGCCACTAGTACGCGCAGCGTTTCGGGCAGGTCCTTAATCTAACAGATAATTTTAAGTAGGTAAATTCTAGCAAAATTTATAAAATGATAACAGGTACATTGCAAAAAAAAAAAAATGGGATGAGAGAGATTAGTAGGTGTAATAAAGCACATCGGTAGCTCCGATTGATTGCACTGACAGCTTGATATATAATTTAACAAAGATTAATAGGCACAATACAGCATTTTGAAAGCACATATAAGAAGACAGCAATGATCACAATGGCAAAGGTGTTTGGATTAGGTACATAAAGATTGGGGGATTGGGTAGCACTAGATACAGTGCAATTTTCAAGCACAGAGTAGGAAACTATGAAGATGAAATTAGGTACTTCTTGGTTTTGTTTTTGATTGAGGAAAAAGTTGGACAGCTTTTCAATTCATTAGGGAGTGAGTTCCATAACCTAGGTCTCTTTATTTGGAGTGTTTACACAAATTAAGTTTGACTCTGGGGATATCAAAAGAGATATTTATTCCTGGTGTGGTGATAATGGGTCCTATTACATCTGTCCAAGGAGAATTTCAGTGCAGGCTTTGCATTTAAGAACATGGTTTTGTAAATATAATTGACACAAAAGAACGTGTGGAGTGAGTTATGTTCAGCATGTTTAGGGATTTAAATAAGGGGGCTGAATGTTCTCTGAAAGTAGTTTGTTATTATTCTGACAGCAGATTTTTGCTGGGTGATGATGGATTTGAGGTGGTTTGCAGTGGTTGAACCCCATGCACAGATACCCTACCATAATTAGGATAAGGATAGATTAGTGCATAATACAGAGAGAGGAGAGCAGAGTTAGGTACATAATATCTGATTTTGGAGAGTATACCAACTTTTTTTTAGAGACTTTCTTATTTATGTGTTTTATGTGGGTGCTGAAGTTGAGTCTCTTGTCTAGGAATAGGCCAACAAAACTTTCCAGCATTTTTATTATTGATGTTAACATTGTGTATCTGAAGCTGAATTGCATTTGTTGATTTGCTTCCAAATAAGTTCGTCCAACCACTTGGGCTGGACGGTAGAGCGACGGTCTCGCTTCAAGCAGGTCGGCGTTCAATCCCCGACCGTCCAAGTGGTTAGGCACCATTCCTTCCCCCCCCCACCGTCCCATCCCAAATCCTTATCCTGACCTCTTCCCAGTGCTATATAGTCGTAATGGCTTGGCGCTTACCCCTAAAAATTCATTCATTCATTCCAAATAAGTTGTAATAGGTCTTTTCTATGTTTAGTGTTAGTTTGTTGGTTGACATCTATTAGTGGATTTTTAAAATTCATTATTCACAACAATATTTAATGTGTGTGTATGTGTGTGTTGGGGTCTGAGAAGATGAGGGTAGTGTCATCAGCAAATAATACAGATTTAAGAATGTTAGAGACATTAGGCAGATCATTGATGTATATAAGAAATAGGAGAGGTCCCAAGATGCTGCCCTGTGGCACTTCAACGGTTATTGGTAGAGTGGGAGAGGTTATATCATTGATGGCAACACATTGGTGTCTATCACAAAGATAGGATCGGATATATTCCAGGGCAAGGCCTCGGATTCCATAATGACGGAGTTTAAGTAAGAGGCAGTTGCGATTAACAGTATTAAAGGCCTTTCTCAGGTTAATGAAGAGTTCAATCGGAAGCTCATTTTTGACAATGGTTGAGTAGATTATATCAAGTAATATTTAGTAATTATTATATCTAATAATGCATCATTGGTACTCTTTTGGGAGCGGAAGCCAAACTGACAGGGGCTGAGTATGTCAAATTTTACTAGATAGGAGTAGAGCTGTTTGTAGATAATTTGTTCAAATATTTTTGATAGTATGGGTAGGTTTGATATTAGTCCATAAATAATTGTTTATGTCTGCCGGATTGCCTCTTTAATGAACTGGCATTACTCTTGCTTTTTGTAAGAATATCAGGGAAGGTATGGCACTCCAGAGATTTGTAGAATTGCAGAGATATGGGTGGCGCAAGGGCATGAGAGACACTCTTGTATACAATGTATGGTATTTCACTAATATTCCCAACTTTGGTTTTTAGTGAGTGAATGATGGACACAACATCTGAAGGGCTGACTGGTAAAAGGAGAAGAGAATTTGGGTAGCTGCCTGAAAGATATGTGGTAACATGTGTGTGAACTATTAGGGGGTTGGGGGGGAAGCGCCATGCCATTACCACTATATAGCACTGGGAAGGGATCAGGATAAGGATTTGGGATGGGACGGGGAGGAAGGAATGGTGCCCAACCACTTGGACGGTCGGGGATTGAACGTCGACCTACATGAAGCGAGACCGTTGCTCTACCGTCCAGCCCAAATGGTTGGGTAACAACATGTGTCTGAGTCTGTGGGATCTAAAAAACACTACTCACTACCATTACTCACCAACGTCGTCACTACCATTACTCACCAACGTCGTCACTACCACTACTCACCAACATCGTCACTACCACTACTCACCAACGTCGTCACTACCACTACTCACCAACATCGGCACTACCACTACTCACCAACATCGTCACTACCACTACTCACCAACATCGTCACTACCATTACTCACCAACATCGTCACTACCACTACTCACCAACATCGTCACTACCATTACTCACCAACATCGTCACTACCACTACTCACCAACATCGTCACTACCACTACTCACCAACATCGTCACTACCACTACTCACCAACATCGTCACTACCACTACTCACCAACATCGTCACTACCACTACTCACCAACATCGTCACTACCACTACTCACCAACATCGTCACTACCACTACTCACCAACATCGTCACTACCACTACTCACCAACATCGTCACTACCACTACTCACCATCATCTTCACTACCACTACTCACCAACATCGTCACTACCACTACTCACCAGCATCTTCACTATCACTACTCACCAACATCGTCACTACCACTACTCACCAACATCGTCACTACCACTACTCACCAACATCGTCACTACCACTACTCACCAACATCGTCACTACCACTACTCACCAACATCGTCACTACCACTACTCACCAACATCGTCACTACCACTACTCACCAACGTCGTCACTACCACTACTCACCAACATCGTCACTACCACTACTCACCAACATCGTCACTACCACTACTCACCAACATCGTCACTACCACTACTCACCAACATCGTCACTACCACTACTCACCAACATCGTCACTACCACTACTCACCAACATCGTCACTACCATTACTCACCAACGTCGTCACTACCACTACTCACCAACATCGTCACTACCACTACTCACCAACAACGTCACTACCACTACTCACCAACATCGTCACTACCACTACTCACCAACAACGTCACTACCACTACTCACCAACATCGTCACTACCACTACTCACCAACATCGTCACTACCACTAGTCACCAACATCGTCACTACCACTACTCACCAAACATCGTCACTACCGCTACTCACCAACATCGTCACTACCACTACTCACCAACATCGTCACTACCACTACTCACCAACATCGTCACTACCACTACTCACCAACATCGTCACTACCACTACTCACCAACATCGTCACTACCATTACTCACCAACATCGTCACTACCATTACTCACCAACATCGGCACTACCACTACTCACCAACATCGGCACTACCACTACTCACCAACATCGGCACTACCACTACTCACCAACATCGGCACTACCACTACTCACCAACATCGGCACTACCACTACTCACCAACATCGGCACTACCACTACTCACCAACATCGTCACTACCATTACTCACCAACATCGGCACTACCACTACTCACCAACATCGTCACTACCACTACTCACCAACATCGGCACTACCATTACTCACCAACATCGTCACTACCACTACTCACCAACATCGGCACTACCACTACTAATACCACTACAGCTAATAAAGCCAAGACTGAACCAAAGCTACTACACAGTCACATCAGGAGGAAAACAACAGTGAAGGAACAGGTGATGAAACTTAGGGCGGGCGAGGACAGGTACACAGAGAATG
This sequence comes from Procambarus virginalis, assembly GCA_020271785.1. Classification (NCBI taxonomy): domain Eukaryota; kingdom Metazoa; phylum Arthropoda; class Malacostraca; order Decapoda; family Cambaridae; genus Procambarus; species Procambarus virginalis. The sequence continues at coordinate 2,915,090 of WNGS01052365.1, forward strand.
ACAAAAAGGTGTGTGAAGAACTCAACAGAAGGTTCCAGAAGGTCTTTACAATAGAACAGGGAGATGCCACGGCGCTGGGAGAGGTGGCAGCAAACCAGGTGACCTTGGATAGGATCGAAATTACAAGAGATGAGGTCAAGAAGCACCTATTAGAGCTGGATGTGAGAAAAACTGTTGGGCCAGACGGAATCTCACCATGGGTATTGAAAGAGTGTGCAGGAGCACTTTGCTTGCCACTCTCCATAGTGTATAGTAGGTCACTGGAAACGGGGGACCTATCAGAAATATGGAAGACTGCTAATGTAGTACCAATATACAAAAAGGGTGACAGACAAGAGGCACTGAACTACAGGCCAGCGTCCTTAACTTGTATAACATGCAAGGTGATGGAGAAGATTGTGAGAAAAAACCTAGTAACACATCTGGAGAGAAGAGACTTCGTGACAACCCATCAACATTTAGTTCAGGGAGGGTAAATCTTGCCTTACAGGCTTGATAGAATTCTACGATCAGGTGACAAAGATTAAGCAAGAAAGAGAAGGATGGGCGGACTGCATTTTTTTGGACAGTCGGAAAGCCTTTGACACAGTACCCCATAAAAGGTTGATACATAAGCTGGAGAAGCAGGCAAGAGTAACTGGTAGGGCTCTCCAGTAGATAAGGGAGTACCTAAGCAATAGGAAGCAGAGAGTTACAGTGAGGGGTGAGACCTCAGAATGGCGTGAAGTCACCAGTGGAGTCCCACAGGGTTCTGTGCTTGGACCTATCCTGTTTCCGATATACGTAAATGATCTCCCAGAGGGTATAGACTCATTCCTCTCAATGTTTGCTGACGATGCCAAAATTATGAGAAGGATTAAGACAGAGGAGGACAGCTTGAGGCTTCAAGAAGACCTGGACAAGCTTCAGGAATGGTCGAAAAAATGGCTGATAGAGTTTAACCCAAGCAAATGTAATGTAATGAAGATAGGGGTAGGAAGCAAGAGACCAGATGCAAGGTATCATTTGGGAGATGAAATACTTCAAGAGTCAGAGAGAGAGAAGGACCTGGGGGTTGATATCACGCCAGACCTGTCCCCTGAAGCTCATATCAAGAGGATAACATCAGCAGCATATGCCAGGTTGGCTAACATAAGAACGGCCTTTAGAAACTTGTGTAAGGAATCTTTCAGAACATTATATACCACATATGTCAGACCAATCCTAGAGTATGCGGCTCCAGCGTGGAGTCCATATCTAGTCAAGCATAAGACTAAACTGGAAAAGGTTCAAAGGTTTGCCACCAGACTAGTACCCGAGCTGAGAGGTATGAACTACGAGGAGAGACTACGGGAATTAAACCTCACTTCGTTGGAAGACAGAAGAGTTAGGGGGGACATGATCACCACATTCAAGATTCTCAAGGGAATCGACAGGGTTGATAAAGAGACTATTTAACACAAGGGGCACACGCACTAGGGGTCACAGGTGGGAACTGAGTGCCCAAATGAGCCACAGAGATATTAGAAAGAACTTTTTTTAGTGTCAGAGTGGTTGACAAATAGAATGCATTAGGAAGTAATGTGGTGGAGGCTGACTCCATACACAGCTTCAAGTGCAGATATGATAGAGCCCAATAGGCTCAGGAACCTGTACACCTGTTGATTGACGGTTGAGAGGCGGGACCAGAGCCAGAGCTCAACCCCCACAAACACAACTAGGCGAGTACCCACCAACATCGGCACTACTACTACTACTCACAAACATCGTCACTACCACTACTCACCAGGGAAGGAGCCGGCAGCTGAGCGGACAGAACACTAGTCGTGTGATCCTGTGGTACCGGGTTCGATCCCGGGCGCCGGCGAGAAATAATGGGCAGAGATTCTTTCAAACTGATGCCCCTGTTACCTAGCAGTAAAAATAGGTACCTGGGAGTTAGTCAGCTGTCACGGGATGCTTCCTGGGGGTGGAGGCCTGATCGAGGACCGGGCCGCGGAGACACTAAAGCCCCGAAATCATCTCAAGATAAGATTTACACTGACAAACATTAAACATGACGGGTGATAAAAATGATGTCACGACCCTGAACATTTTCACAAGCTGCCCCTCTGGTCAGCCCTGGTGATCCTCTTGACTATATTGTCAGGCATCTAGGATACAACCTGTCCTCACAAATTCGTATAGTCAATATTGACTTATTAAATACGTGCATAGGTGACATACTAAACATATTTGCCTTGAAAAGTTTCATAGAAAACACCGACCTTACCTAACCTTGTTAGTATGTTAAGATAAGCATCTTATAGCTTCGTAATTACAATTGTTACTTAACCTATTATAGGTATAGGTTAAGTAATTATTGTAATTACGAAGCAATAAGATGCTTATCTTAACATACTAACAAGGTTAGGTGAGGTCGGTGTTTTCTATGAAGCTTTTCAAGGCAAACTATTATGTTTAGTATATCACCTATGCACGTATTTAATAAGCAATATTGACTATACGAATTTGCGAGGACGGGTTGTAGGATATTAACACCTGCTGGTTTTCATCAGACAGTTCTTACCAACTTGGAATGATCTCCGCCTAGCTTGAAGGTTTGAGACAACCCGAGCAGGAAAATGGAGCGTCTTGAGGATTACCAACTTCTTCAGCTCCTGACAAACATGATAAAAAAAAATAGGATCTAGTCTTGAGGATGCCTCAAGACTGCCCAGGGGCTTCTAGACTGCCAGGTGCCTCAAGGTAGCCCAGGCGCCTTTACGGCCCTAATGGGACGCAACCAGGTTCTTTTCTGACTGTATTAGAGTTTGGGTATCCGGCCCCAAGTTAGTAGAGGCTTTCAAGGGGTGAGCTCCGTAATAAAAGTAAAATAAACAGGAGAGGTACATTAAATACACAAGTTATTACTTTTCTATATATATAATTCTTTTCCCACCACCATATATAAATTAAAAGTCACAAACGGGAAATATTACTACACAATATACAGCTTCGTCTCCCTCTGAAGACCCTGAACACTTGGCATTGCTCACTCCGTGCAGTCTTGCCTGGTTTCCTATTCCGTGGCACAACCCTCTGCAGGTACCAGGAAACCACGATGAGTCTACCCTGGCCACAGGCCAGCCAAATCACAATTCCACTGGGTGCCCCATCGCGAAGGCCCACAACCACAGTCCAGCCTGTAGCTGGCAGGTACCAATCAGCCTCGCTGTTAGGCCACTTCACGGCAAATACTAGGGTTGCGATCCCTAGGCAGGAGCCTCGTGTAACTCGCTGGTTACTCTCCTCGGTCGGCACCGTAGTTGGTTGTCTATTCCACCAGCCAGCCCCGGGTACGGCGAATCCCGTCACTGCCACTCCTCAGGCAGACAATTGAACACTCAGCAGTGCTCGTCCGGTGGAGGCTCACTGCTTATACAAAGCAGACTGGTGAAGAGACCTTGGCTGCCTTGGGTAGACTGATTCATCGTACATCACAGCCGTCCTAAGTTGACTCTGTGAAAACAAACACGTCATCAGTACTGGGACACTACATGGGAACCACTAGGAAACATCACTTACTGGCTTAGACACAAACGTCTACCTTTTCGCTCCATAGATGGCGTTTACTGTCTAAGCGCCACCTCACCAGAGGTCAGCAGTGGCTACTTCACGAGCCGACTAGGACAGGAATCCGGCGCCTATTACTGGCATATCCCGTGATCACTAGATGGCGATGTCCATGTTGTGGGGGTTTTTGGGAGCGGACTCACAGACGGCGCTGTCGTCACAGCTCCGTGCTCTGACAATGAACTTCGGTTCGTAACAGCGCCTCTAGGCTCCCAAGGTGCTTCAAGGCTGCCCAGTTGTCTCAAGGCTGCCCAGTTGTCTCAAGGCTGCCCAGGTGCCTCAAGACTGCCCAGGTGCCTCTAGGCTGCCGAGGTGCCTCTATAGCCTGCTCAGGTGCCTCAAGGCTGCCCAAGTGTCTCAAGGCTGCCCAGGTGCCTCTAGGCTGCCGAGGTGCCTCTATAGCCTACTCAGGTGCCTCAAGGCTGCCCAGGTGCAGTTAGGTTGCCGAGGTGCCTTTAGGCTGCCCAGGTGCCTTTAGGCTGCCCAGGTGCCTTTAGGCTGCCCAGGTGCCTTTAGGCTGCCCAGGTGCCTCAAGGCTACCCAGGTGCCTCAAGGCTGCACAGGTGCCTCAAGGCTGCCCAGGTGCCTCAAGGCTGCCCAGAACCCTCAAGGCTGCCCAGGTGCCTTTAGGCTGCCCAGGTGCCTTTAGGCTGCCTAGGTGCCTCAAGGCTACCCAGGTGCCTCAACGCTGCAAAGGTGCCTCAAGGCTGCCCAGGTGCCTTTAGGCTGCCCAGGTGCCTCAAGGCTACCCAGGTGCCTCAAAACTGCACAGGTGCCTCAAGGCTGCACAGGTGCCTCAAGACTGCCCAGGTGCCTCTAGGCTGCCGAGGTGCCTCTATAGCCTGCTCAGGTGCCTCAAGGCTGCCCAGGTGCAGTTAGGTTGCCGAGGTGCATTTAGGCTGCCCAGGTGCCTTTAGGCTGCCCAGGTGCCTTTAGGCTGCCCAGGTGCCTCAAGGCTACCCAGGTGCCTCAAGGCTGCACAGGTGCCTCAAGGCTGCCCAGGTGCCTCAAGGCTGCCCAGGTACCTCAAGGCAGCCCAGGTGCCTCAAGGTTGACCAAGTGCCTCTAGGCTGCCCAGAGTTCCTCTAGGCTGCCCAGAGTTCCTCTATGCTGCCCAGGTGCCTCTAGGCTGCCAAGGTGCTTCTAGGAAATCCAGGTTCCTCAAGGCTGCCCAGGTGCCTCTAGGCATTCCAGATGCTTCAAGGCTGCCCAGGTGCCTAAAGCAGCACAAGTGCCTTAAGGCAGCACAGGTGCCTTAAGGCAGCACAGGTGCCTTAAGGCAGCACAGGTGCCTTAAGGCAGCACAGGTGCCTTAAGGCAGCACAGGTGCCTCAAGGTTGCCCAGGTGCATCAATGCTGCTCAGGAGCCTCAAGGCTGCCCAGGTATCTCAAGGCTGCCCAGGTGCCTCAAGGCTGGTCAGGTGCCTCTAGGCCACCCAGGTGCCTCTATACGCTGCCCAGTTGCTTCTATAGGCTGCCAAGGTTCCTCTATGTTGCCCAGGCGTCTTTAGGCTGCTCTCAGCTGCCTCAAGGTTGCCCAGGAGCCTCTATGCTGCCATAGGTGCCTCAAGGCAGCCCAGGTACCACAAGGCTGCCCAGGTGCCTCTAGGCTGCCAAGGTGCCTGAAGGGTCTCTGGGTGCCTCTTGGCTGCCCAGGTGCCTTAAGCCTGCTCAGGTGCCTCAAAACTGCTCAGATTCCTCTAGGCACGTACCGGCTGCCTCAAGGTTTCCTAGGTGCCTCAAGGTTGCCCAGGTGCCTCAAGGTTGCCCAGGTGCCTCAATGCTGCTTAGGTACCTCTAAGTTGCCCAGGTGCCTCAAGGCTATCCAGGAGCCTCAAGGTTGCCCAGGTGCCTCTAGGCTGCGCAGGAGCCTCAATGCTGCTCAAGTGCCTCTAGGCTTCCCAGGTTCCACTATAAGCTGCCCAGGTGCCTCAATGCTGCAGAGTTACCTCAAGGCTGTCCAGGTGCTACAATCCAGTAGCCTCAAGGCTGCCCAGGTGCCTCAAGGCTGCCCAGGTGCCTCAAGGTTGCCCAGGTGTCTCAAGGCTGCCCAGGTGCCTCAAGGCTGCCCAGGTGCCTCAAGGCTGCCCAGGTGCCTCAAGGCTGCCCAGGTGCCTCAAGGTTGCCCAGGTGCCTCAAGGCTGCCCAGGTGCCTCAAGGCTGCCCAGGAGCCTCAAGGTTGCCCAGGTGCCTCAAGGTTGCCCAGGTGCCTCTTGGCTGCCCAGGTGCCTCAAGGCTGCCCAGGTGCCTCAAGGCTACCCAGGTGCCTCAAGGCTGCCCAGGTACCTCAAGGCTGCCCAGGAGCCTCTTGGCTACCCAGGTGCCTCAAGGCTGCCCAGGTGCCTCAGGGCTGCCCAGGTGCCTCAAGGCTGCCCAGGTACCTCTAGGCTGCCCAGTTGCCTCTAGGCTGCCCAGGAGCCTCAAAGCTGCCCAGGTGCATCAAGGCTGCCCAGGTACCTCTAGGCTACCCAGCTGCCTCTATGTTGCCCAGGTGCCTCTAGGCTGCCTAGGTACCTCTAGGCTGCCGCCAGCTACCTCAAGGTTGCCCAGGTGCCTCTAGGCATTCCAGGTGCCTCAAGGCAGCCCAGAAGCCTCAAGGTTGCCCAGGTGCCTCAAGGTTGCCCAGGTGCCTCTTGGCTGCCCAGGTGCCTCAAGGCTGCCCAGGTGCCTTAAGGCAGCCCAGGTGCCTCATGGATCCCCAGGAGCCTCAAATCTGCACAGGTGCCGCAATGCTGCCCAGGTGCCTCAAGGCTGCCCAGGTTCCTCAAGGTTGCCCCGGTGCCTCAAGGCTGCCCAGGTGCCTCATCGCTGCCCAGGTGCCTCAAGTGTGCCCAGGTGCCTCTAAGCTCCTCAGGTGCCTTTATAGGCTGCCCAGGTGCCTCAAGGGTGCCCAGGTGCCTCTAAGCTCATCATGTGCCTTTATAGGCTGCCCAGGTGCCTCAAGGGTGCCCAGGTGCCTCTAAGCTCCTCAGGTGCCTTTATAGGCTGCCCAGGTACCTCTAGGTTGCCCAGGTGCCTCTAGGCTTCCCAGGTGCAGTTAGGTTGCCCAGGTGCCTTTAGGCTGCCCAGGTGCCTATAGGCTGCCCAGGTGCCTCAAGGCTGCACAGGTGCCTGAAGGCTGCCCAGGTGCCTGAAGGCTGCCCAGGTGCCTCAAGGCAGCCCAGGTGCCTCAAGGTTGACCAAGTGCCTCTAGGCTGCCCAGAGTTCCTCTAGGCTGCCCAGAGTTCCTCTATGCTGCCCAGGTGCCTCTAGGCTGCCAAGGTGCTTCTAGGAAATCCAGGTTCCTCAAGGCTGCCCAGGTGACTCTAGGCATTCCAGATGCTTCAAGGCTGCCCAGGTGCCTCAAAGCAGCACAGGTGCCTTAAGGCAGCACAGGTGCCTCAAGGTTGCCCAGGTGCATCAATGCTGCTCAGGAGCCTCAAGGCTGCCCAGGTATCTCAAGGCTGCCCAGGTGCCTCACAGCTGGTCAGGTGCCTCTAGGCCACCCAGGTGCCTCTATACGCTGCCCAGTTGCCTCTATAGGCTGCCAAGGTTCCTCTATGTTGCCCAGGCGTCTTTAGGCTGCTCTCAGCTGCCACAAGGTTGCCCAGGAGCCTCTATGCTGCCATAGGTGCCTCAAGGCAGCCCAGGTACCACAAGGCTGCCCAGGTGCCTCTAGGCTGCCAAGGTGCCTGAAGGGTCTCTGGGTGCCTCTTGGCTGCCCAGGTGCCTAAAGCCTGCTCAGGTGCCTCAAAACTACCCAGATTCCTCTAGGCTGCTACCGGCTGCCTCAAGGTTTCCTAGGTGCCTCAAGGTTGCCCAGGTGCCTCAAGGTTGCCCAGGTGCCTCAAGGTTGCCCAGATGGCTCAAGGCTGCCTAGGAGCCTCTAGGCTTCCATGGTACCTCTAGGCTGCTCAGGTGCCTCTTGGCTACCCTGGTGCCTAAATGCTGCCAAAGTGTCACAAGACTTCGCAGGTGCCTCAAGGCTGCCCAGGTGATTCAAAGTTACCTAGGTGCCTCTTTACTACCCAGGTGCCTCTAGAAAGCCCAGGAGCCTCAATGCTGCTTAGGTACCTCTAAGTTGCCCAGGTGCCTCAAGGCTATCCAGGAGCCTCAATGCTGCTCAAGTGCCTCTAGGCTTCCCAGGTTCCTCTATAGGCTGCCCAGGTGCCTCAAGGCTGCAGAGTTACCTCAAGGCTGTCCAGTGCTACAATCCAGTAGCCTCAAGGCTGCCCAGGTGCCTCAAGGCTGCCCAGGTGCCTCAAGGTTGCCCAGGTGCCTCAAGGCTGCCCAGGTGCCTCAAGGCTGCCCCAGGTGCCTCAAGGTTGCCCAGGTGCCTCAAGGTTGCCCAGGTGCCTCAAGGCTGGCCAGGTTGCCTCTAGGTTGCCCAGGTGCCTCAAGGCTGCCCAGGTGCCTCAAGGCTGCCCAGGTGCCTCTAGGCTGCCCAGGTGCCTCAAGGCTGCCCAGGTACCTCAAGGCTGCCCAGGTGCCTCTAGGCTGCCCAGGTGCCTCAATGCTGCACAGGTGCCTCAAGGCTGCACAGGTGCGTCAATGCTGCACAGGTGCCTCAAGGCTGCACAGGTGCCTCAAGGTTGCACAGGTGCCTCAAGGCTGCACAGGTGCCTCAAGGCTGCACAGGTGCCTCAAGGCTGTCCAGGTGCCTCAAGGCTGTCCAGGTGCCTCAAGGCTGTCCAGGTGCCTCAAGGCTGTCCAGGTGCTAATCCAGTAGCCTCAAGGCTGCACAGGTGCCTCAAGGTTGCCCAGGTGCCTCTAGGCTGCCCAGGTGCCTCAATGCTGCCACAGGTGCCTCAAGGCTGCACAGGTGCCTCAAGGCTGCACAGGTGCCTCAAGGCTGCCCAGGTGCCTCAATGCTGCACAGGTGCCTCAAGGCTGCACAGGTGCCTCAGGCTGCACAGGTGCCTCAAGGCTGCATAGGTTCCTCAAGGCTGCACAGGTGCCTCAAGGTTGCCCAGGTGCCTCTAGGCTGCCCAGGTGCCTCAATGCTGCACAGGTGCCTCAAGGCTGCACAGGTGCCTCAAGGCTGCCCAGGTGCCTCAAGGCTGCCCAGGTGCCTCAATGCTGCACAGGTGCCTCAAGGCTGCACAGGTGCCTCAAGGCTGCACAGGTGCCTCAAGGCTGCATAGGTTCCTCAAGGCTGCACAGGTGCCTCAAGGCTGCACAGTGCCTTAAGGCTGCACAGGTGCCTCAAGGCTGTCCAGTGCTACAATCCAGTAGCCTCAGGCTGCCCAGGTGCCTCAAAGCTGGCCAGGTGCCTCTAGGCTGCCCAGGTGCCTCAATGCTGCTCAAGTGCCTCTAGGCTTCCAGGTTCCTCTATAGGCTGCCCAGTGCCTCTAGGCATTCCAGGTGCCTCAAGGCAGCCCAGGAGCCTCAAGACTGCCCAGGTGCCTCAAGGTTGCCCAGATGCCTCTTGGCTGCCCAGGTGCCTCAAGGCTGCCCAG
>WNGS01052365.1:2979934-3025525 GCA_020271785.1 Procambarus virginalis
CCGGGTGCCGGCAAGAAACAATGGGCAGAGTTTCTTTCACCCTGATACCCCCTGTTACCTAGCAGTAAATAGGTACCTGGGAGTTAGTCAGCTGTCACAAGCTGCTTCCTGGGGGTGGAGGCCTGGTCGAGGACCGGGCCGTGGGGATACTAAGCCTCGAAATCGTCTCAAGATAATCAAGATAACCTCAAGATAAGCAGTGAGGCACAAGCAGGTCCTAATAGTATGCAGGCAAAACGTGCCACAGTGTGCACACCAGTGAAGTCCTCACTGCCTGATGTTATAATGGAAGAGGACTCCCCTTCCAAACAGTAACACCTTTCCTCCTCCTCCCTCCTCACCATTTTCCATACGCCAACAGAAGTCATTCAGCAAGGGTAAGTAATAACTTGAACATACTTTTGTAGTGTAGATTTAGATGAATTCGGTATAAAATGTAATTTGAACGAGGTTTTTGGGTAGTCAGGAACGGATTAATTCATTTTCCGTTATTTCTTATGGGGAAATTAGCTTTGGTTTACGAGTTTTCGGATTGCGAGCTGTCTCCAGGAACATATTAAACTCTTAAACTGAGGTACCCCTGTACACATTTTATCACTCTTGCGCGCTCCCGGGTAACATGCTCTTACGTTCTCTGTTTGTTGCGGATGGTATGCCGGGCTTTTGGACTTTATATGCCTTTAGTCCTGTAGAGAATTCTATTGCAAACACAACGTCACTATGTGATGGAGTGTGAAAAGATACGTGAATTTAGAGACAATTCTATAACCAATGTTCCAGCAATGTGTAAATATTTCATTCAAAATGATCTGCTACCAGAAATTTTAGCCAAATATACCCAGTTTGCTAACTGTAGGTAGTAACTAAGTGATTGTAACCTATCCACCTCATATGTAACCCCACTGGATGGGGGCGGTGTGCAGGACAAACATATAAATTGTGACACTAGCTCTCCACATGTCAGTTGCTTAATTTAGAACCTGTACTTGAGGTCGATCTTGAACCCATTGTTGATGTGACGACTTATATTGAATTTTGTAACTAGCTCATCAAGATTGTAACTTGCTTAGCTAAATGAATTGTGGGGTTCAGTCCCTGAGCCCATTATGTGCCTCTGTAACCCTTTCCACTACCGCCCACAAGATGGGTATGGGGTGCATAATAAATGAACTAAACTAAAAAAAACTAAACACAACGATACCAAATTGAAAACCAAGGACGAGAATTGATGAGGTAACAAAGTTGAAAAGAGTATACACTTTTCAGAATTACCGCACACTCCCGAGGAGTGCCCAAACCCACTCGGGGTAGTGCGGCGCACGTGCACCCAGAACATCAAAGTGTTTAATGCCATTTGTCGACCGCACCTGACCCCATTTTCTCTGTTCATTCTTGGAAGGCTGTGATCTCACTAAAACAGGTGTAGTTTCCTTCGTATCACATGCTTTTCTTTCCTCAGAGGTGGTATGAGAGGTACGTTGGATGGCAGAAAGCAGTCCACAAAAAGTGGCCAACATGGGCAGTCCTCATGAATGCAAGACTTGTTTCGGTCAGAACAAGAAAGAGCCTGGTCATTGAAGGCAGTAAACTGTCTATGGTAGCCAGCGAGCTACTGAACACGACTTATCCGGGGTAGCCATAGACAGTGAATGTCTGTCAATCCTCTAGGTTAAGGCTTGTTTGAGATTAAGTCTTGAGAGGAAGCCAATGAGCATGCTGCTGGAGTTAGTGTGTAGACACTGTGGTAATAGTGTCAAAGACTGGCTGTTGAATTGTTGGAAAAGGGGACTCTCTGGCGTGAGTACCTCGGAAGAAGGGCACACAGGGAAGGAGCCCTAAGAGTTGTGCTAGGAAGACTACTCACCATGGTAGAATATTGCAGAGATATTTTTGTAGTGTCCTGAGTGAAAGGGTGAAATATAGGGTGTTAGCTGTGGTGAAATATAGGGTGTTAGCTGTGGTGTATATATTGGTGTATGTTTCTTGTAAATAATTACCTGTACACAGTATTTAAGTACATTTGGTGATAGTTTTGTCTAGTGTTGTTTAACTCCCTTCCCCTTTTGGTTGTCTATTACTGCTCAGTTCTTAATAACTTCACCCTGACTTGGTGTTGGATCTGTGAAGATAAGAGCACCAAGTCCCTAGCCCTTAAACTGCGCATGGCGTATATATACGCCATGAGTAACATGTCCCACCATGCGCATGGCGTATATATACGCCAAAGGGTGCCAGGCACGATTCAAACGTCCCGCGGTGTAAAGGGGTCACCCATACCGTAGCCAGGGGCGATTGTAAACAGACGCCATTTTGAAAAAAAATCTAGAGCAGGCCTCCTTTGTTTCACAGGCCTTAGTTAGTGGCGAGACACCATGGCGAGCGCATCACGACCCAGCGTGCGACCTCGCTCAGCGCACCGCACCGCGCAGTCTTTGACCGAAGACGAAATTGCAGATGAATTGTTCAAGGACGTTGACGAATCTGATATTGACGACTCGGATATAGATGAAGATTATACCCAGCCTGAAGAAATAGAAACAACGGATAGTGAGGGTGAACATGTTGGTGCCACGAGGGTGAGGATGCCACATGAGTTACCCGCTACTACTCAACACCACTCAACACCACCTCGCGCCCAAGCACGTCGTTCATCTGTTCCATTGCACGTTTATGATATGATTGACAAGTCTGAAACAGGTGAATCTTTCTCAGGTTTTAGTGATGAAGAATCGGAGAATAGTTTTACCCCGGCTGCTAGTGCCAGTACAAGTTTCGCCGCATCAGCTGCCCGCCCAGCCAAGCGCCGCCGCATGGAACAATATGACGACAATGAGGAACAAATTCCCTCATGTTCCAAATCTTTTTCCTCATCTACCCTTCCTGCCCCTACTGCTGCAATGCCTGCTTCAGCTCCTGATCCCCGGATTCCTCGCCGTGGTGCAGCTAATGGCTCTCGGAAAGCAGCAGGTTTGTTTGTGTGGAGTGATGGGGAAGATTTTGTTCCACAAATTCCCTACTTTGACAACAGAGATGTGGGAATTACAGATCTTTTCCCTGATACTAGTGACGAAATGTGTGAAATGGACTTCTTTACTGCATATTTCGATGAGCCGCTCATGGAACACATTGTTCACGAAACGAACAGACTTGCGGCCGATCTCATTGAAGATGAGGAAGTATCAGAATTTTCACAACTACAGCGTTGGAAAGAGACAACTGTTGGTGAACTGTGTGTGTTTTTCGCAATTTGCATGTTGATGAAACATTGTGTGAAACACGTAATTTCAGATTATTGGAGCAAAGACAACGCTGTTCCAACACCTTTGTTCGGGAAATATATGTCCCAAGACAGATTTCTGTTGATCCTATGGTGCATTTATTTTGCAAATAATGCAGACGAGAGACAGGATGATAGGCTTTGGAGGGTGAGGCACGTGCTAAATGACCTGATTGGAAAGTTCCGAGATTACTACGTACCAGCTCAGAAGCTGGTTATTGATGAATCCCTTGTGCTTTTCAAAGGACGTGCTGCCTTCAAGCAGTATATTCCCTCAAAATGTCACTGATTTGGACTGAAAATCTTTGTGCTCTGTGACTGTGAATCAGGAATGGTGTTATACATGATACTTTACTCAGCCACAAATGTAGATATTCCTGCTAATGACGAACATGGCTTCTCAGGTAGTGTGGTGAAGGCACTGCTTGCACCATATCTGAACAAGGGCCACATAATGTACACAGATAACTATTATACCAGTCCCTTGCTAACAAAATTCTTGCTTGATGATAAGACTGGAGTGTGTGGAACAGTAAAGCCAAAACGAAAAGAAATGCCTGTGTTTGACACTGCTATGCAAGTAGGTGATTGCGAGGTAAGATAAAGTGGTGCAATGCTTTCAGTGCGGTGGAAAGACAGACGTGAAGTGAACATGTTGACCACCATTTACCCTGGTACAATGGTGGACAGTTGCAAGGTGAACAGAACAACAAAGCAAATAATATATAAGCCAGATTGTGTGATGGACTACAACATCAACATGCGTTTAGTTGATAAATGTGACATGATGGCGGGTGCTGTAGTGTGTGTACGGAAAACAGTGAAGTGGACAAAGAAAATGATTTTCCACCTTATTGACGTAACAATGCTGAACAGTTACAACATGTTTCTTGTGAAAACAGGTAGAAAACCATATTTCCGTTCGTTTAGTTTTCAAGTTGTGAAACAGCTACTAGGTAAATTTGGCAAGGACACACCTGCTATACAAAGACCCATTCGAGACCCAATATTGAACCATGCTCCTGCACCCAGGCTCGCTTACAGGGAAGCCTTTCTGATACACCAAATCAAGAAATTACCACCAACTGGAGCTCGTGCAGCAGGCCAGCGTCGGTGTGTTGTGTGTTCCAGTACCAAATTGAGGCCACAGAAACGTAAATTGGTGTTGACATGGTGCGAAGCGTGTACCGTCCCTCTGTGCCATATCGACTGTTTCGCACAGTATTACAGTCTCCAGGACTACTAAATGTGTAATTCTTTGGTAAATAAATGTACATAAAGTTAATTTTTGTGTTTATATTGAAAAAAACCAAATACATTGAATATTTCCTGTAAATTATACCATTTTGGTGGGCATACTTGTGACACTAATATGTGAGCGCCTAGTGAGTTTATACCATTTTTATTATAATACAACGTCTAGTGGTAATAATTGGAACAATACTAGCGAAAAAAAAATTGTGCAAAATGACCCAAAAATACTGTAAATAATTCCACGAAAATAAATTCGCGGCAACTCGGGCTGCGTGAGCGGCCGTGAGTGACGGCTGCCTGATGCAGCACCCTTGAGCGCTCACGTTCTGTGACATCATCGGCCAACTTGTCGGCTCAATTGTGTCATTGATATGTAAAATAGAGTTTTTTTTATTATTTTTCCCGTGCTCAGGGGACACAAATTAACATGTTTAGAAAATGAAAAAAAAATTTTGAATTTTTTTTCTTGCGCACAGGGGTGTAAATGTCCCCAGGACCCCTGAGCAGTGTAAGGGCTAGAGAGAGACGAAAAAGAAATCAAGTTACTGGCTAAGTGAGGCCGTAACACAAAGTTAGGACAAAGTGTATTTTAATAATATCCAGTATATACTGGGTCATAACAGTACACTCCCCTACTGAACTGTCGAACTTCAATCTTTCAATTATTCCATCTTTCTGTTTGGGAGTCCGACCCCAGGCACCTGTACCCACAAGGGCCCTATGTAGTTTAGCAGCCAGCCACCAAGTTGCCATGTCACGACTGATGTTTTGTTTTTGTGTTTACCCGCAACGGACAGAACCCTTACCCTCTTTCACCGTTTTATATCTGTGCTTATTTTTTGCATCCTGCAAAATGAAGATTGAAAGCAGCCAGTGCCAGGATGGCCGAATACAGTCCACAGAATTACCCAAAGCCACCCAATGGTGGACAAAACTTCCTAGCATTACATCAGTAATAAAGAAATGTGGCATATTTACCAACAATAAAGTTAGTGTTGAATGTAGAACATGAAAAAACACAGTTTTACTCAGAAATAATCTCATTTCATAATGAAATTAAAGAAAAATATGTGGCTGGTGACACAATAGAAAGTTGACGATCCAAGCAACAATGTTGTGGAGCGTTATGCTAAATATTGTAAATATGCATTTTACTAATTAATATCACCAATTAAATTTGCAACAATTTGAACATAGACGTGCGACAATGAATCACTGTGTACAGGACGCTGATATACCAACACACTCCAGGCAACAATATATCTTGGATACGTCGTTCCAAAACATTGGTGGTTGGATCATTGACTTCTTGCTGCATCACCTGACTCATATTCTCATCCTATTTCAGTATAAACCCAGCGTTGAATGTAATGAAACGCCATTTTCTGGGTGAGCCCAGGAGGCTCCCTGGAGCTTATCAAGCTAATGTATGTTATATTAGACTGGGACATTAGCTAAGGAGTTCAGACCTACCAGGGACCAGTGCCAGAACCTGGCCCCTTCAGAGAAGTTTCAGGGAGCAATGGCCCTGGAAAACCCCTTTGTGGTTGGGGTTTTCCTTATCTGCCATCGACCGGGGTTAGGCACCCAGAAAGGTAGGCATAATAAAACAAACCCCACATGGTAAAAAACTAAAACAAAAAACCGAACAGAGAGGTAGAAACTCCCTACAATCACAAGGAAACAAGCAAACATCACACTTTACTGCCGTGCCGATCGTCCGCGCAGCCCTCCCCGCCCCGAGAGGGGAAGGGGGGAGCCCCGGACCTACCGCGCTGGCTGGCAAGCTTCAGTTCAGAAGCTAAGCTTCAACCAATGCGAAAAAACCGCCGACCGGTGGGAGGGAGGGTTGCCAGGGAGCCTCCAGGGCTCACCCAGAAAATGGTGTTTCATTACGTTCAACACTGGTTTTATGTGGCGAGCCCCTACGGCTCCCTGGATCTTCATACCCAAAGAGAAGGAAAAGAAAGGGCTAACCCGGGAGGCGGCCACCACAAACTCTGCAACGCGAAGCTGAGACAACAGGTTGTAACCTGCGACCCAAGGCAACAAGAACACACAGGAGCAGACGTGCATAAAGAATGGGCGGCCAAGAACCTGTGCGACCCTCAAATCCCTCCGCCCGAAATGAGCCCTAGACTTCACCAACACAGCAGCAAAAGCTGCAAACGACTGAACAGCATGGGCGCAAAGACAGACCGCAGGCTGGAAGAATGAAAAACTCTGCGGACGACCTGCGAGACCCGAGCCCTGAAAACAGGGAACGAGGGGAACTGGATCAACCACAGCGCATCCCCAGACACGGTACGCAGGCAACGGCAAAAAGCACAACCGGACAACACAAGACGCACCCGCGGCCAAACCAATCAAGCATCAATAACCCAAGAACCCCTCCAGAAAGCAGCCGTCTCGACCGTCGCCAGGACGGAGAAAGGCTGCACACGTACAAATCTACCTCCAGTACCAAAGAGCAGAAACCTGAACCGAAGGGGCTACCACGAACTGAGGAGAAGATAAGAAGGCTCCTTGATCAAGGACCAGGATGGCTCAGGCGACGCATGAGCAGGCCGGAGGTGAAACAAAACACGAGAAAGCGTACGAAACGTCATACTGTCGCCAAGACAAAGCTCGCAGGTGGGACCCCGTCAACAAACCCATCTGAACACCACAGAGATGGTGATACCTGTGTCAAAATACCAGACGCGAAGAGCCGAGGAGAAGGCCAAACCAGTCACGTACAGGACCGATTCGACCTGCCGAAAGAGGCGGAGCCACGGGAAAACGCCCCGGGTTCGGACACATAACAAGCAGCGTCTGAAAATAAGGCTGGGCCTGCCACCAAGGAACTATAAGGACTGCTCTCGTGGGAATGGGCTGCAACCGAGCCAGAACCTGAAGCAACAGCTGGACAGGGAGAAGAGGAACAGGTACCCCCACCTCGACCAGTCCTGCCGAAAAGCATCCACCGTGAATGCCTTGCAGGTGGGTAAGGGCGCCACATAAAATGGGCGACGCCTAGACTACGCCGACTCGAAGACGTCCATGGCCAGGAGTCCATACGTCCGACAGAGCCAACAAAACGAGTCGGCGACAACTGGCCAATTCGCGAACAGAGAAATGAACCAAGACAGCTGTCCACCAGGACACAGGACACACCCAGGACATGAACCTCACGGTTAGCCAAATCCAGAGAATCCAACAAACGAGCCACTACGGAACCAACCCCAAAGGTCAACACCTAAGAGAAACCCTGTGGTTCCGGCAAGAACCGCCAGAGAACAGTCTGAACGGAACTGAATGGTAGAGCACCAAGCGACCCAAACCCTCCGAAGCGCAAACCAGACAGCCAGAAACTCCCGAACCGTGCTGTGAGCCCAACGGATGGACAGACTCCACCATCCCCGGCTGACCTGGTGAGCACTGGTCACAAAGCCCCAGCTGAGAGATGACCCCCGTCCGTGAACACATCGAGCGAAGGCTCGGGGAGGTGCCAAGGCACAGAACCCCGAAAACCCCAAAGAGGAAGCTGGTGACACAGCACCAACACAAGATCCCCAGAGAAACGAAACCCAACGAATTCAAGAGGCGGAAGGGGAGTCTCCAAAGGAACCAAACAGACGCCGATGCCAAACCCGACCCCGCAGGCAGACCAGCATGTCAAAGTTCAGACTCCCGCACAACTGCTCAAACAACTGCTGAGCAACCCGGGACCCCCCTCATGTACAGCCAAAGGCGGGACCACAGACGCAGTAACAATTCTGGAGGGAAAGAAAATGAGTGGCCCAATAGCCCTAAACAAGGCCCAGGTCCGAACCTGGGACGGAAACAGATGGAATGGCCTCCAGATCACCAGGAAACCAAACCCGGCGATCTGGAAAGAACCACACCCCTGGCGAGCAGACAAGCGGACTGACTGGGAGCCTACACCAGAAAGTCGTCGAGGTTGACCAGACACCGAATCTCAAGCAGACTCAGACAGGGCACTAAGATCCGGTAAAGGTGCAAAAAATACACCAAATGCCAATTACAAAATAGGGAAGGCAACAAAAGCAGCAAGCCTGAAGCCCCACCACCAACTGTGCCAGTCCCAGAAAACTGGAGAGGAACGTGCCAAGAAGTGACCTGGAGGTCCAGGGCCACCATCCAGGCACCCAGCCCCAACAGAAGCCGGACAGGAGACAACAGTCCTCCGAGGAGGGTATAGAATCCAGGGCGCAGACTGAAGAAGTCCAGAAGAACCGCAGATGCGAAAGGCCCATGACTGCAAAGAGCAGACGGAAACCCCAGAAGGATGGGGCGGATCGACAACGTCCAACGCACCCACTAAGATGACATGACGAAGCGCAGGGGAAGAAGCCCACCCCACCAGCTCTGAACTCCCCCAAAGGGGGAGAAGCTGTACACCGACACCACCAGAGGCCGGAAGACAACCACAAGTGCCCACCAACAGCGGGACCATGCGAGAGTCAACAGAGCAAGCTGCTCCCCCAGCGCCCCATCAACAGAGAAGGAAACAGAACCCCTTCTGAAAGAAAAAGTACACACACACACACACATATACACATTATGTATATACACATACATATACATATACACATGCACACAAGGTATGTTAAATAAGGAGGATGAGGCAGTTGAAAAACCTGACTTCAAGAGAGGACATTATGGCAACCTTAGAAATTTTTTTAGTGAGTATAATTGGACAGACTTGTTGCTAGGCAAGGAAGTGAATGAGATGTATGTCAAGTTTTGTGAAATATATGATAAAGGCACAAACAAATTTATACCAAAACAGAGATGCAGAACTAGGAAACAGGATTGGTTCAATAGGAATTGCGAGAGGGCCAGAGACCAAAAGACACAAAAATGGAATCAATACAGGAAGAGGCCAAACCCCCAAACATACAAACGATACAAAGATGCAAGAAACAACTACACAGCAGTGAGGAGAGAGGCAGAAAGAAATTTTGAAAAAGGGATTGCAGACAAATGTAAAACAGAACCAGGTCTATTCTACAAATTCATAAACAACAAATTGCAGGTAAAGGATAATATTCAGAGGTTGATAATGGGAAATAGATTCACGGAAAATGAAAAGGAAATGTGTGAAACACTAAACGAAAAGTTCCAAAGTGTGTTTGTACAAAATGAAATCTTTAGGGAACCAGACACAATAAGAATTCCAGAGAACAACATAGAGCACATAGAGGTGACTAGAGACGAAGTGGAAAAAATGCTCAAGGAGCTAAGTAAGAACAAGGCAGTTGGTCCAGATGGAGTTTCACCATGGGTTCTGAGAGAGTGTGCACCTGAGCTCAGCATTCCACTTCAGCTGATTTTTCAGGCATCCCTGTTTACAGGAGTTGTAGCTGATGTGTGGAAAAAGGCTAACATAGTTCCAATCTACAAAAGTGGAAGCAGGGAAGACCCCCTTAATTATAGACCTGTATCATTGACAAGTGTAATAGTCAAAATATTGGAAAAAATAATTAAAACTAAATGGGTAGAACACCTGGAGAGAAATGATATAATATCAGACCGACAGTATGGTTTTCGATCTGGAAGATCCTGTGTAACGAACTTACTCAGTTTTTATGATCGAGCAACAGAGATTTTACAGGAAAGAGATGGTTGGGTTGACTGCATCTATCTGGACCTAAAAAAGGCTTTCGACAGAGTTCCCCATAAGAGGTTGTTCTGGAAACTGGAACATATTGGAGGGGTGACGGGTAAGCTACTAACATGGATGAAAAATTTCCTAACTGACAGAAAAATGAGGGCCGTAATCAGAGGCAAGGTATCGGATTGGAGGAATGTCACGAGTGGAGTACCACAGGGTTCAGTTCTTGCACCGGTAATGTTCATTGTCTACATAAACGATCTACCAGAGGGATTACAGAATTACATGAACATGTTTGCTGATGATGCTAAGTTAATAGGGAAGATAAGAAACCTAGATGATTGTCATGCCCTTCAAGAAGACCTGGACAAAATAAGTATTTGGAGCAACACTTGGCAAATGGAATTTAATGTGAATAAATGCCATGTTATGGAATGTGGAATTGGTGAACATAGACCCCACACAACCTATAAATTATGTGAGAAATCTTTAAAGAATTCTGATAAAGAAAGGGATCTAGGGGTGGTTTTAGATAGAAAACTGTCACCTGAGGACCACATCAAGAACATTGTGCGAGGAGCCTATGCTACACTTTCTAACCTAAGAATTGCTTTTAAATACATGGATGGAGAAATACTAAAGAAATTGTTCACGACTTTTATTAGACCAAAGCTGGAATATGCAGCGGTTGTATGGTGCCCTTATCTTAACACTTTCGCGCTTAGCGGACGCTATAAGCGTCCAATCTTTTAAGTCCTGAGTACTTAGCGGACGCACGCGCGAGTCCAACGATAAAATATTTGTATAAATTCCATTTTCTATCCGATTGTGTTGGGGATAGTTTAGAAATGTTCACCATGAAATTTACGTTTTTTCTAATAACCAAAGAGCTTATTAAAGAAAACGGCATGGCAGTGATTCATCTTGGTATAACAATTGTATGGCGCCGATATGCCGCCGCGGGTAACACTTCAGCCACTTCCAACCGTCTTGTGGGTTGGTTGCGACATTGATTCTATATTTATATGCATATGTCCGTATAGAGAATTTTATTGCGGTTCCAATGATACCATAATCAATGATGTAGGATAAATGTGGTCATCGCAATCATTAAGAGAGTGGAAACATTTGTTGCTGTTTGGCGCTCTCGCCAAACAGTTTGGCGAGAGCTTCTGTTTCTGTTTGAACTGTTTCAAACAGTTTCTGTTTGGCAGTATTTTATAGGTATGTTCTTATAGAGAATTCTATTACGAACACAGTGATACCAAATTTAAATACGTAGGTCTACAATTAGTGTCAGGACAGTGAAAAGAGTATACACTTTTCGCTCCTACCGCTTAAGCGCGCGAGACGCCCAAAGCACTTGGGTATGTTTTTTTACGCTGAGCCGAAAGCGCTAAAGTGTTAAGAAGCACATCAACAAACTGGAAAAGGTGCAACGACATGCCACTAAGTGGCTCCCAGAAATGAAGGACAAGAGCTATGAGGAGAGGTTAGAGGCATTAAATATGCAAAAACTAGAAGATAGAAGAAAAAGAGGCGATATGATCACTACGTACAAAATAGTAACAGGAATTGATAAAATCGACAGGGAAGATTTCCTGAGACCTGGAACTTCAAGAACAAGAGGTCATAGATTTAAACTAGCTAAACACAGATGCCGAAGAAACGTAAGAAAATTCACCTTCGCAAATAGAGTGGTAGACGGTTGGAACAAGTTAAGTGAGAAGGTGGTGGAGGCCAAAACCGTCAGTAGTTTCAAAGCGTTATATGACAAAGAGTGCTGGGAAGACGGGACACCACGAGCGTAGCTCTCATCCTGTAACTACACTTAGGTAATTACACTTAGGTAATTACACGTGTGTATACACATGTGCACACACACACAGCGTACACATGTACATACGTACACACACATACATTTTAAAAGAAAAGTACAAGTCGCCGACCAGTGGGCAGAGAGCACCATGCGGGCCAGGCAAAGAAGGCACAAAACTGCATCAAAAGGCCCACCTCGACAACAAAACCTCTAAGTCCCAGCACGACCACAACATGTGCCAAAACCCAAAAAGATCAGTCTGCAAGTCAGGAAGACCCNAACTCTGCTCTCATCTCTCTATATTATGCACTAATCTATCCCTATCTTAATTTGGTATCTGTGCATAGGGTTCAACCACTGCAAACCACCACCTCCATTTCCATCATCACCCAGCAAAAATCTGCTATCAGATAAAAACAATTCTGCTTTCAGACAACACTCAGGCCCCCTTGTATAACCCCTTAACATGCTAACATAATCTCACTCCACAAATTTTCTTGTGTCAATTACATTTACAAAACCCTGTTCTTAAATGCAAATTAATCCTGCTCTGAAACTCTCCCTGGACAGATGTAATAGGACCCATTATCACCACACCAGAAATAATATCTCTTTGATATCCCCAGAGTCAAACTTAATCTGTGTAAACACTCTATGCAAATAAAGGACCCAGTCTATGGAACTCACTCCCTAATGAATTGAAAAGCTGTGCAACTTTTGCATCATTCCAAAACAAAACTAAAAGTACCTAATCTCATCTGCATAGTTTTTTTTTACCTTGTTGCTTTAAAATTGCACTGTATCTATTGCTACCCAATCTCCCTATCTTTATGTACCCAATCCGCACATCTTTACCAATGTGATCATTGCTGGCTTATATGTGCTATCAATCTGCTGTACGGTGTCTGTTAATCTTGTTTAAATTACCAATCAAGTTGTCAATGTAATCAACCAGAGCTTTAATATACCAATGTGCTTTAATATACTTACTATTCTCTCTCACCTCATATTTTTTCTTGCAATGTATCTGTTATCATTTTATTAATTCTGCTAGAATTTACCTGCTTAAAATTATCTGTTAGATTAACCCTTACACTGCTCAGGGGTCCTGGGGACATTTACACCCCTGTGCGCAAGAAAAAAAAAATTAAATTTTTTTTCGGTCTTCTAAACACGTTAATTTGTGTCCCCTGAGCACGGGAAAAAAAATCGTAGGTGACATATTTTGGGCACAATTGACCGAGGAAGTCTGGCAAAAAGTGGGCGTTGACAGAGCGATCGTCAGGGCCGGTCAGCGTCACCCGCGCTGACAGGTGGGAGTTGCCACAAAGATATTATTACCTAATTGTTTCAATGTCTCCGATTGATTTTTTTTTATTTTTTTTGCAGTAATATTATTCAATAGTGTGTATTGTAATATATTTATATAATAAAAGTGGTGAATAATCGCTATACTCAAAAGTATGGTGTGCATATTTGTGATTCTATTATTATGTTTATAAAACAACAAACAAATAGTTTTGTTGCTATTACACTCTATACACAGGTTTTATATAAGTATCTGCATGTTTTGGTCACCATAACGAACCACTAAGTTGGTATTGAGAGTCGAAAAGCAACGAAGAGTTACCGCCACACACCAGCCAGCCACTCGCTGCCGCTCCCTCAACACACGCACTAAACATTCTTCCCCAACAATACCATTTGTGGTGTTACTACACTATATACAAACGTTATATATAAGTATGTATATATTTTGTTCACCACAACTGTACAGCTAAGCTGATATAGTTAGTTCAGGCACTAAGAGTCGTCGCTATACACAGCTGGAGGCTGGCAGCTCCTTCACTCATTCAAGGTCACACGCACTAAACTTTCTCCCCCAACAATATTGTTTGCAGTGTTATTACCCTATAAACACATATTATGTATAAATATCTACATGTTTTATGCACCGTAACTGTACACCTAAGCTTGTAGTGCGCCCAAAGAGCATAGTGGCCACCCTCTAAACAGCTAAACAAATCGTGCAGACGACGTCACCTCCGTCACCCAAATGGCTCCTCCCAGCATAATCCTTTTGCTGTTATTACACAAATACACATATTATATATAAGCATCTACATTTGTGTTTACCATAGAGAACCACTGAGCTGGTATGGTGAATGTAAACAATAACAGGTGGCCACACAGTCAGTAAACGATGCTGTCTCCCTCAGCATCACTCCTCTCACAGCGCTAATTATTACAACAATCCTGCTATTATCACAACACTGGTTATTTATATCAGTCAGGGGTCATCTGTAATATTTTCATAGCTAAATAATAACAAGTATATATTTATTTTGACATTTTTCGGCGATGCTGTGGTCACAAGCTGAACAGCAATGCTGCTCGCTCATGATGCGTGCGCCAGTCTTTGTTGCTCCAACAGTACTGTGCCTCTCACACCTGAGAATATTGCCCATGATTTAAAAAAAAATGGCGTCTGTTTACAAAAGCCCTGAGGAAGCTAATGTGAACCCCGTGTAGCCGCGGGCCATTTGAATCGGGCCTGGCACCCTATGGCGTATATATATATGCAATGCGCACCGTGGGACATGTTACTCAGGGCGTATATATACGCCATGCGCAGTTTAACCCTTTAACTGCGCAATGCGCCTGCAGGCTCGCGTCTGGTTTGCGCAACGCGCCTCTGGGTATTTGTATTTTTCACCGTTCGATTCAAAACTCCCGCGGCTACATGGGGTTCACATCAGCTTCCTCAGGGCTCTTGTAAACAGACGCCATCTTTAAAAAAATCGTGGTCCACATTCCCGGGTGTGGGAGCCTCAGTAGTGAGTGAGCAACCAAGGCTGGCGCTCGCAGCATAAGCGCACAGCACTGCTGTTCAGCGTGTGACCACAGCATTGCCTAATAATGTCAAAATATATATATAACTTGTATTATTTAGCCATGATAGTATTATAGAAGAGCCTGAGTGTGATAATGACTGGGTACAATGTTCAAATATCAGTGATTCAATGCTGTTCACGATGTTCACAGCGCTTGCCACAGCACCACAGCATTATTTCGTCCATCTAGGAATCTTCAAACAATTTCTTAGGTTCCTTTTCAAAATAAACGTATGGTAAATTATTCATTTACAGGAATTAGTGACCAGGATTGTGGTTATAATTAGCGTTGTGCGTAGTATTGTGGAAGGAGGAATTTTGGTGAGGGAGGGAGGGCGAGAATTGAGGTAGCCTCATTGTGTGTGTGTGTGTGTGTGTGTGTGTGCTGCCACTCTTGTTTTGCTCACCATACTAGCTTAGTGGTTCGCTATGGGCAAAACATGTGTACATGGGTATATATAGTGTGTATATAGTGTAAGAACAGCAACAGGAGAATGTTGAGAGGAGCTATTTTGGTGAGGGATGTGACGTAATCGTAGCGTCGTCTGCTGTGTGATTTTTCATGCAGTGTATGGTGGCCACTGTACTGTTTGGACACAATACCGGCTTACTTGCATAGTTCTGGTAAATAAAACATATAGATAGGTATATAGAACATGTGTAATAAGAACTATAACAGTATGGTGGGAGGAGCAATGTTGGCGAGTAAGATGTTGAAGTGAGGGAGACTGGCTGGGTGTGGCTGCTCTCACTCGAGGTGTTCTGAATGTGTTCATGGCCAAATGCTCCTATTGGCCCATACGAGGCAGCTGCTACTGGCCCATACGAGGCAGCTGCTATTGGCCCATATGAGGCAGCTGCTATTGGCATATACGAGGCAGCTGCTATTGGCCCATACGAGGCAGCTGCTATTGGCATATACGAGGCAGCTGCTATTGGCACATATGAGGCAGCTCCTATTGGCCCATATGAGGCAGCTCCTATTGGCCCATACGAGGCAGCTCCTATTGGCCCATACGAGGCAGCTCCTATTGGCGAAGCAGCTGCTACGCGATGTTCTGAATGTGTTGATGGTAAATGTATATGGTGTGTGACAGTGTATAGTGTGTACATATGTTGTAAATATACATAAATGAACATGAAACATTGGTGTGAATAACTGTATGATGGGAGGGGGCAAAGTTGGCGAATACAATTTTGGAGAAGTGAGGGAGGGCTGGCTGGGTGTGGCAGCTCTCACTCGCGTTGTTCTGAGTGTGTTGATGGTGAATGTATATAGTGTGTGACAGTGTATAGTGTGTAAATAGACTGTATATATACATAAATTAGCATGATACATAGTAAATATGTGCTGCAAATGTGTACACAAGTGTCATGCACGTAACACAGTGTCTTCGGACAGTACGGATGTTTTACATCCATAATATAGTGTACGTGTTCACTATACATAGGATTAGCACGTAAAAACAAATAAAATGTATTTGGAACTGTGCGAAAAAAATGAACGAAAATATATTCGCGGCAACTCGCGCGCCCCGCCCCGAGCACCCCACCCGCCCCGGGAGCTTACGGCACGGGAGCACGGGGAATGATGACGTCACGCCCCAACTTACGGACCCCATAGCAGCCAAAGTAAGTACAATTTCGACCTTTTTTTTACATAGCCATACTGAGTGAAGGGTTTTTGACACTTTAAAAAGAAAAAAGAATTTTTTTCAGAGAATTTATTTCCTGCGCACCACGGGGGTGTCATATTTGGAGGCAACGCAGTTAAAGGGTTAAGGGTTAAGGACCTGCCCGAAACGCTGCGCGTACTAGTGGCTTTACAAGATTGCAAATACTATGCTATGTATTCTCTCTAACCCAATGTATCTTCTTGTGTATAAGTAAATAAATAAATATGTTCCCATGTTTGTGTTCCACCCGTGTATATAGTGTGGTTCATAGTAAATGCTATCCAAGTTCCAGAGTGGTTCTGCTACTTTCATGGGAGCCCAAAATGGCTATGATGAACTGTTTTGTTATAAAGTTCAATGTCAGGAGATGTGAGCTTGTTCTTGTGAATATGATACTGTGTTTGGGAGCTTTCATGTCATATCACTCTGATGATTTGTCCTACACTGGTTGTCAGCTGAATCAGTTAAGACAGGTGATCATTGCAACTCTTCTTCTTCTTGTCTGCTTCAACAGGCATAAGAGGTCTACTTCCAAGTCCTGTTGTCTTAAACCTTTCCCTTAAACTATAGAAATACACATGTAATTTTGGAGCATTCTATATCTGCCATCCACCGGGACAGGCCTCCAGAAAGGTAAGCGCCCCCCAAAAAAAACCCGTTCTGGTTAAAAACGACGAAAATAGACAAACGAGTGGACAGAACTCCCCAAATGAAACCGAGCAAACATGCATGACATCACACGAGCCACTTGAAGTTGTGCATGTCTGCGCAACTCCCCCCTCCCTCGGAGGGAGAAGGGGGAGCCCCTGACCCCTGCACCGGCGATCCATACCCCAGTTCTGAGGCTGGATGTCAAAACGCAAAAACCACCGAATGGAGGGAGGGAGGGTTGCCGGGGAGCCTCCGGGACTCACCCGGAAATGGCGTTTCATTACATTTAACACTGGTTTCCTTGGGGGAGCCCCTACGGCTCCCCAGAGCTACTTCACCAAAGACTGAAAATAAAGAAGGGGACTTACCCGGGAGGCGGTCGGTGCTCCCCATCTCAACTCGAAGTCGAGACAGGCTGCAGCTGACTACCCAAAGAAACACAGGCCCGACTAGGCCCAGGAACGTTAATGAGGTATCGTACAGCCAGGACAATGTTCGACTGCCAAAAATCCCGCGCCCGAATGTCAGCCCAGGACATGCTACCAAAGACAGCAGGAAGAGCACCAACGTTACAAATGTCAAGGGCACGGGGATAGACCACAGGCTAGCTAGACTTAATAACTCTGCAGACAACCTTAGAGACCCCGTACCCGCAAACAGGGAAGAAGGGAAACCGGATCAACCCAAAGCGCGTCCCTGGACACAGAAGCCGTGACACACAAATAACGGCAGAGGGCCGCAACCAGACAACACATGATGCACCATTGGCCTGACCAACTAAGCATCAACAACCCAAGGACCCCTCCGGAAAGCAGCAGTTTCATTCTTCGCTAGAAGAATGAAACTGCTCCAAATCTCCATGACCAAAAGAGCAGAAATCCCTGCGCCGGAGGAGAGCATGCAACTCCAGGACTCGACCCCCAGAGGCCAATCCCAATAGGAAAAAGAGCCTTTGAAAAACTATCCTAAACTAAAGGGGCCACAACAAACTGAAGAGAAGAGAGGTAGGAATGCACTCTATCCAGGATGGCTCAGGAGGCGCATGAGCAGGCCGGAGGTGAAACAACGCACAAGACAGCTTGCGAAACGGTGCAGAAGTAACATCTATACCAAAAGCAAGCTGAAGCGGCTTCGCCAGCACTGCACAATACAAGGCGACACTATTGGGCATAAGATGATGGTCCTCGAACAACCACAAGAGAAAGGACACCACCACCCGAACCGAAAGCGAAGTACAACGACGAACAGTCAAAAAGAAACAGAAGGACCGCCAGTAAACTTCATACTGACGCCGAGACGAAGCCCACAAGTGGGACACCATCAAGGATGCTACCTGAACACCATACAAATGGTGATAAACTCGAGTCAAAAATACCAAACGTGAAGACTCGAGGAGAAGAGTGAACCAGTCTTGTAACAGGACGGGCAAATCTCCTGAAAGAGGCGGATCCGGGGGAAAACCTCCGGGTTCAGACACCGGGCAAGCAATGCCTGAAACCACGGCCGGGACCGCCACCATGGGGCCAAGATGACTACCCACACGTGGTAAGTCTCCAAGCGAGCCAGGACCTGGAGCAACAGCTGAGCCGGGAGGAAGAGGTACAGAAACTCTCACCTCGAACAGTCTTTCCGAAAGGTGTCGATCCCGACAGCCTCGCGGTCGGGGAAGGGCGCCAAATATACCGGAAGATGCCTTGACAACGCCGACACAAAGAGGTCCATCACCGGGCACCCGAATGTCTGGCAGAGCTAACTGAATGAGTTGGCATCAACCGTCTATTGTGGACAGGGGAACGAACAGGGACAGGCTGTCCGCCAATGCATTGGACACTCCCTGGAATGTGAACCGCCAGGAGAGCCAAACCTCGAGAACTCAGCAGACGAGTCACCTGAAGCAACCAGCCCCAAAGAGCCAAGGACCGCATTGAGCCCCCTCGGTTCAAGCAATGAACCACCGGGAAGCAGTCCGAATGGAGCAGGATCGTCGATCCGTGGCTGTCCGCCAATGCATTGGACACTCCCTGGAATGTGAACCGCCAGGAGAGCCAAACCTCGAGAACTCAGCAGACGAGTCACCTGAAGCAACCAGCCCCAAAGAGCCAAGGACCTCATTGAACCCCCTCGGTTCAAGCAATGAACCACCGGGGAGCAGTCCGAATAGAGCAGGATCGTCGATCCATGGTTGACCCGAACCTTCCGAAACCCTCTGGGAATGTTGCCCACAATTTGAAAAAAAAAAGGTCATCTGTTTAGGAGAGCCTTGAGGAAGCTGATGTGAACCCTGTGTAGCCGCGGGAGTTTTGAATGATACGCTATACCTATAATATCCCTGAGGCGCGTTGCGTACCATTCATCAAGAGCCTCAAGGCGCATTGCGCAGTGCAGTGGTTAAGGCCCAGAGCAGCCCAGGGGTTAAAGTGTGAAGACAATGATTCAGGATTTGATAAGGGGGATTGTATATTGTATAGTTGCAACAGTGATTGGTGAGTGTTCTCATGTAAATAGTGTTATGTCAAATTTGGAACTTTGGGTTAATTAGAAAAAGCCTTTGGACCTTCAGAAATAAACAGCGTTGAATGTAATGAAATGCCATAGTCTGGGTGAGCCCCAGAGGCTCAAAAAAGTGTAACCCAAGAATGAACAGAGCCCAAGAACTCCCCCCAAGAAAAACAAGGTAACAAGCAAATCACCATTAATCCAACACGCCGCTCTTTCACGCAGCTTCCCCCCCCCACCCCCCTCCGAGCCGGTCGTTAGATCGCCAGTTGATGAAACGGAAATAATAAAAAAAAATGCCGACCGGAGGGAGGGAGGGTGCCCGGGAGCTTCCAGGGCTCACCCAGAAAATGGCATTTCATTACATTCAACGCTGGTTTTTAGAGGGAAGCCCCGAACACTGACAGCGGGACAATCAAACCTGCAAGGTGGTTGCTGTCTGAAAAGATTGTACTTCACTTGAAGTGTCAGAGAGAAGAGCGACATGGGGGAAAACAAGCCCCACAGGACTCAGGATTGTAGGTATCACTGACCCAACAGGTAGCATGAGAGAAACGGAAAGAATGATCATTGTCCCATGGCACAGACATAACCCTCAATTTCGTACAAGGTGAGAGCGGGTTCAGAGGGAACATTCAAAGGTCAGGCTAAAAATCTGTGGGGGGTTTACCAGGGCCTGA
The DNA here is from genome assembly GCA_020271785.1 of Procambarus virginalis. Taxonomy (NCBI): domain Eukaryota; kingdom Metazoa; phylum Arthropoda; class Malacostraca; order Decapoda; family Cambaridae; genus Procambarus; species Procambarus virginalis. Next base: position 3,000,302 of record WNGS01052365.1, read on the forward strand.
AGGACTGACCAAGCAAAACACCCAGGCACTGAGAAGCTTGTCGGAAAGAAATAAACCAACAAAGCCTAATTAATGCATCTGTGAAGGCCAACTTCAGTGTGACATGCAAAACAAGAACCCCCCTCAAGAATAGATCTAGACAAGGGTCTAAAGACCTTTGAAATAACTTGGGTATGACTCCCACCATGGTGGTTCAGTCTCTAATGAACGAACTCCTAAACACACTAGAGAAAAAACTGTCAGTGCAGGGGCAGCACTAGGGAGCACACAAGATAGCCCTGAGCACATGGACAGGATAGTCCTGAGCACATACAGCTCCAAGCATCATTTGAGCAAGGTCCACACAACAAACTGGACAGAAAACAACCAGCGATGAATGTAATGAAACGCCGTTTTCTGGGTGAGTCCCGGAGGCTCCTCCAGAGCTTTTCCAGGCTGATATGGTACTGTCAGACTTTGGCATCAGTCCTGTGTATGGATTTCTTAGGCCTACTGGGGACCACGGCCAGAACTGGGCCCCCCTCAGAGAGACAAAGAGAGCAATGGCCTATAGAAACCCCCGTGTGGTTAGAAGCATTCTATGTCTGCCATCGACTGGATCAGGCACCCAGAAAGGTAAGCACCTCAAAACAAACCCCTATTCTGGTTAAAATTGCTACCAAAAGCCGAACTAGTGGATAGAACTCCCCAACAGAAAACAAGCAAACTAGTGTGATGTCACACGTCCCCGCACCGCTGTCTGTGCAGCTCCCCCCCTCCTCAGGGAGGAAGGGGGAGCCCCAGACCCTTCACACCGGCTACCCACACCTCAGTTCTGAGACTGGATGTCAAAATCACGAAAAAACGCCAACCGGAGGGAGGGAGGGATGCCGGGAAGCCTCCGAGACTCACCCAGAAAATGGTGTTTCATTACATTCAACACTGGTTTTCTGGGGGGAGACCCATCGGCTTCCCGGAGCTAACTACCCATAGATGGAAAAAGAGGGACTTACCCGGGAGGCAGTCGTAGCTCACTCCTCAACTCGAAAGCGAGACAACTGACTGCAACAGCCGACCCAAAGCAACACAGGCCCGACGGGGCTCCAAGGACATTCATGAGGTAATGAGCAGCCAGGACCCTGTTCGACCGCCAAAAACCCCGCGCCCGAATATCACACCAAGACATATTTCCAAAGACGGCAGCAAGAGCCGCGAACTTACAGATGTCATGGGCATGGGGATAGATCATAGGCTGGCTGGATTTGATAACCCGGCGGACGACCTGGGAGACCCAAACCCGCGAACAAGGAAGAAGGGAAACTGGATCAACCCAAGGGGCGTCTCTAGACACAGAAGTCGTGGTGCGCAAATAACGGTGAAGCGCCACAACCAAGCATCAACTACCCACGGACCCCTCCTGAACGCAGCAGTCTCATTCTTCACCAGAAAAGAAGGAGACGGCTGCAAGTGCACAAAACAATCTCCACGACCAAAAGAGCAGAAACCCCTGCGCCGGAGGAGAGCATGAAGCTCCCCGACCTGACCCCCAGAGGCTAATGCCAACAAGAAAAAAGCCTTGGTGAAACAATCCCGGAACGAAGGGGACACAAGGAGACAAGCACTCTGTCCAAAGACCAGGACGGCTCAGGTGGCGCATGAGCAGGCCGGAGGTGAAACAAAGCACGAGACAGCTTGTGAAACGGCGCAGACGTAACATCGATACTGAAGGCAAGCTGAAGCTGAACTCCCCAACAGAAAAGAATAGCTCCACCAGCACCGTACGATATAAGGCGACAGTGTTAGGCATAAGATGACGGTCCTGAAACAACCAAGAGAGAAAGGACAAGACTACCCTAACAGACAACGAACTAACACGACGAAGACGCAAAAAGAAACAGAAGGACCGCCAGGAAACTTCATACTGCCGCCGAGAAGAAGCCCTCAGGTGGGACACCAACAAGGAGGCCACCTGATCACCATAGAGATGATGATAGAATAGACTTGAGTCAAAAAACCCATACGCGAAGACTTGAGGAGAAGATCGAACTAGCCACGTGACGTACCGGCCCGATCTGCTGAAAGAGGCGGAGCCAGGGGAAAACCCTCGGGATCAGACACCGCACAAGCAGTGCCTGAAACCAAGGCTGGGCCGGCGACCAAGGGGCCAGAAGGACAACTCTCCCCTGGTAAGTCTCCAAGCGAGTCAGGACCTGGAGTAACAGTCAAACCGGGGAAAAAAGGTACAGGAACCCCTGCCTCGACCAGACCAGCCGAAAGGCATCGACCCCGACGGCCTCGCGATCGGGGAAGGGCGCCGCATACACGGCAAGGTGCCTCGACCACGGCGACGCGAAGAGGTCCACCTCGGAGCGCCCGAACGTCTGGCAAAGCCAACGGAAGGTAGCGTCGTCGACTGTCCACTCCGCAGAGAGGGGAACGAAGCGAGACAGACCGTCGGCCAAGACGTTGGACACTCCCTGTATGTGAACCGCCAGGAGAGCCAAACCCCAAAAACTCAGCAGACAAGTCACCCAGAGCGACCAACCCCAAAAAGACAAGGACCGCATCGAACCCCCGCAGTTCAGGCAATGAACCATTGGAGAGCAGTCCAAATGGAGCCGAAGCGTCGATCCGCGGGCGACCTGAATCCTCCAAAAAGCACACCACACTGCCGCGAACTTCCCCGTGTTGTGAGCTCAACGGAAGGAGGGACCCAACGCCGGCCTGGTGAGCACTGGTCACAAAGCCCCAGCTGAGAGACGACGCATCCGTGTACACATCGAGCGAGTGCTTGGGTAGGCGCCAAGGCACTGAACCCCGAAAAACTCTTAGAGGACGCTGGCGATGCCGCAGCTGACGCAAGGCCCCCAGGGGTCGAACCCAGCGATCGCGAGAGAGGCGAAAGTAGCGAACCCAAAGGAACCAGAACAGCCGAAGAAGCCAAACCCAACCCGGCGGGTAGACTACCATCGCGAAGTTCAGCCTCCCGCACAGACCCTCGACAGAGGGTCTGAGCAACCGCCGGGTGACCCAAGGGCCCACCAGAAACAGACGAAGGCAGGACCGCAGCTACAGGAGAGACTCCGGAGGGAGAGACAAGGAGGCGGTCTGAGAGTCCCACACGAGACCTAGCCAAGTCCGAACCTGAGAGGGGACCAGATGGGACTTCCTCCAGTTCACCAAGAACCCGAACCCGGTGAGCTGGGAAAGAACCAAATCCCTGGCTAGCAAGCAGGCCGACCGGTTGGGAGCCCAAACCAGCCAGTTGTCGAGGTAGGCCAACACCCGAACATCTAAGAGACGCAAACGGGCCACCACGACCTGCGTAAGGCCTGTGAACATGCAAAGTGCCAGGTTCAACCCGAACGGGAGACAACGAAAGCGGTAACACAGACACCCCACAACAAAACCGAGCCAGTCCTAGAACCACGGATGAATCGGGACATGCCAATAAGTGTCCCGGAGGTCCAGGGACACCATTCAAGTGCCCGGCTCCAAGAGGAGCCGAACCTGAGACAGCGTAGTCATTCGAAAGGAGGGGCAATGAACCCAGGGGTTCAGATGGGACAAGTCCAGAATGAAGCGCAGGTCCGTGCAGTTCTGTTTCGGGACCGGAAACAGATGGGGAAACCCATCTGAGGGACAATGTCGTTTCGACGACACCCAAGCGAACCCACTCCAAGATGACCTGACAGAGCGCAGGAGAAGAAACCTGCCCTGCCAGCCCCGACCCCCCAAAGGGGTGGGGGGCCACCCAACGCAACCGATGGCCGACAGATACGATCCGAAACGCCCACGAATCGTGGGACCAGGCGCGGGTGAACAATGCAAGCCTTCCCCCCGTCAATGGGGCAAACAGCAAAAGGGCCAGCGCCCCTTACTAGACCCAGAACCCCGCACAGAGCGAACACCGTGCAGACCAGACGAAGGGCGGGTCCGAAGCAGGAGCCGAACCCGAACCTGACACCAGTGGCCTACTACGACGAGAGGAACCTCCGAGCCCTGGCACGACCCTTCCGGGAAGACCCACCTCGGGACCCCCGGAAAACAAACAAGTCCGACATCGGACGACAAGTCGACGACGCAGCCTGGATAAACTGCACCATGGCCGACTCCTCAAACAGTAGATGACAAAAAGGCAACAGCCTAAGAGGCAGAGCCCAAGCAGATTGCACGGAAGAACCCAGCACCGCCTGCCGACACGCGAGACGGAAAGCATAAAACAGGGAAACTGCATCCCGCAAAATTGGCGTGAAAAGCTTCAACGAGGCAGCCGACGAACGCTCTGCTGAGGACAAGGCGCCGGACCCCGGGACAGACCCAAGCGTCCTCACATTCTCCATAAGTCAATCCGAGGACAGCTCCAGGAGGGAAAAGAACAGCAAGGCCGAAGCCAAAAGGTCCCGGGCTCGCAAGTCCTCCGCCACAAACGCCGCCGAAAGGGTGGGAACCTGCACATGGAGCTGAACAATGCCCACATTGAGGGAAAGGGCAGGGCAAACAAGTACTCGTTCAGGTACTCAAGATCGCCCCCCCCCCAGGAAAACCTGAATCACCGTGGAAGCTTCCCGCCACTCCAGCGTACAGCAACGACAGAAGGAATGCCAGGAATCCAGAACAAACAAGGGGCAGTCCGCTAGCCAGGAAGACTCCGGAACCTCGTAACGGAGCCAGAAAAGAAACGAAGTCCCAAACCTGAACTCAGACGGATCCATTTCCGAGGCATAATCCGGGTCAAGCAGGAGGTATGCTGCAAGGGCCACCCGCACCACACCAGGTTGGATGCGATAAGCCGAAAACCTCCGAAAAGACGGAACCAACGCACCCGGGGAACACTGAACCGAACCCTGTGAGGGGCCGACACCAAATCCTACTCGTACGCAGAGGGGGAAAAGAAAACCCCACATCTTGTAACAACAAGCCCCGCTCAGAGGGAAGAAAAACCCAGGTGGGGTCCAGCGGGGCCCAAGGCCCCGAAGTCAGCCCCCCTCCCCCAGCCTCGAGGTCCTTTACAGCAGGACCTGGGGCCGAGTCCTCTCCCCAAGCACCGACCCCACAAGACAAGGATGGAACAGCAGTAGAACCCGGAAGAAAGGGGGTCCACTGGTCAGACCCAGACCCAGAAGCTTTAGCCGGGAGACAAGACTTGAATGCCTCTGCCCCCCCTCCCCTGGAAGGGGCATCCCCCGAAGTTGCCCGAGTCTCAAGATGAAATAACCCCTGCTCCGACTCCGAAACCCTCAGATGCTTCATGGCCGGAAGCAGGGGGGGGGGGGAAGGTGTAACACCGTAGGTGTTTGGGTTAGTTTTATTTAATATATACACTTAGTTCAATGAGTCACAGACAGGGATTTGACAGACGCCAACTTGTCTGGCCTGGACCTCACACCTCTAAGTGTTAATTGACAACCAAGTGACCTGAGGTCAGCCAGGCGAATCTCACCTGGCTCTCGCTAATCTTATAATTGAGCCGGGTAGCCTTCAAACATGCCGACGTTTAAGGAGTGGCTTGGTAGAGTGCCCCAGGCTATCTAACTTGTGGGCGGAGTTAGCCACTAGGTTTCCCAATATATACTCGGAGAGCTATCGATTCAGGAGAGGAGGACAGCAGAAGGAGAGCCATAGACAGAAGAACAGACAGCAGCGGCCACCCGTCCACACAGGCGGTCAGCCGGTGGGGCGGGACAGTCTCTGTCAACTACAGACCTCCCCCCCCCTCTCTATTCCACGGAGCTCAGACACTTGGTGAGTTGAACATTAAAGGACTTGATCGTGGTTACAGGTGTTGTGTGATGATCAGGGGCAGTCGAGTTGTAGGGTTCTCGAATTCTTGGATGATGACTCACTTTGAATATTAAGCTTTGAACATTTATACTTGCTTAAATTATTGATACTTAGTATGTGAAATATAATTGAAAGTTATTATTTAAATTGTGTTTAACTTTGTTACCTGGAGTTTTGAGTGAGATGAGGAAACCTCAGCGGTTACTGGTTCCATGATTTTAATGAATACAGGATAAAGATGGAACATACTAATAATGACCTAATGATAACATCTTTTCTGAATATTGAGATTAATGAGTACATGTTTAGAGTTGAAACATGGTAATAACATCTTTTGGTACAGACAAGTTCCATTCCTTGTCTTGTATGTAAATGATCTAGAATGGATGGTGGCAGCATTTTCTACTTCTACTATCTATTTTCTACTTCTACTATCTACTTCCTACTTCTACCTATCTACCCTTCTACCTCTTCTACTTATCCAACTCATTATTACATCAAATTATTCCCCCCCCCCCCGTTACAAAGGGACCAGAACGAACAACAGAAGGGGAAGGATGAGGAGGTGCGGACTGAACCAAGATCGAAGCGACCCCCACCCCCAAGTCCGGGTCTCGAAAAGCAAAGCGGGGCAGCCCCTGGGCATCCGGGTGAGCAACCAACCGAGCACGTTGCAGCAGAAGAAAACCTAGCTTGCAATGCACGCGCTGCCTGTATCCGAATAGAATCATCAGAGAATTGGGTAAATTGAGTCACAAGCAAGCAGCAACACTCACAGGACTCAGGGTCGAAAGTATCACCGACCCAACAGGCAGCGTGGCAGAGGCAAAAACAATGAGGGGTCACCCCGAGACAAGGGACCGAGCAACCCTCAAACTCGCACACAGCGAGCGGGGACTACGAGGTCACATCCATCGGACCCACGCACCCCCTAGGGGATTCCCAGGGTCCTGAGCATTTACTTTAAGAGGATTCGCACTCAGGTAGTCCCAGGCAGGGTGCTGCTAAACGGTGCCCAAAACTACCAAGCGAACTTCTATAGCTGTACCCCCAGGGACGTGTACACTCACGGGGACCTAGCAGGGGTGCCACCGAGAAGAACCGTGGAAGGGCAAACACCAGTGGAATAATAGGGCAGAACCCCCACCAGGGTAAAACAAAAAGAAAAACACACCCCCACTAGAGGACAGCGAACCGCAAGGAACAGAGCCGGCCGCTATGTTGGGAATACAAAGCTGCGCAGCACCCTGCGCCCCTACCAGTGCAAACTGCCTCTTACCTGCAGGTAACAAGGGAGAACAGAACACCCAAGAGACCAACAGGCGGCCGAAAAACCAAATGGTAGAACGGACCAGCAGAGGCAGATCCCGAGGAGCCTGTGGAACGTGGCTCCAAGCCCCTAGGGCAGTACTTACAGGGCACTTGGGGAAGGCAGCCCTAGGCGCATGGAGCCCCAGTACTGAAGATAACTCCTGGCTGTCGCACCCACAAAAGACAAACACCACCACACACGAAGCACAGTGCCGTAGTGACACCGGAGCCAGAGCACACGACCTTCGCCTCTAGCATCAGCCTCAAGAACTGAGGTGTGGGTAGCCGGCGTGGAGGGTCTGGGGCTCCCCCTTCCCCTTCCCGAGGAGGGGGAAGCTGCGCAGACAGCGGCGCAGCGACATGTGACGTCACACTAGTTTACTTGTTTTCTGTTGGGGAGTTCTATCCACTAGTTCGGCTTTTGGTAGCAATTTTAACCAGAATAGGGGTTTGTTTTGAGGCACTTACCATTCTGGGTGCCTGATCCGGTCGATGGCAGACAGAATGCTTCCAACCACACGGGGGTTTCTATAGGCCATTGCTCCCCTGGCCTCTCTGAGGGGGCCCGGTTCTGGCCGTGGTCCCCGGTAGGCCTAAGAACTCCATACACATGACTGATGCCAAAGTCTGACATTAGCATATCAGCCTGGGAAAGCTCCAGGGAGCCGACGGGGCTCCCCCCCAGAAATGCTCATAAAACTATAATACAGAACAATATGAAGCAAATGACTCCTGCAGCTTAGAAGCAGTGGGATGCGTACAACTGGTTGACAACCCTGGAGCCCAAGACTGGATGACCATAGTCATACACATCACTAACAGAACTGATGTGTGACTGGAGGAGGCTTGGAGTCCCAATTACGCCCTCCACCCTCCTCTTCTACTGGTTAGGCTTACTAACCTATTGGTTAGTGTTAATAAGTTTGTGCTAGTTTCAAGAGATTCAGTTGTTTACATGGGGAGAGTTTATTTGGCAGTTTTAATTTTTTTTTAACTAACCAGCAGTCTATATTGGTTCACTGACTCTTTGGATGCTTTCCAGTCAAGTGGCAGTGTCAACTGTTCTCTGCTCCCCTATGAGGGGGCCACGTTCTGGCTCATAGTTCCCAGTAAGCCAAACAGAACTCTGTGGCTGATGTGACCTAGTAGTAGTTGGAAGCCATCTCAGCTAGATGGCTTCAGGGAGCCACATGGGGCTTTCCCTGATAAATGCACATTGTGAGAATATCCCTCACCTTACCTTTTCCCTTATAAAGCCCATAGGACTATATATTTACGTTTGCGAGCTTAGCACGCAGTACAGTATATCCTTTCATGACCAAATATTACATGCAGTCCAAAAAACCAGCGTTGAATGTAATAAAACGCCATTTTCTGGGTGAGACCCGGAGGCTCCCCGGAGCTTTTACCAGGCTGATATGCTAATGTCAGACTTTGGCATCAGTCATGTGTATGGAGTTCTAGGGCCTACTGGGAACCACAGCCAGAACCGGGCCCCCTCAGAGAGGCAAGGGAAGCAATGGCCTATAGAAACCTCCGTGTGGTTGGAAGCATTCTATGTCTGCCATCGACCGGGTCAAGCATCCAGAAAGGTAAGCATTCCAAAACAAACCCCTATTCTGGTTAAAATTGCTACCTAAAGCCGAACTAGTGGAAAGAACTCCCCAAAAGAAAACAAGCAAACTAGTATGACGTCACACGTCACCGCGCCGCTGTCTGCGCAGCTCGCCCCTCCCCGGGAGGGGGAAGGGGGAGCCCCAGACCTCCCACGCCTGCTATTCACCCATCAGTTCTGAGGCTGGATGTCAAAACACGCGAAAAACCGCCAACTGGAGTGAGGAAGGGAGGGTTGCCGGGGAGCCTCCAGGTCTCACTAAGAAAATGGCGTTTCATTACATTTAACACTGGTTTTCTGGGGGGAGCTCTGTCGGCTCCCCGGAGCTAACTACCCACAGAGGAAGGTCAAAGGAACGGAACTGGTAGGCGGAAACCACGCACCCCCCACGGAAGCGAGACAACCGGCAGCAAACGCCAACCCAAGGCGCCACAGACCCGAAAAGTCCCAGGAACAACACGAGAACGAGCAGCAAGGCCCCCGTACGAACACCAAAGATCCATGACCGCAAAGACACGTCGCTCAGACGGCAGCGAGAGCAACGAAGCCACGAACGCCACGGGCATTGGGGAAGAATACAGGCAGCTTAGCTGCAAGAAAACGGCTGACAACCCAGGACATTACCACCCGCGAACCGGGAAGAACAGAACCGGATCAACACAAAACGCGCCCCGGACACAGATGCTGTGACACACAAACAACAGCGGAGGGCCGCCACTGAACAAAACATGACACACTCCCCGGCCCGACCAACCAAGAACCAACAAACCAAGGACCCCTCCAGAACGCAGCAGCCCCACCCCGCGCCAGAAAAGATGGAGACTGCTGCCATCGAATAACCAAAACGCTAAAACCGAAGGAACAAGAAAACTCAGCGACCCGACCCCCAGAGGCAAATGCCAAAAAGAAAGAGAGCCGACGAAAAAACAAACCGGAACCGAAGGGGCCCTATCAACCGAGGAGAAGACAGAGCACGCTGACCAGAGACCAGGACGGTGTAAGGGGCGCACGAACAGGCCGGAGGTGAAACAACGCACGAGACAGCTTACTAATGGTGCAGAAGCAACACCAAGACCGAAAGCAAGCCAAAGCGGCTCCGCCAACGCCGCACGAAAAGAGGCGACAGTATGTGGCAAGATGATGGCCCCCAACCCCTACCAGAAAACCAAGCCGACGCTAACAAGTGAAGCCACCTAAGAAGGGACAGGAAAAGGAAGGACCGCCAAAATACCCCATACTGCCGCCAAGAGAATTACGCAATGTGGGACACCTACCACGAAGCCATCCGACCACCAACTGGAGGCGAGACCGTGAGGCAGAACGTAAGCAGCCCCGACAAGGCCCCTCCAAGCCCAGGAAAAGGCGGAGCCGCGGGAAGATCTCGGGCGCAACCACCAAAACCCAGGCGGCACAAAGAGATGGAATGTCTGCCGAACAGAAAACTCCCCAAAGTAAGCAAGCAAGCTCACCAGGAGTTCAGAAACGACGGGTCCAACGCGAGACATCGCAAGACCCCGAAAAGCCAACCGGCAGGGCAAGCCAGGAAAATGAAGAAGGTGGAAGGGCTACCGCCAGAAACAGTACCCGAAACCAAGGGGTACGAGCAACCGCAACAAACCGAGACAAAGAAGCACACCATAGGACACAGGCTGAAAGAACACCCAAGAAGCCAAGGAACGCACGCAGAACACCCCTGCGGCAGAGGAGGAAACAAGGGAACGCACAAGGAAATGCAGCAGTGGAAAGGTGGAAACCGACCCCCCCCCCCACACAGCAGCAAGTGCAGGCAAAAACCTACCAAAGGAGATGCCAGGAAAACGACTGGGGAGAGGCAGGATGAAAGAGTTGAAGCACAAAAACCCCAGGAAACAACCAGGGGTGGATAAGCAGGCAAGGGCAGAAAAAAACCCACGCACAGGAGAGGGCCAAGCCAGGGACCCGAAGACCACGAAAAACATCAAGCAAACCTCCACACGTAAACCCTAGGCACAAAAGAGCAGCAAAGTGCCACACCACAACCGGACACAGGAACAACGACACTCCACCACGAAACACATTACCAATGCACACGTGCAGCAGCAGCAACAGGCACCACCGCAACATGCAACATGTAAATAGCAACTCGCTTCTGCAAAGGCAGAGAAAGGAGCAGGCAGACCCTAGACAGGGCCAACAGAGACACAACAAAACCAAGCAGGCCCAGGAACCTGCAGACCAGGCGACCGACGGCGGAGAACCCCGCTCGAAAACTGCTGGATGGGGTACCGGGAGCTCATGTACACCCCAAGCCCAGCCCGAGGCTAGGCTAGATCAGCCAGAGGGTTGCCCACCAGGCCGCTGCTTGGAGCGGCCCACAGGCCCACATACCTCCCACAACCAGGATGGGCCGGAACCTATATTCGAAAATAGGCTAGTGTGCCCCAGGAAGTCCACAAACGTACCGGCAATATGGGGTATGGTTGCAAGTAGGTCGTGTAATAACCCACAGACCTCTGATGGTGGTACAGTGTTCCCGATTGTGCCTATAGCACCACTGCACTCCACTGGTACTATCCCACAAGTTCATCCAGATAGGTGGGACCAAGAGCCGAAGCTCAACCCTGGAAGCACAACCAGGAGAGCCCTACCAAGTGAGAACATAACCAGCACCACAACCCACACACCTCACAACACGAAAAAGGTGGGTCCCCTGAATGACTCTAGCATGGGTCGGACATGCACATGAGTGGGACTGAAAGGGTTGAAAAAGGGACAGTCACTGGTGTGCGAACGGTCACAGTCGTACAGAAATATACCTAAAGAAAGACAGGTATATAAACATCTCCGCATCCAGCGCCTGGCCAAAAGACGCCAAACCGCCGAAACTCACCTGTTGAACAGAGGCACGAACGTGACAACTCAACAGTGCCCAGAAGATCCTGGGAGCACCGCCAGGTGAAGACGCCAGAGCCAGACACGCAGGAGAGCAGGGTAGAGGCGAAGGAGGCGGCCCACACCCATGACACAGGGAAACCTTTGAGTCCGCCCCACAGCTGGAAACCAGGACACCCCCAGAGCGAAGGGGCACATACCACAGCAAGGGAGAAGAGCGAGAGGCGAAGCACCTGAGAAAAAAGGGTGCAAAACACCAGCACTGAAACACACCACCCAGACCAAAACAAACACCACGGCGCATGCGCATGACACGCTGGCCGAACCGCACAACCCGCACTGCGGGAAGGCGCCAACCAGGACTACTGCACCAGAAAAGTACCCAAAAGAGGAAGCAGGAACAACAAAACTGGCCAACGAAGCAAAGACAGAGCCCAAAAGGGTACCCAACCAAGCCATAAGTAGCCCAACAGGTCGACTAGTAGCCCAACCGGGCCACAAATAGCCCAACAGGGCGACAAGTAGCCCAACAGGGCGACAAGTAGCCCAACCGGGCTATTGGCCACAAGCAGCCCAACCGGGCTACAAGAAGCCCAAAATGGCGACCCGGACGAGGAGCCGACAGACGTTCCAATAATGTGGGAAGTAGCGAAAACCTTCCCGAACCCTCAAGAACACAGAAGCCAACACTAGTCCCGAAGGCACACAAAGGCGCAGGCGCACCCGAGACCAGAAGTCACATAGAACCCAAGAACAGGGAAACAGTACGAAGACACAGTCCCAAAAAGGGGGGGGGGGAGGGAAGCATCCACCCACAGAACGGAACCAACCGACTCAAAAGCCAAGGAACCGAGCCCGGGGAGAGGCCGACGCCCAACAACACGTACGGCGAGTGGGGAGGAAAAACCCCACTCCGCGTAACCACAAGCCTCGCCTAGAGGGGGAGAAAAAACCCCCACGGGGTCGTACAGGGCCAAGGCCCCCCCAAGTCAGACCCTCCCCAGCCCCGGGAACCTACACGACAGGCCCCGGGGCCGAGCCGTCCCCAAAAGCCCCGGCCGTACCAGAAAACCGGGGCAGCCGCGAAAACACTAAGGAAGGGAGCCCACTGGCAGACTCTTACAACACGGCTGGAGGAACAGGCTCAAATGCCCCCGTCACTACCCCGGAAGGGGAAGTCCCCAAGACTGCCCGAGTCTCAACACCATCAAACCCCGCCTCGATCCTACAGACGGTAAGGAACCGGATGCAGGCAGGATGGGGGGATCCAGGGAAAAGACAAGGGGGCGTGGAAAGAATCGAAGCAACCAACACCCCCAAGTCTCAACACAAACCAAAACGAGGCAGCCCCAGGGCTCCTGGGAGCAAACCACGAGAGCGTTGCCACCACCAAGACACAAAGTGAAACGCCCCTGCTGCCCGCACCCGCTTAGTCAACACAACTGGGTAACCGAGCCACAATGAGCAACAATACTCGCAGGACTCTGGGTCGAAGGTGTCACCAACCCCACATGCAGCAGACGGAGGCAAGACAGAGAGTCACCCACAGACAAGGGGTGAGCAACCCTCAAACTCGCTGGAAGCGAGGGGGGACTCTGGGGTTGCATCCATCGGACCCGTGCGCCCCCAGGGGTTTCCCAGGGTCCCAAGCGTTTACTATAAGAGGACTCGCGCTCAGGTAATCCCAGGCAGGGCACTGCTAACCGGCACCCAAAGCTACCAAACAACTTTCTAAGAGTTGAACCCCTGGGACGTGTACACTCACGGGGACTTAGCAGGGGGTACCACCAGAAAATACTCAGAACACAAGGGGCAAGAACGAAGGCAGACTCCTCCACCAGGTAGATAAACAAAAAAGAAAAGAAAACCCCGCAAGAAGACAGCGTACCCAAGCGGAACAGAGCCGGCCGCCATGATTGGTAAAGACAAGCTGCACAGTACCCTGCGCCCCACCAGTGCTACACTGCCCCTTACCCTAAGGCGAACAGGGGAAACAGAACACCCGAGCACACAAAGAGCGGCCGAAAACTAAGCAGTAAACGGCCTAGCAGGGGTAGGACCCAACGAACTTATGGAAGGTGGCCCCAAGCCCCAAGGACAGTACTTACAGGGCACCTAGGGAAGGGAACCTTAGGCGCATGCAGCCCGAGTACTGGAGACTCGCACCCGGCTCACACACCACCTAGAAGACAGACACCACACTCTAGGTACAGTGCTGAAACAACTACTGGAGCCGGAGCACATAACCGGTGCCTATAGCAACAGCCGAAGAACTGATGGGTGGATAGCCGGCGTGGGAGGTCTGGGGCTCCCCCTTCCCCCTCTCGGGGAGGGGGGAGCTGCGCAGACAGCGGCGCGGTGACGTGTGACGTCATACTAGTTTGCTTGTTTTCTTTTGGGGAGTTCTATCCACTAGTTCGGCTTTAGGTAGCAATTTTAACCAGAATAGGGGTTTGTTTTGGAATGCTTACCTTTCTGGATGCTTGACCCGGTCGATGGCAGACATAGAATGCTTCCAACCACACGGGGGTTTCTATAGGCTATTGCTCCCCTTGCCTCTCTGAGGGGGCCAGGTTCTGGCGTGGTCCCCGCTAGGCCCTAGAACTGCATACACATGACTGATGCCAAAGTCTGACATTAGCATATCAGCCTGGTAAAAGCTCCGGGGAGCCGACGGGGCTCCCCCCAGAAATCTATCAATTATAGGCTATTCATGCCTGTGCCACCTCTTGGGTGGTTTAATCTTCATCAATCAATAAATCATATTTGTTAAATGTGATTACAGCCCTTATAAGTAAAATATCATCTGTAATATAGTCTACTCTCAACTTGACATTACTCTAAATACATTTTATATATATATTTTATTGAATACTGTGATGAACATAAGTTATGTTACACATTCCTGATGCACATCAATATCAATACAATTCAACATTCCTAATACAAATGAAAAGTCATTCTTACATTTAAAATGAATATGAATACTGTACACTGCAGGCATGTCAAACATGCTGTCTGCGGGCCATATGCAGCCTTTTGCAAGCATACCTGCGGCCCACACATAGGATGCTGTAATTTGATATATAATATAATAAAACAACAAATATTCTGCAATAATTTTTATTATATGACTTCAATTAGTTTTCGTGTGTGGCCCCTCATGATAACATAAATGTGACCCATATGGCCCTCGAGGAAACCCTCAGTTTGACATTCCTGCTGTACAGCATCTAATAATTCAACTCGTCCTTGAATTTAAAAATACTGTAATCTGAATACAATATTTCCAAAACAGTAGAATAATGTAAATTTTGAACTTGACAGATTTTCGCTTGCATGCAGCTGATTACATTCAGTTATTAAAATAACTGTAAGAGCAACTAGCCCTATGATTTTACAAAACATTTAAATACACATTGCTGTACTGCACTGTATATAAAGCTAGAGAAAATATGACCGGTACAGTACCTAATTGTCGTATAAAATGTCCATCTTAAATTTAAAATTCTTTATGGAATGGGATTGTTTTAGATGCGATATGAAATATAAAAATAAACAAAATGCTACATAATGAGTGATTTTCATTACTTTGAACTTTTTTTCTTTCTTTTCTTCTTTTTTTGGTCATCTGAACTGGATGATTTTGATGAATCTGAAGAACTGGAGGAGCTGGAAGATGAGCTTGTTGACGAGTCAGAGTCTGAGGAGTCAGAATCTGAATCAGACGATGACGATGATGATGATGAAGACGATGATGACGATGACGATGACGATGAGGAAGAGGAGGAATCAGAATCACTCGAGTTGTGTTTCTTTTTGTCGCGCTTCTGTGACCTTTCTTTATGTAACACCATCTTTCTTCTGAAAGCAAATGAAAAAAATACATAGAGCCACCTTAACCCTTAAACTGCACAACATATCAATAGCTGTGGTGAGTAACTGTCATGGAATTGCACACCACAGCTATTGATGTGTTGGAGTACCACACAAGATTTAAAAGTCCCGCAGCTGCACAGGGTTCACATCAGCTTCCTTATGGCTCTTGTAAACAGACGCCATTAAAAAAAATCGTGGGCAACATTCTCGGGTGCGAGAGCCTCAGTACTGACTGAGCAACCAAGGCTGGCACATGCAGCATAAGCTAACAGCATTGCTGTTCAGTTTGTGACCACAGCATCACCTAAAAAGTCCAAACATATAACTTGTATTATTTAGCGATGATAATATTACAGAAGATCCCTGACTGTGATAAAAATGACCAGGATTCTGATAATAGCAGGATTGTTGTGATAACTAGCACTGTGCATAATATGGTGGGAGTAGTAATGCTGTGGGAGGGAGGGAAATAGTGCCGTCTGCTAACTCTGCGTGGTCACTTGTTATTGTCTGCACTCACCATACCAGCTCAGTAGTTCTCTATGGTGAACACAAATGTAGATACTTACATATAACGTGTGTATTAGTATAATAACAGCAAAAGGATTATGTTGGGAGGAGCCATTTGGCTGATGGAGATGGCGTCGTCTGCATGACTTGTCATGCTGTGTAGAGGGTGACCACTATGCTCTTTCGGCACCTTACGAGCTTAGTTGTACAGTTATGGTGAATAAAATGTGTAGATACTTACATATAATGTGTGCATATAGCATAATAACACCACAAACAGTATTATTGGGGGAGAAATGATAGTGCATATGGCCTTAAACCAGTGAGGGAGGTAGCCGTCAGCTGACTGCGTGTGTGGCAACCTCTCTTATTGTCTGAACTCACCATACCAGCTTAGTTGTACAGTTATGGTGAACAAAACATGTAGATACTTATATATATATATATATAATGTCTGTATATAGTGAATAAAAGCAAAAACAGTATGGTGGGAAGAGGAATGTTGACGAGTGAGGTGTAGTTGAGGGAGGGAGTGGCGGCGAGTGACTGCCTGGCTGGTGTGTGGCGGCCACTCCTCGTTGCTTTTTGACTCACCATACCAACTTAGTTGTTCATTATGGTGAACAAAACATGCAGATTCTTATATATAACGTGTATATAGTGTAATAACAGCAAAATTTTTGTTTATTGTTTTATGATCATAATAATTTAATCACTAATATGCACACTATAATTTTGAGTATAGCAATGGTTCACACATTTTATTATATAAATATATCATACCACACACTATTGAATAATATTACTGCAAAAAACTAAGAAAAATTCAATCAGAGACATTGAAATAATTAGGCAAAATATCTTTGTGGAAATCCCGTCTGACTACTTCGGTGAAGCAGACCGACTTGAACGCTTTCTCTGTCAATGCCTATTTTTTGTCAGATTTACTCGCCCTATTGCGGCCAAAATATGCCACCTACGATTTTTTATTATTTTTCCCGTGATCAGGAACACAAATGAACACTTTTATAAGACAAAATATTTTTTTTTTAATTTTTATGTCTTATGCCTTGGTGTGTTGCAGGCTATAATTGCAGGAGCAGCCCAGAGGTTAACCCTCAAACTGCGCATATCAAATATAAATGATATCAGTGACAAAACTGAAACCGCGCACATCATTTATATATGATTTCGTGTCTAGCGCTATAATTTAAACGCCCCGCCTAGGATAGAGGCAGCTATAGTACAGCCACGACCGATAGTTGCCAGATGCCACCTAGAAAAAAAATCCAGGCCAACATTCTTGGGTGTTACAGCGTCAGTATTGAGCATGCCACCAAGGCTGGCGCATGCAGCATGAGCTCACAGCACCGCTGTTCAGCTTGTGACCACAGCATCACCTACAAATACCATAATATAAATGATACTGCTATTATTTAGCAGTGATAGTATTACTGAAGCCCCCTGACTGCGATAAAACTGACCAGGATTCTGATAATAGCAGGATTGTGGTGATATTGAGCGCTGTGCTCCATGGAGGGAGGAGTAAGGCTGTGGAGGGAGGGTTGTGGCGTCGTTTTCTGACTGTGTGTGGCCACCATTTATTGACTGCACTCACCATACCAGCTTAGTGGTTCGCTATGGTGAACACAAATGTAGATACTTATATATAACGTGTGTATAGTGTGAGATAACAGCGAGAGGAGTAGGTTGGGAGCCGCCATTTTGGTGAGGGAGGAGCGTTGTCTGCACGACTTGGCATGTTGTTTACTGGTGGCCACTATGGTCTTTGGGCACCATACCAGCTTATTTGTACAGGTATGGTGAATAAAACAGGTAGATACTTATATATAATGTGTGTATATAGCGTAATAACACCACAAACAATATTGTTGGAGGACAAATATTAGTGCGTCTGGCTTTGAGGGCGGCCGCCGATCAGCTGACTGTGTGAGTAGCTACGTCTTTGTGCCTTTACTCACCATACAAGCTTAGATGTACAGTTAAGGTGAACAAAACATGTAAATACGTATATATATAACGTCTGTGTATAGTGAATAAATACAGAAACAGTATTGTGGGAGGTGAATGAGGGTGACTGAGGTGGTGTTGAGGGAGGGAGTGGCAGTGAGTGGCTCGCTGGTGTTTGGCGGTCACTCCTCGTTGCTTTTTGACTCACAAGACCAACTTAGTAGTTCGTTATGGTGTACAAAACATGCAGATACTTATATATAACCTCTGTATATAGTGTAACAACAGCAAAACTATTTGTTTATTGTTATATGAACATAATAATTGAATCACTAATATGTACACCATAATTTTGAGTACAGCGATGGTTCACACATTTTATAATATAAATATACCACAATTCACTGTATGGAATAATATTACTGCAAAAAACTAAGAAAAAATCAGAGACATTGAAATAATTAGGTAATAATATATTTGTGGAAACTGCCATCTGACAGCTCGGGCGGAGTAGACCTCGTCTGGCGAAGGCTCTGCCAACGCCCCTTTTTTGCCACACTTCCTTACCCTATTGCGGCTAAAATATGCCACATACGATTTTTTTTTCCGTGATCAAGGAACAAAAATGAACACTTCTATAAGACGAAATAATTTTTTTTATTTTTTTTTGTTGCGCCTGTGGGTGTGAATTCCATTTGGGCTCCTAGCAGTTTGAGGGTTAAGCCAGTCTTCACCAAAAACATTCTACTTTAATAGCCAACACCACTGTGCACAAGAAAAATATTACATTTTTTTCTTCTAAGATTGTTAAAATGCCCTGATTCCATGATTCCCTGATCACAGGAAAAGAAAATAACAAATCGTAGGTGACATATTTTGGTCGCAATAGGGCGAGGAAGTATGGCAAAATTGACGCACTGACAGAGTAGGTATCCAGGGCGGTCTCCTCCACCCACGCTGTCAGGCAGAAGTTGCCACAAAGATACTGTATTATTACCTAATTATTTAAATATCTGATTGATTTTTTCTCTGTTTTCTTGCAGTAATATTATTCAATAGTGTATAGTGTGATATATTTATATAATAAAATGTGTGTGGAACCACAGCTATACTCAAAAGTATGGCGAGCACATTAGTGATTCAGTTATGTTTATAAAACAATACAAAAAATATTTTGCTGTTATTACACTATATACACACATTATATATAAGTATCTGCATGTTTTGTTAACCATAACGAAGCACTAAGCTGGTATGGTGCATCGAAACAGCATACTGGCCACCAACACAACATTCGGGATGACGGTACCTCACTGCCAAAATCCCTCCTCCCAGCATACTGTTTTTGCTGTTATTACACTATATACACATGTTATATATAAGTATCTACATGTTTTGTTCACCATAGTAGGCATCCTTCAGTCTATTGGGACTATGGAGTTGTGCTCTGGTTGTCAATCTCTTCAGGGCACAAAGCCTGGGTAGGTTGATATGGAGGAAAAGCTGTTACCCACGCAGTAGGTCTCCCCCCTCTCCATGTTGCTGGAAATATCCAATGGAAAGGCAAATGCCAATACACATGGTTCCAGCACCATCGCAGAAGCTGCCAGAACGAGGTCGAAGTCAACGACGAACTGCCTTAGGGGCTCCAACTCCTGATTTTTCCTCGAGGTTGTCTCTTGAAGCCTTTCCCAAAAGAGGGGTATGCCCGCAAGGCAGCGGAGGTTTGAAATCAGGGTTTTCCTTTCCCCTAGATGGGTTGCCTTCCCAGGCTAACGAGTCCCATCTACCCGGAGCAACTGGTTTTAAGGCACCAGAGGCACACCCTCGCCCCATCTCCTGTCAGTAAAAGCAGTTCCGCTGGATTTAAAGACTAAGCCACCCATGCAGGCCAGGAGTTATACTTGGTTGTCAGAGGCTATTTGAGACGCACGCCATACGCCGTAGTTTACGCTGTAGTTCCGTAGTTCACGCAGTAGTTCATGCTGTAGTTCAGCATAACTGTACAACTAAGCTGGTATGATTTCCCAAAAAACATAGTGGCCACCATACACTGCATGATAATTAACACAGCAGATAGCAGACGACACAACCTCACTCCCTCCCTCACCAACACCAACCTCATCAAAATGGCTTCTCCCAGAATACTGTTTGTGCTGTTATTACACTATATGCACATGTTATATACATTATAAGTATTTACATTTGTGTTCACTATAACAAACTACTAAGTTGATATGGTGAATCCAAATAATCACAGTGGTCACCACACACCAGCCAGCTTATGCCACCTCCCTCACCAACACCTCGTTCATCAACACCTCGTTCACCACTACCTCCTTCACCAATGCCACCTTCACAAACACCACCTTCAACACCACCTCCTTCACCAACACCTCCATCAACAACACGCTCCTCCCAGCAGCATAGCATGGTGGTTAAAGTTGGATAAAGTGAAATTGTGATAATTTCTCCCCCCACCCTCCCATGGGGAAAATGATGTTTGTTTGTTTCCTTGTTTCTTTTGGAGGAAGTTCAGGGTCTCTGTTCGGTCTTGGGTTGCAATTTTCTACCAGGTGGGGTTGCTTTGGGACACCTTTCTGGGTGCCTAACCCCGGTCGATGGAAGAATGGAATACTCCCAAAAAAACCAGCGTTTAATGTAATGAAACGCCATTTTCTGGGTGAGTCCGGAGGCTCCCCGGAGTTATCTATGGCTGATATGGATACCCTAACTATTTTGCATCAGTCGATGTGGGTGGAGTTCTAGGCAACAGGGGACCACGAGCCAGAACCTGGCCCCCTCAGAGAGGCACGGGGAGCAATGGCCCATAGAAATGCACATGTGATTTGGAGCATTCTATATCTGCCATCGACCGGGACAGGCACCCAGAAAGGTAAGCGCCACAAAACAAACCCCTATTCTGGTTAACAACAAAAATGACAAACAAGTGGACAGAACTCCCCCAGGAAAACGAACAAACAAGCATGACGTCACACGAGCCGCGCCGCATGTCTGCGCAGCTCCCCCCTCCCCTGGAGGGGGAAGGGGGAGCCCCAGAACCCCGCGCCGGCTATCCCCGCCCCAGTTCTGAGGCTGGATATCAAAACCGCGTAAAACACGCCGACCGGAGGGTGGGAGGGTGCCGGGGAGCCTCCGGGACTCACCCAGAAAATGGCGTTTCTTTACATTCAACGCTGGTTTTCTGGGGGGAGCCCCTACGGCTCTCCGGAGCTACCTCACCAAAGACTACCTAGGAAAACAAGGGGACATACCCGGGAGGCGGTCGGTGAACCACTCCTTAACACGAAGTCGAGACAACAACCAAAGAACCCCTCCGGAAAGCAGCAGGCACTACATTCGCCCGAAAAAGGGAGAACGGCCGCAGACGAAGAAACCTATGACCAAGATCATAGGAGCCAAGAAACCACTGCGCCTGAGAAGAGCATGAAGCTCTGCCACACGACCCCCAGAGGCCAATGCCACAAGCGCTGCAAAGGTCCACCACGTACAAGGAGTGCTAGGAAGGCATGACAGTGAAGGAACCCATAGGGGGACATAAGGGGGGAGGGCAGCCCCTGCATCTAACAGACACCAGCAGTCGAAGGGACAGGAGTACGAAGTACATCATTAAAAGGAGCAATCAAGACTCCCCCCTAGGAAACAAACGAGTAGCTGCCGATGACAGCAGCCGAAGAGGAGAGAGTAGTGGACACCAAAGAACAAGAAGGTCAAAATCCAGAAACTTTCCAGGTGGAAGAGGGACCCACAAGCCCTAGCAAGGGCCGGAGGGAAGCCAACCATGACGACACGACGTGCCAGAAAAGGGAAAGAGCTGACTTGGGATTAGAAGACACAGAATCTGCAATTTCCCACGTCTCTCATTATTCCCGCCCTTACATTCTCCGCCGCAAACGTACAATTACGTTTACAGTAGAGTGAAAGAGGAGGGGATCCCACCTGGGAAAGTGTTCAAAGGAAAAACCCAGCACAGACGGTCCGCCAGAGTCAGCAGAGTCGCCGTGTGCCCGTGTCAAGGAGAGGCGGCCGCAGTGTCATCGCCTGCTGCATTATCTCTATGGTGTGGGTGCCGAAGGCCACTGAGCGACCGGGGTACAAGGAAGAGAAAGATGTCCTGGTGGACCGGGGTGCACGAACCCCAACAGATGACTAATGCAGAATACGGCGCTAGGACTGTAAACTGCGCCGGTCGGACTGACTCACATGTCAACGTCACACAGTAGGTGTTGAACTCACCTCTGTTTATCCGCTTTCTAATTTCCCACGGCAATTGGGTGCAATTACCAAGGCTACCCCACGAACTGTGTCCCAAAGCCGGTTCAGAGACAACCAAATGAAAGCAAACAAAGTCCCGAAAGGTCCCAAAAAAACTCCATCGCGAAAACCTAGACCAAAAAGTCATGCAGCAAACCCCACAAAAGAGGGGGACATGACGAGCACGAGACCCGTCCTGGGAAAAGGAAGAGGGCGAAGACTTGATAGAACAGAAGCACCCACAACGACCTAGGACGGAACATGGAAGGCACACAGGACAAGGAAACAGACCAGGAGGGACAGTAAGACCACAACAGGTTGGTAAAACAAAGACAGAAATATGAAAAACCGGAGAAAGGCCCATTTAATGGACACAGCAGAGGGAAAAAAGGGGGGGCGAGCGCAGACACACAACGAAATGCAAAACATGGAAAAGTAGGACAGGGTACAAAAAGAGGAAAGAAAAGACAGGGATATAGTGCCGTAACAAAAAAACCCACCACACCACAAAAACCGTGCAATCCGCAACAGCCAATAACAATGGGGGGAATGAAGGGTATGTTATGCACCATCAATCACGCCGATTCTGGGGACGCTTACGAGAAATGACCGGTAAAACAGAAACACCACGTTAAGGACTGTGTACATAAAACGCACAAACGACACCCCTGTACACGACACCGAGGGGGGAAACAAGAAGAAAGGAAGGGGAAAGAAAGGAAAAACACCTACACCATGACAGGCACCCGCGAAGTGGCGCGAGCAAATAGGGGGACAAAAAAAAATCCATTAAAAGCCCAGCTATACAACTAAACAACCACACACCTTAGATGCGAGCTGATCAGAAATAATCAACAAAGTCATACAAGTCAGCCACAGCTCAGTATGATGTGTGTCATCCAAAATGAACACAACAGTGGATGAGTAGACCAAAAAGAGAACCAAGCTGGATAGACAAAGGAAAGTACGAGAGAGTCAGCCGCACGAAAGAAACTGAAAAGCCCAAGCTCAAATACCCACAACACACACAAACTGAAAACATACAAGGTGAGCAAAAAGGGAGCAAGCGAACAGAGGACATGTGAAGCGCACAAAATAAAGACACAAGTATGAGGACAAAAAACAAGCCAGTTCACAGCGCATCACAACCAGTCATGAACAGGGGAGAAGTCACATCGTAATGTATGAGCCGCCAAAGCACTGGCAGCGGAATGAGTCGGAAAGCCTGCAAAAGTCAATGGACCACATGGGAGAGAAAAAAACGCAGAAAACAACTCATAAAACCACCACCAACAAACATGAACGGAACAAAGAAAGCGAACAAAGTACCTGAACAAACTAACGACCCAAACCCAAGCGAAAGAACAGCAACTGGAAGGAGGCGAGCCCCAAGGGAGCGCTGCTGAAGGGCCCAAAAAGCACGTGCCACCTGCCACACTCCCCGCGGTCCGCGACCATACGTCAAGCTGAGCATAAACTCGTCCCACAGCAGCAGTGGCCACGCAGAAAATTGAGCAAACATGAAGCCCACAAGAGCCAGCACCAAACGAAGCACCCAAACACCGAGCCACAGCCGCCCGGGGCTACATGTCAAGACAATTACTGAATAACCAAAGTGCGTACAGTCTGTAACAGGCACCCTGAGATTGGGACACCCACAAGTGAGTCGTTACGCCACGACCCAACTAGGCGCTAGCACATTCCCCAACAACAGCCACCAAGAAAAGCACGAGACAAATACGGGGATAAAAAGAGGTGTACGGCAAACAAAGTGGGGTAGTGTTCACAGCAACATCAACGCTCAAGCGCGTACAACAGTGGAACAAACACATCGTAGGAACAGCGGAACAAGCAATGGGACTAGTAATCCACAAGTCAACCACAGCGCCCACCCGAGCCATAGCAAGCGCAACGAAGCACCGCTGCCATTCGAGCCGCACTGGAACCTGAATACCAACTAAAACAAACGAGCCAACACGACACACATCGAAATGTCAGGAGGAATATGGCGCCACGCACCGTGATGTAACACCTCTTATGGACTAGCGAGGCTACCACCGAACATCAATCCATGTCTCCTACCGACATAGCATAAACCAGGTGAGGAAGGGGCAGGTGTACAGACACAAAACACGAGCAGTCTGTCACTCAGCCCGTCTTCGGCTCTGAACCTTGTGGACCTCCAAAGAATTGACGCACCTCGGCGCATGTACCACCCGTTAAACCAGAGACATATGAACACATGACGTTAGACATTAGGCTGTATGACGGCAGTGCTGGGACCAAGGGAGTACGCAGCCAGGCAAATAACTGTTTGTTCGTTACATACCCTGAGCAAGCAGGCAACCTATCGGGAAAAGTTGATACTGGGACACAAAACTGTATACAGCAAAGTCGAAAAATACGATAGCGACCACTAGATGGACCCCGTCCAAAACAAAAGCGGGGTCAGGAACGAAGCCAAAAACGCAAAACCATCAGGCCAACGGGTGCAACGCAAATGCAGGAACATTAGGCGCGTGAAGGCCATGGCGCAAAAGCTTTCCGAGTCTGTAGGTCCGGGAGCGCTGATGCGCCAGGGCGCCCGTCGGAAAAGCTGGAGTAAAGAGAGGTGGAGGCGGGATAAGGAGGCGTCCCACCCTAGAAGTGCAGGAAAAAACCGAAAAACCCTGCTGACATTCCCGCCCACAGCGTTGAAGGGGGGCAACGTACAGGGCACTAGTGATCACCGAAAACATTTAAATTTCCTGAAGGGAATTGGTGAGAGTGTAGATAAGACAGGCTAATGTACACATGGGGCCCACCCCCCCCCAAAAACACACACAAGGGGATACCAGTGGAAACTGAGTGCCCAAAGGAGCAACAAAGATAGTAGAAAGAACCGTTTTAGTGTCAGAGTGTTGACAAATGGAATGCATGGTATAAAGTGATGAAGTGGAGGCTGACTCCATATCCAGCTTCAAGTTGTAGATAAGATACAGACAAAAAGCCCCAAGCCGACGGGGCAGGACGGTTGGCATGAAGAAAGA
>WNGS01052365.1:3032910-3067562 GCA_020271785.1 Procambarus virginalis
AACAAAGGTGAAGAAGGAACACAGCACGCCTAAAAAAGCACACAGAGTCAGGATCAGGGTCAGCGAAGTCAGGATAAGGGGGCATGGGTAAACTGAGTAAAGAAGGAGGGCAAGAAGCGGGAGGACGGACCAGAGGTGGACGAGCAGGGTCTGGAGGAGAAGGAAGGGGAGGAGGGGCAGAAAGAGGGGAGCGCACCTCAGCAAGGGCAGTAACCGAGATGGAACTGGGGGCTAAAGAAACTCCCACAGTAGGAACAGGGGGCACCACCACCGAAGCGGAGGGGAAGGAACGATAGAATCAGAGATAGGGGGCGAAGAAGAAAGCGAAGCTTTCTTACCGACAGGGGAGGAGGAAGGAGAGGAGCCAGGTTTCCGCTTCTGACTGAAAGAAACAGGCGTCCCAGCAGCAACGTACTGGGCAACAGACTCCAGAGTCTCGATAGGAAAAGAAGAACGAGAGCGAACAACACAACCATCAGGAGAGCGATGGACGTCGGCCCGCACAGTCAGGCGGCGTGGAGAGCCAAGAGACGGAGAAGGACGGGAAGGAGGACTAGAAGGAGAGGAAATAGAAGACACAGGAGATGTGACAGACTGGGTAGAAAGAAGGGGAGCCCTAGACAGAGAACCAGGAGGGGACCCTTCGGGACAGAAGGGGGGAAACAGGGGAGGTGGTGGTGGGCGTGTCTGGGTCTAAGGCTCGGAACGGTTGTGAGACTGAGGAAGGCGGAAGGACGAGGAGAGGAAGAGCGCACCACTCGAGCATAGGAGACACCAGCGAAAGAGGGGAGACGATGAACTTGGCGCCGAGCCTCAGGAAAAGACAAACGGTTCCGGTGCTTCAAGTTGAGGACAGCCGCCTTAAGTTTGTAACGAATACACGCACGGGAGAAGGTAGGGTGGCCTCACAGCAATTGAGGCAGCAGGCCTGGGGAGAAGTGCACACCAACTTAAGAGTGACCCTCGCTGCCACACAGGGGACAGAGAGAGACAGGACTAGAGCACCTGAGGGTACCATGCCCAAACTTCCAGCACTTACCGCAGAGCCGAGGAGATGGAATATACTCCTGAACGGAGCACCTGGCACCAGCGAGAATGACAGAGGATGGAAGGGTCCTACCATCAAAGGTAACCTTCACAACCCGAAGAAGCAGACGGCGATGACCACGAGGGGGACGAGTAAATGTATCCACCTGGAGGACAGAATGACCCTGGGCCTCGAGGATATGTTTGATATCCTCGTGGCAGTCCCTGAGATCCCTAACACCGGTCGCAACATGGTGCGGGAGGAGAACAGTGCCCACACTGGCATTCAACCGAGCGTTCTTCGAGACCCGAACAGGGGTTTCATCAAGGCAGGATAAGGCGGCCAAGCGAGTGGCCGCATCCTGAGAAGGAGCAGCAACAACACGGGTACCAAGACGAGTGGGTTGAAGGTGACAGAGGCATCCACGGAATCGACAAGATGCCTATGAAGGGAAAAATCGTCAGGAGGAGTTGAGTCCAAGGGTTGGAGGTCAAAATACTTAGTCCATGTAGCAGGACCTAACAAAGCATGGAACGAAGTAGGATGGGAAGGAAGCATACGAGAGCAGCCGTGGCGGGGACGGCAATGAGAACCCATAGAGAGAGACGGGTCGAAAGGCGCAGTAGTCGCAAGAAGAGATGGAGCCATGCAAGAGGACGAGACGGTCACCACAGCAGGCTTGGAGCTCGACCCAACCACAGAGGAGTGAGGGGAGCAGGGAGGAAGAGTCCGGTCTGGGCCTAAACAGGGCCCTGTAGTGGAGGCTACAGATCCCGGTCTTCCAGGACGGTCCGACTCAGGGGCCTGGTCGCCCACCCCATGAGCCTGGTTAGAAGTAGTCAAGTCGTCATCCATATAGCAAACTAATAAAAGGGATGGGACCCGGAACCAAGGGATACCACCTACCAGGGCAGCCAGGGAGGCCGAGCGCGGGCCAGTGCAGGAAGGGTGTGTCGTCCCCAGCGGTGCTCCCTTTTTTCAACAGGGGAGTCCTACTACTTCGTGCATTCTCCCACACTGGTGCTAAGACCCCAGTCCTCCTATCGCCCTAGCCTGGACACCCAACCATCCACTCAGGGCGGCCTCTCACAGGCGACCCCTCCAGAGGGTGGTCCGATGGCTCACAAAGCCCCTACATGGTGCCCTTCAGCACGTACACCACCCAAAGGGGGGGCAGGAGAGGGGGGCACAGGCAACCCACACCGGTCCCAGGGAGGTGTACGTGAGCCCCTCACCACGGCAAGGAGGCACCACGGAGGGGGGAAAACTCGAAGAACGTAGGCAATGACCTGTCTGATGTGACTTCCAGAAACCTTACTGGGATGCTAATCAGGGGCACAATTATATCGTGTGTCTTGGGAAAGGATCTATAGAGGCTCGATCTGGGGTGAATCGACACCTCCCTGTGTCGTGGCACCGCTGGTGGCTGGTTGCAGAAGGCATTTCTTGTACCGGTCTGGCAGTCCTTCAGGGAGACGGGAACCTGGTATACAGGGGACTGATGATTTGGAGTAAGAGCAATAGTTTTTAAATCGGTACTTACAGCATAAGCGCCTACTAGGCCCACAGCTAGTTCCAACAGGGCTGCTTGTACCTTGGAGATTGTGTTCGCTCCTCGACCGTCAGGCCGACCAACGTTCCGTATAATGCTGAACCTAGGCTCAGCAATTACGCGGGGGTTGTCAACCTGTCAGGAACAATCACTCATAAAATCATTTCTCCTACTCCCTGGACCGACAATCACCTTCCAGGTCCCGTCTTCGACGGTAATGCTCACAGGGCGAGTCTATAATCCCTGGTGTCTCTTCACGATGTTCATAGGAGCCATCATCTGACGGTTCGTCCACTGGTCCTTACTTAGAACGCACACAATAATAAAACAAAATACCGCTAAGAAACACTTGGCTAACTTAGGAATATGAGCCTGTTTCATGAGCCTGTAATGTCCATAGCCGGCTATATCCATTAGCCTGGCTTGGATCAAAGAGGGCCCTAGATCCTGCGCACCTACCTCACATACCTCTGACGTCTGGGGAATCTCTGGCCCCATGTTTACAAGTGGATGTCCATTCATTCACTTGTAAACCTCTATCAAATCACCCCTAACCTCTTCGCCTTTCCAGTGAAAGCAATTTAAGCTTGTTAATCTTTCTTCATATGAAAGTTTCTAATTTGTGGAAATAAAGTACGGAGTTTGTTACCAGTAACAGACGACCAAGAAGCCTGCCAACGGGTAAGGATGGAGGAATGGATAACCGGGTAACAGTCGGAATATGGAATACCTTTACGAGAGATGGGACAAGAGCGGACAGCTTCCTTGGCGGCAGCATCCGCACGCTCATTAAAGACNTGACTTAATATCTAACATTCAGAGATTTGAGTAGGGTACCGAGTGATGTCTGGGACCAGAGTTGGATATAGTCCTAATAGCAGCTTTGTGTTGAGTAATTAGAGGACGTAAATGATTTTGGGTAGTAGAACCCCAAGCACAAATACCATAGTTGAGATATGGATAGATGAGGGAGTAATAGAGAGTCACCAGGGCAGGTCGGGGTACATAATATCTGATCTTAGAAAGAATGCCAACAGTTTTTGAAACTTTTTTTTTATATATTTAGAATGTGTCCCTGGAAATTCAGCTTGTGGTCAATGAGAACGCCAAGGAACTTGCCATCTAATTTGTTACAAATTTGGGTATTGTTTATTTTGAGATTTATTTGATTAGAGGATTTATTGCCAAACAGAATATAGAAAGTTTTGTCAATGTTAAGGGTGAGTTTGTTGGCAGTTAGTTAGATGGACTTTATGTAACTCAGTATTTACTGTGGCATTTAGAGCAAGGGGGTCAGGACTGGAGTAAATGAGGGTTGTGTCGTCAGCAAATAGAATTCGTTTGAGGTGTTGGGAGGCATTTGGAAGATCATTATTGTAGATGAGAAAGAGGAGAGGGCCAAGTATGCTGCCCTGAGGAACACCAATGTTGATGGGTAGGGTGGGAGAAATTGAATTATTCACAGAAACATACTCGAGCCTGTCAGTAAGGTAAGATTTGAGGTATTGCAGTGAGTGTCCTCTGAGTCCATAATGATGTAATCTAAGAAGAAGGTTTTGGGGGTTGACAGTGTCAAAAGCCTTACGCAGGTCCACAAATAACCCAACAGGGAACTCATTTTTATCAAGAGCTGCATGAATCAAGTTAATCATACTAATAAGTGCATCGTTAGTGCTTTTTTTGGGTCTGAAGCCATATTGACAATAGCTAAGTAAATTGTGTTTGGCTAGATAAGAGTAAAGCTGCTTGTAGATTAGTTTTTCAAATATTTTTGACAAGTTAGGCAGGATTGATATAGGTCTGTAGTTGTTAACATCTGTGAGATCACCACATTTGTGGACAGGGGTTACTCTCGATTTCTTTAGAATACCTGGAAAGGTTTGGAGTTCAAGTGACTTGTTGAAGAGCAATGCAATAGCAGGGTCTAAAGATCTGGAGGCTTTTTTGTAAATTAAAGTTGGTATCTCATCAAGGGCACTAGACTTGGTTTTAAGGGAAAGGATTATCTCATTGACATCAGTGGAATTAGTAGGCTTTAGGTACAGAGACTGTGGATAGTTACCTGTAAGATAGTCCTTAACATCAATACTGGAAGATGGAATATCATTTGCAAGGGATGACCCAATGGAAGAGAAGAACCTATTGAACTCAATAGCAGAATCAGAGGCTGAAAGCTGACCAACGTTATTGGACAGGAGTGTTGGTTTGTTATTTAAAATCTTTTTTGATCCCAATATTTGTGAGATTGTGCTCCAAGTTTTTTTAATGTTGCTCTTTATTTGGGTAAATTTATCTTCGTAGTATTTAGCTTTCGCTCGTCTAATTATTTTAGATAGCAATAACAAGTAATTCTTTGAAAATTCTTTGGAGACTGTTCCTAACCTATACTTCTTCTCAATGTCATGTTTTTTATTAATGGATTTAAGTATTCCCTTTGTAAGCCAAGGATTGTTAAGCCTTTTGGTTGTGACTTGTTTTGTAAGCCTAGGATAGTGGGTGTTATAAAGGTTAAGAGTTTTTTGAAGAAAAGATTGCACTGCTAGGTTGATGTCCCCTATGTTACCTAACTCGGATTCCCAGTTGACATTATCAGCAGCAGTTATAAAATTGTCTATAGCAGTTTCATTATGCAGCCTAAAGCTTAACTCCCTTGACTCAAGAGGTGGTTTGATAATGTTAGTTAAGAGAAATGTGGGGTAATGGTCTGTAGTGCTATCGGTGATTATACCTGAAGTAAGCGGAGAAGTTATGTTGGTCCAAATGTGATCAAGAGTCGTGGCTGTACTATCAGTGATTCTAGTAGGTCTAGTGATTAAGGGTATGAAGAAGCTGGAATTCATACAGTTGAGGAAGCTAACAGCAGTAGTTTGTTCAGGCTCGCAGAGGTCAATATTAAAGTCCCCTGTGATAATTAGATGGTTTTTGTTCAGTCTGTTATCGAGTATTAGATTTCTAAGGTTTGAATTGAATTCGGTCACATCAGTGTTAGGAATTCTATAGACTGCACCCACAGACAGGACAGGCTCGGCACCCTTGACTCTGAAACTGGCGAAGATATACTCCCCACAGCAGTCTCTAGTTCTAATTATTTTTAAGCATGTTATCTTTGATACTGTTAATCACAATTACCTCTTACGTAAAGTCCATCATTATGGAATCTGAGGCCATGCACTGGACTATATCCAATCCTATCTTAGTGATAGACACCAATGTGTAGCCATCAATAATATAACCTCTCCCACTCTACCAATAACCGTTGGAGTGCCACAGGGCAGCATCTTGGGACCTCTTCTATTTCTTATATACATCAATGATCTGCCTAATGTCTCTAACATTCTGAAACCTATTTTGTTTGCTGATGATACTACCCTCATCTACTCTAACCCCAACCCACATACTCTAAATAATGTTGTTAATAAAGAACTAAAAAAAGTACACTTATGGATGTCAACCAACAAACTAACACTTAATATAGAAAAGACCTACTACACCTTATTTGGAAGCAAATCTACAAATGCAATTCAGCTTCAGATAGACAATGTAAACATTAGCAATAAAAATGATGGAAAATTTCTTGGCCTATTCTTAGACAAGAGACTCAACTTCAGTACTCACATACAACACATAACTAAGAAAGTCTCTAAAACAGTTGGTATACTCTCCAAAATCAGATACTATGTACCTAACTCTGCTCTCATCTCTCTATATTATGCACTAATCTATCCCTATCTCAACTATGGTATCTGTGCATGGGGTTCAACCACTGCAAACCATCTCAAGTCCATCATCACCCAGCAAAAATCTGCTATCAGAATAATATCAAATTCTGCTTTCAGACAACACTCAGCCCCCTTGTTTAACTCCCTAAACATGCTAAATATAATCTCACTCCATAAATTCTCTTGTGTCAACTACATTTACAAAACCCTGTTCTTAAATGCAAATCCTGCTCTGAAACTCTACCTGGACAGATGTAATAGGACCCATTATCACCACACCAGAAATAAATATCTCTTTGATATCCCCAGAGTTAAACTTAATCTGTGTAAACACTCTATGCAAATAAAGGGACCCAGTTTATGGAACTCACTCCCTATTGAATTGAAAAGCTGTCCAACTTTTACATCATTCAAAATCAATACTAAAAAGTACCTAATTTCATCTTCATAGTTTTTCACCTTTTGCCTTAAAATTGCACTGTATCTATTGCTACCCAATCTCCCAACCTTTATGTTTCCCAATTTGAACATCTTCACCATTGTGATCATTGCTGTCTTCTTATATGTGCTGCCAATCTGCTGTATGGTGTTTATTAATCTTGTTTATCTGTATCTATTGCTACCCAGTCTCCCAATCTTTATGTACCCAATCTGAAAAATCTTTACCATAGTGATCATTGCTGTCTTATATGTGCTGTCAATCTGCTGTATGGTGTCTATTAATCTTTTAAATTACCCATCAAGCTGTCAATGTAATCAATCAGAGCTTTAATATAACAATGTGCTTTAATATACTTACATAGCTCTCTCATCTCATTTTTCTCTTGCAATGTATTTGTTATCATTTATCAATTCTGATAGAATTTACCTACTTAAAATTATCTGTTAGATTAAGGACCTACCCGAAACGCTGTGCGTACTAGTGGCTTTACAAGATTGTAATACTGTCCTATTCAATGTATTCTCACAAACTCAATGTACCTTCTTGTATATAAATAAATAAATAAATAAATAAATAAATAAATAAGTTCTTGGTGGTAGTCAAGAGCAGTACCACCACCTCTCTGAATTTGACGACAGTTGTGAATTGCAAAGTAGTTAGGCATGTTAAAGAGTTGAGTAGTATCCTCTTTCAACCACGTTTCAGTAAGTATAATAAAAGAGAATTTGTTGTCAATAGTTTCAATCAAGGCACAAACATCATCGAAGTGTTTACCTAGGGATCTAACGTTCAAGTTGATTACAGAGATATTGTGATTATGTGTTAATACATTGGTTACATCATGTGCTGTAAAATATCTGCAATTTTGATCATTAAAGTGATGATTGTCATAGATAGTGGATAAGAGGTTTAGTTCTGGGTCTATACTTGTCTGCATAAAAAGGCTGGTTGCAGGAAAACAAGGCAAGAGTGGCAAAATAGAAAATAAAGAAAAGTAGAATAAAAATTCTAAAGTAATATAAACTTAAAGTAAACTTGATATAAACTTATAAACTTAATATAAACTTAATGGGAACTAGGAAGTAAAAAATGAACTAGAATAATTAATAACAATAGATGACCAAAAAGTCAAAAAGCAATTACGAAATCTATAAAATGAAAAGCTTGCTTACTATACTATTATAAGTACACTATAGTTTAATACTAAAGTTACACTAAGACGATATGAGGTAGTTTAAATAGAGATACACTCAGGTCACTAGATAGCCATGGAGGGTACACAAGTTTGGTGGAGAGAACAAAAAATCAGTAGAGACTGTCAAGATGAATATATAAAAAAATTAACAAATGATAATTGTAAAGTAAAATAATCTTAAAGATAATAAATTTTATTTAGCTTAGTTTTTAACCCATAATAAGTCTGAACTTAATTAAGAGAACAAAATGAGATCAATAATTAATATCAATAAATGACATAAATCAATACAATTAAATTTAAAATGTAAAAAGAATAGGGTAAGATTAGATTTAAGAGAAGAATTTTACAATGATACTGAGGTAGATGCTTGCATAAGTGCATGGAGACTTGATGGATTTTAACATTTCTAACCAGTTGTACAAATTCCTGTTCTAAAATGACCTCCCCATTTTTAATCCTTTTGTACTAAGCTATCTTTTTACCTATAAGGTTCTTCAAATTCTTTGTTATCCACTTTGGGTCATTAGTAATCGATCTATTCAATTTGTGTGGTATACTACGTTCCTGTGCTTTGTTTAGAATATTCTTAAATAAGTTATATATTGAATTCACATCGAAATCCCCATTTACATCACCTATCGCTGGGTTCATGTATCGCTCCAAGACCGGCCCACACCCCATACCCAAGACTTTCCAATCAATTTGACCCAAAAAATTTCTTAGGCTATTAAAATCAGCTTTTCGAAAATCTGGCACTTAAACAGAATTTTCTCCTACAGGTCTATTCCATTCTATGCTAAATCTGATTTCTTTGTGATCACTGTTCCCTAGCTCACTCCCTTTTCGATGTCATTAATTTGTGTTTCCCTGTTAGTTAACACTAAATCTAAAATATTATTTTCCCGTGTTGGTTCCTTAATGTGTTGCGTAAGAAAGCAATCGTCAATTAATTCTAGAAAATCTTCTGCTTCACTATTCCCTGTTTTGTTCAACCAGTTATTCCACTAAAATTAAAGTCGCCCATGACATAAATACTGTTAGATCTAGATGCCCTAGATATTTCATCCCATAGATGCTTTGCTTCCATTCTGTCTAAATTTGGTGGCCTATATATAACTCCTATTATAATATTATTTGCTTTTTCGTTTAATTCTATCCAAATAGTTTGTGTGTGTGGCTCAGTTTTGATTCCCTCTTTGAGACTACATTTCAAATTGTCCCTAACGTATATGGCTACTCCACCTCCTCGTCTAATATATCTATCTGTGTGAAATAGTTTAAATCCATTTATTTGATATTCAGCTAATAGTTCTCTATTATCTACATTCATCCACGTTTCGGTAAGTGCAATAATATCTATTTTTTCTGTGCAGACAAGAGCATTTAATTCGTTAATTTTATTTCTTAAGACTTCTACTGTTAGTGTAATATACCCTAAGTGAATAGTTATTTTGAGGCCCTTCTCTTTCCCTGATCTTTTGCCAATTCCTTTCTCCCACAAACACATACTTTTATTACCTCCTTCCTCCAAATCAATTCCCATACCTCTATCTACTAACAGTTTAAACCCAAACACCTCTAACCACTTCTTCCAACGAGTTTGCAACAGCAACAACCCCAGCTCTCGATAGATGCACCCCATCACGAGCATACATTTCATTCCTTCCATAGAAGTGTTCCCAGTTGTCTATGAAAGATATTGCATTTGATTTGCAATATCTTTCCAGCCGGCAATTGACACCAAGTGCCCTCGACATCCATTCATTTCCCACTCCCTTTCTTGGAAGAATGCCACATATGATCGGGATTCCTCCCTTGCTCCTAACTAATTCAATGGCTGTCCTAAATCTCTGTATTAGTTCCTCACTCCTAACTCTTCCAACATCATTACCCCCTGCACTAATACAAATAATGGGTTTGTTCCCATTTCCCGTCATAATATCCTTCATGTTTCCAACAATATCACCAATTCCAGCTCCCGGATAGCACACCCTTAATCTGTTCCCCCTATCTCTGGCACAAAACGTTCTGTCTAAATATCTCACCTGGGAATCTCCCACAACCAAAATTCGCTTCGATTCTCCCTTTTCCTTTCGAGCAGTTTGAGGGACCTGCGTTTCAATGCTCCTCGTTGCTTTGCCTTTGGCTCCTCGTTGAACAACAGGTTCACCACAGCACTCGTCCTCTAACACATCAAATGCGTTAAAAGTCCTTAGGTGTAGGCTATTAGTTGTCGGTTTTGCCAAGGTCTTCTTAAGACCCCTATCTTTCACAACTTGCCAAGACGAGGACTTCTTAATACTGGTCTCAGCAAAGGCCTCCTTTGTTTCTTCCTGATGTTGCTTCAGCAAACGTACCTCCTCCCGTAGCGAATCCAGCTCTGCCCTCAGATCTCCAACTAGATTGACCAGTTCCTTCACTAATCCTTCCATTATTGCTGTAATAATATTACTACAATCGGAGCTCCAGCTAACACAACCTCTCACTGTGACAGCACCTGACTGTCAAGGGATCCAAATACTATATTAAGTTACATGGTAATTGGATCCACATAACAACCTGTAACCAGGCCAGAATTTACCCAGCTGGTTTCAAAATTTAAACTTTTTCATTTATTCCAATTGCTTCGTGTTTTATATTGCGTTGATATACCTTATTAATATCCTCTTAGTTATACCCATTTATCCACTTGTACATCTCTTTCATGTCATCCGTAATATAATGCTAAACACCTCACTGAAGTGTTAGGGTATATAACGTTCCCCACTCAAAGATTACACATCAATTCATCTCTCTGGCACGAGAATCGTCACGAGAATATTACTCATATTTGCCTCAGCGTCTTTCGTCATTTTGATAATGAACATACACGAAGAATCCGTTGCTAAGGTTCAAGCGTTCCTTGAGGCTGTTAGGAACATCGACCCAACCAAAATCTCCGTCGATCATATTTTGGAAACGATGGAGAACCAGCTTGTTACTGCTGTTGACCAAAAAAATATTTTATTGAGAAAATTTCGTCTTGGTTTATTTTGGGCGCTAACAATGTCGTCCTTTATGTCGACGAAGTTGATTAGGTTGACGGGTCGCTGGGAAAGCGTCCTCTGGACCATAATTGATCTTGTCAGTCACTGGCGGCCAGAATACGGTATGGATTTCAGCATATTAGTTCCTGATTTATTTAAACCATTTATTCTAAGGATATTCACTGATGATCAACTGTGTCCCAACCCGTTCCTTTGTCTAGAAATGATTCGCATTATTTCCATGTGGCCAAAGGAGTACCTGGAGGATGCCAACTCTCGCTTGCAGGTTGTTAATGGCCTGGTTGCCTCAGGTTCATACTTGGAGCTGCATCACCTCGAAGCTAATGGTGCAAAGTTGAGTTTAAGTCTCTCTATTTACAACTTGTTGCACATCCTTGAGATACATGGCAACCTAGACGCTGTTGCAGCTTCAGCGACGCGCCAAGTGAGGTGTCTGATGCCTGGATCAGAAGTAGTGTTTTTGAACCGTATTGTCCAACTCCTGGGACAAAAGGCAGAGGCGTCGAGGGAGAGATATCTTCTAAATAATCGCCAGTCACGAACTGTATGGTTATTTATTAATATCTGCCTAATGTTTGAGTTGCTGGTGTCTAGGCTAGCAACCTCTTCAGCGTATCAGGTCCCTGGTCTTGCAGAGTCCGCTGCTTCTTGCCTCGTTACTGTCACTACTTCTTTAGTTGCAATAAGCTCGAAGTTGCAACAACAGGATGCAAAAAGACATTCACAAGTTTAGACAACGTTTACAAAACACTGCAAGAGAAATCAACGTCTGTTTCTCGGGTGTTGCGCCAGAATCACGCCCAGGTCCTGTCTTCACTCAACAAACAAGGAGCAGAGTCTGGACTCTGTTTCAACCACTTTCCAACTCCCATTGAGGAGTCGACGGAGGACTGGCCGGAGAGGTTCGTGGACAGTGTGACGGGAGCAATGATGGAGGCGCCGGTACTGTTACACTCGTCCAAGATGGTGGTGGACGAGTCGACGCTGGTCCAACTACTGCTAACATCCCACCCATTTGACCCCTTCACGAGACGCCCTCTGGACCACGCCTCCTACAGTCGCCTTCCCAAGCTTCAGGCTGACATTGCTGCTTGGAAGAACTCTTCCATTGGAGTTAGCAGTAGTGAAAGTGACGTCAATATCGACACCAGTAATGACATTGAGATGACAAAAGAGAACGACAGCGTCACCAGTAACATTGATAACTTTGGCAGAGACTATACGGACAGCACAAATGTTGACGTCAATAGTTGTGAGCTGCGTAAACTGCTTTTGCAGTTTGGTTATCTCCTATAATTTCTTTTGCTTTTAATGTTCAGTATATATAGAACAAATCACGTTAATGGGGATTTCATTATGCACTGAAATCAATATATTATGTAGTTTGCTAAAAAAAATGATGTACTTTGCACATTCATGTTTAAATAAATAAAACTTTAGAAAATTACAGTGATCTATTAATCCTAATAATTGTATAATAAATTTTTAACAAAATACCATTCGTCTTCATCTTGAAAACATGTGATTCACAACAGTGATTCACAACACGGTTTTACTAATGGCCGTTCATATGTAACCAAGTTTGCTATCATTTTATTCCAGCATAGATGAGGCACTTGATAGCGGTAAGGTTAATGACGTTGTGTTTCTTGACTTTATCAAAGCTTTTGATATAGTGCCATATGAAAGACTGATTAAATATGTCTGTGGATTCCTAGTACTCCCTCATGAACACGAGACTCAGGAGGGAGAAGGTCGTCAAAGTAGCAATGCTCTTAAGGTATATTACAAAACGGTTGCAGTCGAAGAAACAGAGAAAACAGCTGAATATCACATAAATGGATTTAAACTATTTCACACATATATTAGATGTGGAAAGATGTTTATGTAAGAGTGGAATAATGTTGTTAGTGGAGTGCCTCAAGGCTCTATCCTGGGACCTCTGTTGTTTATAATATATATAAATGATTTAGATACAGGTTTGAGTAACAACATCTGCAAATTTGCAGATGATACAAAAATCGGTAGGGAAATTAACACGGAAGATGACTCACAATCACTTCAAGTTTATCTAAATAGGGTTTTGAAATAGTCAAAAGATTGGCAGATGCAGTTTAATGCTGATGAATGTTAAGTTCTGAGGCTAGGTAACGATGATAGAGTTACAAGATACGAGCTAGATGGTGTTGAGATTGCGAAAGGTATCTAGGGGTTATGATTAGTAAGAATTGAAAACAAAAGGATCGATGCCTGAATGTTTGTAATAAGGCAAATAGGACACTCGGATTTATTAATCGAAGCATTAGTGACAAGACACCTAGTGTAGTTCTTCAGCTATATCTGGCTCTGGTTAGGCCCCATTTAGATTATGCAGTTCAGTTTTGGTCGCCATACTATAGAATGGATATAAATTCACTTGAACGTGTCCAGCGTAGGATGACTAAGTTAATTCCCCAAATTTGAAATCTTTCATATGAAGAAAGATTAACAAAGCTTACTTAATTTATATAATAATATCACTTTCGCGCAATCGGCAAAAAAAAAAAAAAACGTGCCTCTTGTGTGCACGGCGTTTTGGGTGATCGAGTGGCAACACTGTATTTAAGACATACATATACTGTATGTATGTAAGTGTATACTCTTTTTCACTGTCCTGACATTAATTTTCGATGTACGTATTTCATTTTTGTACCAATGTGTTCTGTTTCGTGTTGATACTTTTTATACCCTATTATTATCCTCCTTTGTTATGTCCTTTCATCCACTTCTAAACCTCTATCATATGTCAACCCTAACTCTTCGCCTTTCTAGTGAATACAATTTAAAACACTTTCGCGCATTGGTCTCGACTCCAGGCGAGACCAATTTATCTCTCGAGTGCGCGTTCTGACGAGAAAAAATATTTGTATAAAATCTATTTTCTATCCGATCGACTTGGGGTTAGTTTACAAATGTTAGCCATGAAATTTTGTTTTTTCTAATAGCCGCATAGCCTATTTGAGTGGACGGCATCATCGTTGTAAGACCATTGTATTGTTCACACAGCGAGTGAAATCGACGTAGTTTTTTATTTGGTGCCGGTCTAACACATCCTTGTGTGACATTTTATACTTATGTTCTTCTAGAATATTCTATTGTGAACACATTGGTACAAAAATGAAATACGTACATCGAAAATTAATGTCAGAACAGTGAAAAGAATATGCACACACAGATCACACTAACGTGATGCATCAAATGAACAAATCCACACGGGCCGTGACGAGGATTCGAACCTGCGTCCGGGAGCATCCCAGACACTGCCTTAATTGACTGAGCTACGACAGGGTAAAAAGAGTTGAAACCAAAGTTCTACTGAACTTACTGGATCCCATAGCCTCTCAGGCACAAACCAGGATTTTACACAACTCCGCCCTGCAGTCGAGTTCTAGAATGTTCTTGAAGAACATAAGTATAAAATGTCACCAAAGCATGAGTTAGACCAGTACCAAATAAAGAACTATGTCGATCACTAGCTGGGAGCGCCAAACAGCAATGAAATGTTTCTACTCTCTTAATTAGGGTTGTTAACTCCACACTTGTCCTACAGCGTTAATTTTGGTATCACTGAGGTCGCAACAAAATTCTCTACACGGCCATATGCATATAAATATAGAATCAATGTTGCAGCCCACCCGCAAGAGTGTGGGAAGTGGCCGAAGTGTTACCCGTGGCAGCATATCGGCAAAACCCTTATTGAAAAGTGTATATTCCTTTAAATGAACAAATCCACAAGGACCGTGACGAGGATTTGAACCTGCATCCGGGAGCAGGCCAGTCTAGGGAGCGTCACGGCCCTTGTGGATTTGTTCATTTGATGCATCACGTTAGTGTGATCTCTGTGTGTAATGATGTAAGGGAGAAGATGGAGAACAGCCTATTGACATAGCTCGGGTGCAGGGGGAGCTCCCCCTCGGGTGCAGGGGGAGAATTTCTAAAACAAAGAAAAACAAACCAAATTAGTACATTAGTACAAAACCAATCGGACGCACATAGCCAATGGGTTGATGTGGCAAGGATGTCCTGTCTGCAAACCTGCTTTAATGGGAGAATCTGGCACAAGGAAAACTCGAAGGTAAGGTAATTATCAAAAGAAGGCCCCAAACCGGGAAGGCTATGTAGCACCATCAAAGTGCGAAATAATCAGAGGGCGCTAAATATTACCAAGAAAGCCAATACGAGAACAAAAACACATAAGGCGAACGATGTCAAAAGTATCAGATTCACCTAGAATTCTATCAAGGGACAAGTGACTGCGAGGGACGGTCGGAAAGCAAGACACACGCTCGTCCTGGAAGGCAGGACATTCAACAAGGATATGCACAACTGTAAGAGGGACAACACAATTCGGACAATAAGGAGCAGGGCGGCGCTCCATTAAGTGACCGTGGGTTAAGCGAGTATGGCCAACCCGCAGCCGTGCCAAAGCAGTTTCCCACCGCCGGTTACGGTGGTAGGAGGAAGGCCACGGGGACACACTACGTTTGAGAGTACGCAGCTTGTTACTAACCACAGAGGACCAACAACTCTGCCAACGGGCAAGGATGGAGGAATGAATAACAGGACAAAAGTCGGAATAAGGAAGACCCTTACGGGAGATGGGACAAGAACGGATAGCTTCCTTAGCGGCAGCATCCGCACGCTCATTGAAAGAAACACCAATATGGCTGGGAACCCAACAAAACTCTACCGATTTAAATTTACTAGAAATAAGAAACAGCCATTGCTGAATCTCAATGACCACTGGGTGGACAGGATTAAAGGACCCAAGAGCCATGAGGGCACTACGAGAGTCAACTACAACCACAAAGGAGGAATGAGGAGAATGAGAAAGCAAGAGACGGAGAGCATAGAGAATAGCATAAAGTTCCGCCGTAAAGATGCTAGCCTCCGAAGGGAGGCGACACATATAAGTACGGTCAGGAAAAATAACAGAGTAGCCCACACCGTCTGCAGACTTAGACCCATCGGTAAAGACGGAAATAGAGTGGGAGTGCGAAGAAAAGTGCTCAAGGAAGAGGCTTTTCAGAATTGTAGGAGGGGTAAAGGCTTTAGTAATACAAGTCAAGGACGTACAAAACTTGGGAAGGGGGACTCTCCACGGAGGCAAGAAAGGAACAATACGAGGAGAAACATTAGAAAGATGAACAGAAAGAGAATCCTGCAAGCGAGATAACCGAACAGAAAGTGGGAGACGATGAAGAGGAACAGGAGCTACAGGAGGAGGAAAAGTCAAAGCATGACAGAGGCGAGAGGAAGGATGCTGTAAGGACCGCGCAAGACAGCGAAGACAGTAGCGGTCACGGCGGTCCTGGAGAGAGAGAAAGCCAGTGTCAACATACAAACTGAGGGCGGGAGTCGAACGAAAGGCACCAGAGCTGAGACGCAACCCAGTATGGTGCAAAGCATCAAGACGGCGAAGAGTAGAAAGGAGAAGCAGAAGAGTAAGCAGGGCAACCATAATCGAGTTTAGACAGGACGAGAGAGGAGTGCAAATATAGGAGCGTGCGTCTATCCGCTCCCCAAGAAGTATGGGACAAAACCTTAAGGAGGTTAAGGGCCTTAGAGCACTCAACTCGGAGGTAAGAGATATGGGCTGACCAAGACAAACGAGTGTCAAAGACTAACCCCAAGAGCTTTGCGGAATCCCTGTACACAATGGGATGACCATAAAGCGACAAAGAGGGACGAAGAACAACATGCTTCCGAGTAAAAGTCATAGCACAAGTCTTAGATGCAGAGAACTTGAAGCCATGATCGGTGGCCCAAGACGACACGGCATCAATCGCAAGTTGAAGCCGCCGTTGAAGGAGAGGTGAATCATCACCCCGACAGCAAAGGGTAAGATCATCAACATAGAGAGCAGAGAAGACGCCAGAAGGAAGAGAAGAAAGAAGACCGTTGAGGGCAACTAGAAAAAGAGTAGTGCTCAGAACACTACCCTGGGGTACACCCTCATACTGCCGAAAAGGGGCAGAGAGAGCAGTACAAGCCGCACACGAAAGGAACGACGAGAGAGGAAGCTCTGGAGGAAGAGAGGGAGGTTCCCACGAAGGCCAAAAGAATGAAGTTGAGACAGAATATGATACCGCCAGGTAGTGTCGTAAGCCTTTTCTAGGTCAAAAAGGACAGCAACAACGGAGGTCTTCGCAGCAAAAGCAGTACGAATATAGACCTCCAAGTTTCACCAGGACATCCGTTGTGCTGCGGCACTTGCGAAAACCAAATTGAGAAGGAGAGAGGTGGTTATAGTGTTCTAAGAACCACATCAAACGAACGTTAACCATACGTTCAAAGAGCTTGCAGACACAACTCGTGAGGGCAATAGGGCGGAAGTCCTTGGGGGATGACCCGAGAGACCCTGGTTTCCGAACAGGGAGGACAACAGCATCGAGCCAGTCTTCAGGGACTGACGACGACTCCCAGACCCGATTGTACAGACTCAGTAAATACTGAGACGTGCACGGAGGGAGATGGCGAAGCATTTCATAATGAATGCCATCAGAGCCCGCTGCCGTAGAACCACAAAGGGCTAGGGCAGATTGAAGTTCAGAGAGAGAGAAGGGATCATTATAGGGAAGGTGAAGAAAAGTACAGAAATTTAAAGGACGAGACTCAAGGAGAGGCTTACGAAGAAGGAAGGATTGGGGGAGATGAGAACCAGAACTAACAGAGGAGAAATGGGAACCCAGTTCGGTCGCAACCTGCAACGGGTCCGCCACAAGAGCACCATGGAGGCGAAGGACCGGTGAGACATCGGGAACGAACTTACCCGCAATCTTGCGGATACGCTTCCAGACCAGCGGAAGAGGAGTTTCGGAAGTAACGGTAGAGACATAAGTCGCCCAGCAAGCACGTTTAGCCGCACGGATGGTCCTACGGGCCACCGCACTCGCCTTCCGAAACAAAAGAAAAGACTCAACCGTCTGCCGGCGGCGATGTCTCTTCCAGGCTGCACGCTTACAGCGGACAGCCCGAGCACAGTCCAAATTCCACCAGGGAACGCACTTTCGCGTTCCCCGAGAGGAAGAGCGAGGAATAGAGTGCAGGGCAGCGTCAAAGACAGTGTCATGAAAAAGAAGGAGGGCGCGAGGGAGAGGTAAAACGGAGAGGTCGGAAATAGTAGCACGGAGAGTAAAAAGGCGCCAGTCAGCCTCGGCAAACCGCCACCGAGGGAAGGAGAGAGGAGGGCGAAAGGAGAAAAAAGTGACAAGGATAGGAAAATGGTCACTGCCATGGAGGTCATCAAGGACTCGCCACCCGAAATC
Organism: Procambarus virginalis; assembly: GCA_020271785.1. NCBI lineage: Eukaryota > Metazoa > Arthropoda > Malacostraca > Decapoda > Cambaridae > Procambarus > Procambarus virginalis. The sequence goes on from WNGS01052365.1 coordinate 3,051,203, forward strand.
TAAGGAAAGGGATGACGAGCACAGAGAAAGATCGAGACAAGAAAGGGAGCGAGTCCGAGAGTCCAAATGAGTGGGCTCACCAGAATAAGAAGGGATAGGGAAGAAGAGAGGATGAAAGGTTCAAGTAGGCGACCCGGGTGTTTGTCAGCACATCACCCCAAAGGGCATGACGACAATTGAAATCACCCAGCAGGAGCACAGGCTCCGGCAAGGAGTCTAGGAGGTGTTTAAGATCGGGAAGAGAAAGTGGGACAGTGGGGGGAAGATAAATGGAAAAAACCGTGTACCATCTACGCACAAAGACACGGGCGGCAGAACAGTGGAGAGGCGAGGAAAAAAAGTAAGGGACAAAGGGAACATCGGAACGAATCAGAGAGCAGAAGAGAAGAAGAATTATTGCCACAGCGACAGCTGGGGGAGGGGAGAGAGAAAGAATAGCACGGAGGAAGCGACCAGAACGAGAACAAGCATCGGCTCCTGGAGACAGACACAAAGGGGCGAAAACTGTGAGATGAGAATTGAAGGTCAANCGAGGATAAATTTACCCAATAAGGAGCACATTAAAAAAAAACTTGGAGCACATTTCACAAAATTGGGATCAAAGAAGAATCTAAATAACAAACATACACTCCTCTCCAATAACGATGGTCAGCTTTCAGCCTCTGATTCTGCTATTAAGTTCAATAGGTTCTTCTCTTCTATTGGTTCATCCCTTGCGAACGATATTCCATCTTCCAGTACTGATGTTAACGACTATCTTACAGGTAACTATCCACAGTCTCTGTACTATTAATTCCACTGACGTCAATGAGATAATCCTTTCCCTTAAACCAAGTCTAGTGCCCTTGAGGAATACCAACTTTAATTTACAAAAAAGCCTCCAGAACTTTAGCCCCTGCAATTGCATTGCTCTTCACAAGTCACTTGAACTCCAAACCTTTCCAGATATTCTAAAAAAAGCGAGAGTAACCCCGTACACAAATGTGGTGATCTCACAGATGTTAACAACTACAGACCTATATCAATCCTGCCTAACCTGTCAAAAATATTTGAGAAATTAATCTACAAGCAGCTTTACTCTTATCTAGCAAACACATATACTTAGCTCTTGCCAATATGGCTTCAGACCCAAAAAAAGCACTAATGATGCACTTATTAGTGTGATTAACTTGATTCATACAGCTCTTGATAAAAATGAGTTCCCTGTTGGGTTATTTGTGGACCTGCGAAAGGCTTTTGACACTGTCAACACCAAAACCTTCTTCTTAAATTACATCATTATGGAGTCAGAGGACACTCCCTGCAATACCTCAAATCCTACCTTACTGACAGGCTCCAGTATGTTTCTGTGAATAATTCAATTTCTCCCACCCTACCCATCAACATTGGTGTTCCTCAGGGCAGCATACTTGGCCCTCTCCTCTTTCTCATCTACATTAATGACTTCCAAATGCCTCCCAACACCTCAAACCAATTCTGTTTGCTGACGACACAACCTTCATTTACTCCAGTCCTGACCCCCTTGCTCTAAATGCCACAGTGAATACTGAGCTAGAGAAAGTCCATCTTTGGCTAACTGCTAACAAACTCACCCTTAACATTGACAAACTTTTTATATTCTGTTTGGCAATAAATCCTCTAATCATATAAATCTCAAAATAAACAATACCCAAATTTGTAACAAATTAGATGGCAAATTCCTTGGCATTCTCATTGACCACAAGCTGAATTTCCGGGACACATTCTAATATATCTAAAAAAGTTTCAAAAACTGTTGGCATTCTTTCTAAGATCTTTCTATTATGTACCCCGCCCTGCCCTGGTGACTCTCTATTACTCCCTCATCTATCCATATCTCAACTATGGTATTTGTGCTTGGGGTTCTACTACCCAAATCATTTACGTCCTCTAATCACTCAACACAAAGCTGCTATTAGGACAATATCCAACTCTGGCCCCAGACATCATTCGGTACCCCTACTCAAATCTCTGAATATGTTAGATATTAAGTCACTGCACATTCTCTCATGTGTATTATACATATATAAAACGCTGAACTGTAATGCCAATCCTGACCTCAAAAGCTTCATAGAAGGTTGTAACAGAACCCATAAGCACCACACCAGAAATAAATACAGTTTTGATATTCCTAGAGTACGACTTAATCAAACTAGAAATGCTCTACAAATCAAGGGACCCAGAATGTAGAATGACCTTCCCAACCATGTTAAAGACTGTGCCTCTCTCAACCAGTTTAAGAGAAAAACGAAGCTATACCTAATAAATTCCCTGTAACCTGCCTTACCCCTCTATTGTCAACCATGTCTGTTTTTGTTTTAAGTGACGCTGTTTTGTTGACCGAATTGTATTTGTGCTGCTTTTTCAGCCATGTTCCCCCCTTCTTTACTGTTTTTTTCTCAACTCATTTTATTCCTTATGCTCAATTAGTCTTATGCCTTAGTCATTTAAGTTTTTCATGCCCGAAACGCTTTGCGTAATAGTGGCTTTAGGCATTGTATGTACTAGCCCTATCTATAACTCCATCACTCTGTACAATCACTTTTATGTATGTACCTTACCTAAATAAACATTTTGATTTTGATTTTTGATTTTACGCAATGCGTTTCGGGCAGGAAAAACATTAATATCTAGAACTTAATACTAATTGAGCATAAAGAATAAAATGTGTTGAGAACAAATACAAATAACGATAAAAAAAGGGGAACATGACTGAAAAAGCAGCACAAATACAAAAGGTTGACAAATAGCGTTGATTAAAAAAAATAACAGACATGGGTTGACAATAGAGGGGTAAGGTAGGTTACAGGGAATTATTAGGTAGTGTTTAGTTTTAATCTTAAACTGGTTGAGAGAGGTACAGTCTTTAACATGGTTGGGAAGGTCATTCCACATTCTGGGTCCCTTGATTTGTAGAGCATTTCTAGTTTGATTAAGTCGTACTCTTGGAATATCAAAACTGTATTTATTTCTGGTGTGGTGCTCATGGGTTCTGTTACAACCTTCAATGAAGCTTTTGAGTTCAGGATTGGCATTACAGTTCAGCGTTTTATATATGTATGATACACATGAGAGAATGTGCAGTGACATATATATCTAACATATTCTAACATATTCAGAGATTTGAGTAGGGGTACCGAGTGATGTCTGGGCCAGAGTTGGATATTGTCCTAATAGCAGCTTTGTGTTGAGTAATTAGAGGACGTAAATGATTTTGGGTAGTAGAACCCCAAGCACAAATACCATAGTTGAGATATGGATAGATGAGGGAGTAATAGAGAGTCACCAGGGCAGGTCGGGGTACATAATATCTGATCTTAGAAAGAATGCCAACAGTTTTTGAAACTTTTTTTGATATATTTAGAATGTGTCCCTGGAAATTCAGCTTGTGGTCAATGAGAACGCCAAGGAATTTGCCATCTAATTTGTTACAAATTGGGTATGTTTATTTTGAGATTTATTTGATTAGAGGATTTATTGCCAAACAGAATATAGAAAGTTTTGTCAATGTTAAGGGTGAGTTTGTTGGCAGTTAGCCAAAGATGGACTTTATTTAGCTCAGTATTTACTGTGGCATTTAGAGCAAGGGGGTCAGGACTGGAGTAAATGAAGGTTGTGTCGTCAGCAAATAGAATTGGTTTGAGGTGTTGGGAGGCATTTGGAAGGTCATTAATGTAGATGAGAAAGAGGAGAGGGCCAAGTATGCTGCCCTGAGGAACACCAATGTTGATGGGTAGGGTGGGAGAAATTGAATTATTCACAGAAACATACTGGAGCCTGTCAGTAAGGTAAGATTTGAGGTATTGCAGGGAGTGTCCTCTGACTCCATAATGATGTAATTTAAGAAGAAGGTTTTGGTGGTTGACAGTGTCAAAAGCCTTACGCAGGTCCACAAATAACCCAACAGGGAACTCATTTTTATCAAGAGCTGCATGAATCAAGTTAATCATACTAATAAGTGCATCGTTAGTGCTTTTTTGGGTCTGAAGCCATATTGACAAGAGCTAAGTATATTGTGTTTGGCTAGATAAGAGTAAAGCTGCTTGTAGATTAGTTTTTCAAATATTTTTGACAAGTTAGGCAGGATTGATATAGGTCTGTAGTTGTTAACATCTGTGAGATCACCACATTTGTGGACAGGGGTTACTCTCGCTTTCTTTAGAATATCTGGAAAGGTTTGGAGTTCAAGTGACTTGTTGAAGAGCAATGCAATAGCAGGGGCTAAAGATCTGGAGGCTTTTTTGTAAATTAAAGTTGGTATCTCATCAAGGGCACTAGACTTGGTTTTAAGGGAAAGGATTATCTCATTGACGTCAGTGGAATTAGTAGGCTTTAGGTACAGAGACTGTGGATAGTTACCTGTAAGATAGTCCTTAACATCAGTACTGGAAGATGGAATATCATTTGCAAGGGATGACCCAATGGAAGAGAAGAACCTATTGAACTCAATAGCAGAATCAGAGGCTGAAAGCTGACCATCGTTACTGGACAGGAGTGTTGGTTTGTTATTTAAAATCTTCTTTGATCCCAATATTTGTGAGATTGTGCTCCAAGTTTTTTTAATGTTGCTCTTTATTTGGGTAAATCTATCTTCGTAGAATTTAGTTTTGGCTCGTCTAATTATTTTAGATAGCAATAACGAGTAATTCTTTGAAAATTCTTTGGAGACGGTTCCTAACCTATACTTCTTCTCAAGGTCATGTTTTTATTAATGGATTTAAGTATTCCCTTTGTAAGCCAAGGATTGTTAAGCCTTTTGGTTGTGACTTGTTTTGAAAGCCTAGGACAGTGGGTGTTATAAAGGTTAAGAGTCTTTTGAAGAAAAGATTGCACTGCTAGGTTGATGTCCCCTATGTTACCTAACTCGGATTCCCAGTTGACATTATCAGCAGCAGTTATAAAATTGTCTATAGCAGTTTCATTGTGCAGCCTAAAGCTTAATTCCCTTGACTCAAGAGGTGGTTTGATAATGTTAGTTGAGAGAAATGTGGGGTAATGGTCTGTAGTGCTATCGGTGATTATACCTGAAGTAAGCGGAGAGGTTATGTTGGTCCAAATGTGATCAAGAGTCGTGGCAGTACTATCAGTGATTCTAGTAGGTCTAGTGATTAAGGGTATGAGGAAGCAGGAATTCATACAGTTGAGGAAGCTAACAGCAGTAGGGTGTTCAGGCTCGCAGAGGTCAATATTAAAGTCCCCAGCGATAATTAGATGGTTTTTGTTCAGTCTGTTCGAGTAATTAGTTGAAGAGCAATGCAATGGCAGGAGCTAGAAATCTGGAGGCTTTCTTGTAAATTAGAGATGGTATCTCATCAAGGGCACTTGACGTAATTTTAAGGAAAGGATTACCTCATTAACATCAGAGGATTTAGCAGGAGTTAGGAACAGAGACTCTGGATAGTTACCCGTAAGGTAGTCATTAATATTGGTGAGGGAGGATGGAATATCATGAGCAGGGATGTTTCAGTGGAAGAGAAGAACCTATTGAATTCAATAGCAGTGTCAGAGGCTGAAAGCACACCATCGTCATTGGATAGGAGTATTGGTTTTTTATCCAAAATCTGTTTTGATCCCAATATTTGGGAAATAGTGCTCCATGGTTTCTTAATGTTGCCCTTAATTTGAGTGAATTTATTTTCATAGTATTTTGTTTTGGCTCTCCTAATTTTTTGACAGCATTGATCAGTAAATCTTTTAAAATTCTTTGTAGACAACTCCTAACCTACGCTTCTTCTCAAGGTCATATTTTTTTATTAATAGATTTAAGTATCCCCTTTGTAAACCACGGATTGTTTAGCTTTTTAGTTGTGACTTGTTTAGTTAGCATAGGACAGTGGGTGTTATAAAGACTGAGAGTTTTCTGACGGAATGTTTGTATTGCTAGGTTGATGTTTCCTATGTTACCTAATTTAGTCTCCAGTTGATATTAGCAGCAGCAGTAGCAATAAAATTGCCCAGAGAAGTTTCATTGTGCAGCCTAAAGCTTATCTTCCTTGTATCTAGAGGGGGGGGGGGTTTGTTAATAATAATAATAATTTATTTAGGAAAAGTACATACATAGTTGCAGAGTTACAGTACAAACATTCTGTTTGATTTAAAGAGAGAGGTAGTACATACAATACCTAAAGCCACTAGTACGCATAGCGTTTCGGGCAAGGTGAGGTGGGGAAAAAAACACTTAGACTAAAACTTAATAGTAATTGACCTTAGAGTATAAATTGCGTTAAAAGAAAAAAATAATGAAAGGTAAAAAAAAGGGGGAAACATGGTAGAAAATAGCCAATATACAAGTTGGTCAACAAACAGCATTTTTTTTTTAAATAATAGTAAGACATGGGTTGACATTCGAAGTAAGGTAGGTTACATGGAGTTAATTAGGTAGTACTTAGTTTTCATCTTAAACTGGTTGAGAGAGGTACAATCTTTGACATGACTGGGAAGGTCATTCCACATTCTGGGTACCTTGATTTGTAGAGCATTCTTAGTTTGGTTAAGTCGTACTCTTGGAATATCAAAAGGTTGTATTATGTAGCATAGAATATCAAATAATGTTGGTTGGTTAGGAGAAACGTGGGGTATTGTTCAGTGGTTCTATCAATGATTATCCCTGAAACAAGTGGAGAGGTTATGTTAGTCCAGATGTGGTCAAGAGCGGTGGCAGTACTATCAGTGATTCTAGTAGATCTAGTGATTAAGGGTATGAGGAAGCAGGAATTCATACAGTTGAGGAAATTAGCAGCAGGAACGTTATTAGGCTTGTTGAGGTCAATGTTTAAGTCTCCAGAAATAATTAAGTGGTTTTTGTTCAGTCTGTTCTCTAGTATTAGATTTCTAAGGTTAGAGTTGAATTCAGTCACTTCAGTGTTAGGAATTCAATAGACTGCTCCCACAGTCAGAACAGCCTCGCCACCCTTGACTCTGAAACAGGCAAAGATATTCTCTCCACAGGGGTATCTAGTTTTAATTACTTTTAAGCAAGTCAGTTCTTGGTGGTAGTAAAGAGCAGTACCACCACCTGTTTGAATAGGACGACAGTTGTGAATTGCTGAGTAGTTTGGTATGTTGTAGAGTTGAGTAGTCTCCTCTTTTAACCACGTTTCCGTAAGCACAACGAAAGGGATAGCCTGAGCTATATGAACCACTTCCCCGCCGGCACCTGGATGGTTATCTTTGTTGCCCCAAAAAATGAGGTGATTTGATAAAATGCTATGCCCAAGATAACCATCCAGGTGACGGCGGGGAAGTGGTTCATATAGCTCAGGCTATCACTTCCTTATGTCCGGTCATGATGGTCAAGTGGTTTAAGGCATCCTTGTACATACCAGTTGCGTTGCTCCTGGGAGTATGGGTTCGAGTCACTTCTGGGGTGTGAGTTTTCAGTGGTATCTAGTCCTGGGGACCATTCAGGCTTGTTTGCATTTGTGTTCCTCACGTGTTGCCCCAAAAAATGAGGTGATTTGATAAAATGCTATGCCCAAGATAACCATCCAGGTGCCGGCGGGGAAGTGGTTCATATAGCTCAGGCTATCACTTCCTTATGTCCGGTCGTGATGGTCAAGTGGTTTAAGGCATCCCTGTACATACCAGTTGCGTTGCTCCTGGGAGTATGGGTTCGAGTCACTTCTGGGGTGTGAGTTTTCAGTTGTATCTAGGCTATCACTCCATAATGATGTAATTTAAGAAGAAGGTTTTGGTGGTTGACAGTGTCAAAAACCTTTCGTAGGTCAACAAATAACCCAACAGGGAACTCATTTTTATCAAGAGCTGCATGAATCAAGTTAATCATACTAATAAGTGCATCGTTAGTGCTTTTATTGGGTCTGAAACCATATTGGCAAGAGCTAAGTATATTGTGCTTGGCTAGATAACAGTAAAGCTGCTTGTAGATTAGCTTTTCAAATATTTTTTACAAGGTTGGTAGAATTGATATAGGTCTGTAATTGTTGACGTCAGTGAGATCACCACATTTATGGACTGGGGCTACTCTCGTTTTTTTTTTTAGAATATCCGGAAAGGTTTGGAGTTAAATAAATAAATAATAAATATGTTTATTCAGGTAAGGTATATACATACAAGTGAGGTTACATTAATGGATCGAATTATAGGTAGAGCTAGTACATACAATGCCTAAAGCCACTATTACGCAATGCGTTTCGGGCAGGAAGAACATTAATATCTAGAACTTAATACTAATAGAGCATAAAGAATAAAATGTGTTGAGAACAAATACAAATAAAGATAAAAAAAAGGGGGAACATGACTGAAAAAGCAGCACAAATACAAAAGGTTGACAAACAGCGTTGATTAAAAAATAACAGACATGGGTTGAACTAGAGGGGTAAGGTAGGTTACAGGGAATTTATAAGGTAGTGTTTAGTTTTTTTCTTAAACTGGTTGAGAGAGGTACAGTCTTTAACATGGATGGGGAGGTCATTCCACATTCTGGGTCCCTTGATTTGTAGAGCATTTCTAGTTTGATTAAGCCATACTCTTGGAATATCAAAACTATTTATTTCTGGTGTGGTGCTCATGGGTTCTGTTACAACCTTCAATGAAGCTTTTGAGCTCAGGATTGGCATTACAGTTCAGCGTTTTATATATGTATGATACACATGAGAGAATGTGCAGTGACTTAAAATCTAACATATTCAGAGATTTGAGTAGGGGTACCGAGTGATGTCTGGGCCAGAGTTGGATATTGTCCTAATAGCAGCTTTGTGTTGAGTAATTAGAGGACGTAAATGATTTTGGGTAGTGGAACCCCAAGCACAAATACCATAGTTGAGATATGGATAGATGAGGGAGTAATAGAGAGTCACCAGGGCAGGTCGGGGTACATAATATCTGATCTTAGAGAGAATGCCAACAATTTTTGAAACTTTTTTTGATATGTTTAGAATGTGTCCCTGGAAGTTCAGCTTGTGGTCAATGAGAACGCCAAGGAACTTACCATCTAATTTGTTACAAATTTGGGTATTGTTAATTTTGAGATTTATTTGATTAGAGGATTTATTGCCAAACAGAATATAGAAAGTTTTGTCAATGTTAAGGGTGAGTTTGTTGGCAGTTAGCCAAAGATGGACTTTATTTAGCTCAGTATTTACTGTGGCATTTAGAGCAAGGGGGTCAGGACTGGAGTAAATGAAGGTTGTGTCGTCAGCAAAAAGAATTGGTTTGAGGTGTTGGGAGGCATTTGGAAGGTCATTAATGTACATGAGAAAGAGGAGAGGGCCAAGTATGCTGCCCTGAGGAACACCGATGTTGATGGGTAGGGTGGGAGAAATTGAATTATTCACAGAAACATACTGGAGCCTGTCAGTAAGGTAAGATTTTAGATATTGCAGGGAGTGTCCTCTGACTCCATAATGATGTAATTTAAGAAGAAGGTTTTGGTGGTTGACAGTGTCAAAAGCCTTACGCAGGTCCACAAATAACCCAACAGGGAACTCATTTTTATCAAGAGCTGCATGAATCAAGTTAATCATACTAATAAGTGCATCGTTAGTGCTTTTTTTAGGTCTGAAGCCATATTGACAAGAGCTAAGTATATTGTGTTTGGCTAGATAAGAGTAAAGCTGCTTGTAGATTAGTTTTTCAAATATTTTTGACAAGTTAGGCAGGATTGATATAGGTCTGTAGTTGTTACCATCTGTGAGATCACCACATTTGTGGACAGGGGTTACTCTCGCTTTCTTTAGAATATCTGGAAAGGTTTGGAGTTCAAGTGACTTGTTGAAGAGCAATGCAATAGCAGGGGCTAAAGATCTGGAGGCTTTTTTGTAAATTAAAGTTGGTATCTCATCAAGGGCACTAGACTTGGTTTTAAGGGAAAGGATTATCTCATTGACGCCAGTGGAATTAGCAGGCTTTAGGTACGGAGACTGTGGATAGTTATCTGTAAGATAGTCCTTAACATCAGTACAGGAAGTTGGAATATCATTTGCAAGGGATGACCAAATGGAAGAGAAGAACCTATTAAACTCAATAGCAGAATCAGAGGCTGAAAGCTGACCATCGTTACTGGACAGGAGTGTTGGTTTGTTATTAAAAATCTTCTTTGATCCCAATATTTGTGAGATTGTGCTCCAAGTTTTTTTAATGTTGCTCTTTATTTGGGTAAATCTATCTTCGTAGAATTTAGTTTTGGCTCGTCTAATTATTTTTTGAGATATATACAAGAGTTGTTACATTCTTGTACAGCCACTAGGACGCGTAGCGTTTCGGGCAGGTCCCTGGAATACGATCCTCGCCGCGAAGAATCGTTTTTTCATCCAAGTACACATTTTACTGTTGCGTTAAACAGAGGCTACAGTTAAGGAATTGCGCCCAGTAAATCCTCCCCGGCCAGGATACGAACCCATGACATAGCGCTCGCGGAACGCCAGGCGAGTGTCTTACCACTACACCACGGAGACTGTTTTTTAGATAGCAATAACGAGTAATTCTTTGAAAATTCTTTGGAGACAGTTCCTAACCTATACTTCTTCTCAAGGTCATGTTTTTTATTAATGGATTTAAGTATTCCCTTTGTAAGCCAAGGATTGTTAAGCCTTTGGTTGTGACTTGTTTTGAAAGCCTAGGACAGTGGGTGTTATAAAGGTTAAGAGTCTTTTGAAGAAAAGATTGTACTGCTAGGTTGATGTCCCCTATGTTACCTAACTCGGATTCCCAGTTGACATTATCAGCAGCAGTTATAAAATTGTCTATAGCAGTTTCATTGTGCAGCCTAAAGCTTAATTCCCTTGACTCAAGAGGTGGTTTGATAATGTTAGTTGAGAGAAATGTGGGGTAATGGTCTGTAGTGCTATCGGTGATTATACCTGAAGTAAGCGGAGAGTTTATGTTGGTCCAAATGTGATCAAGAGTCGTGGCAGTACTATCAGTGATTCTAGTAGGTCTAGTGATTAAGGGTATGAGGAAGCAGGAATTCATACAGTTGAGGAAGCTAACAGCAGTAGGGTGTTCAGGCTCGCAGAGGTCAATATTAAAGTCCCCAGCGATAATTAGATGGTTTTTGTTCAGTCTGTTCGAGTAATTAGTTGAAGAGCAATGCAATGGCAGGAGCTAGAAATCTGGAGGCTTTCTTGTAAATTAGAGATGGTATCTCATCAAGGGCACTTGACGTAATTTTAAGGAAAGGATTACCTCATTAACATCAGAGGATTTAGCAGGAGTTAGGAACAGAGACTCTGGATAGTTACCCGTAAGGTAGTCATTAATATTGGTGAGGGAGGATGGAATATCATGAGCAAGGGATGTTTCAGTGGAAGAGAAGAACCTATTGAATTCAATAGCAGTGTCAGAGGCTGAAAGCACACCATCGTCATTGGATAGGAGTATTGGTTTTTTATCCAAAATCTGTTTTGATCCCAATATTTGGGAAATAGTGCTCCATGGTTTCTTAATGTTGCCCTTAATTTGAGTGAATTTATTTTCATAGTATTTTGTTTTGGCTCTCCTAATTTTTTGACAGCATTGATCAGTAAATCTTTTAAAATTCTTTGTAGACAACTCCTAACCTACGCTTCTTCTCAAGGTCATATTTTTTTATTAATAGATTTAAGTATCCCCTTTGTAAACCACGGATTGTTTAGCTTTTTAGTTGTGACTTGTTTAGTTAGCATAGGACAGTGGGTGTTATAAAGACTGAGAGTTTTCTGACGGAATGTTTGTATTGCTAGGTTGATGTTTCCTATGTTACCTAATTTAGTCTCCCAGTTGATATTAGCAGCAGCAGTAGCAATAAAATTGCCCAGAGAAGTTTCATTGTGCAGCCTAAAGCTTATCTTCCTTGTATCTAGAGGGGGGGGGGGTTTGTTAATAATAATAATAATTTATTTAGGAAAAGTACATACATAGTTGCAGAGTTACAGTACAAACATTCTGTTTGATTTAAAGAGAGAGGTAGTACATACAATACCTAAAGCCACTAGTACGCATAGCGTTTCGGGCAAGGTGAGGTGGGGAAAAAAACACTTAGACTAAAACTTAATAGTAATTGACCTTAGAGTATAAATTGCGTTAAAAGAAAAAAATAATGAAAGGTAAAAAAAAGGGGGAAACATGGTAGAAAATAGCCAATATACAAGTTGGTCAACAAACAGCATTTTTTTTAAATAATAGTAAGACATGGGTTGACATTAGAAGTAAGGTAGGTTACATGGAGTTAATTAGGTAGTACTTAGTTTTCATCTTAAACTGGTTGAGAGAGGTACAATCTTTGACATGACTGGGAAGGTCATTCCACATTCTGGGTACCTTGATTTGTAGAGCATTCTTAGTTTGGTTAAGTCGTACTCTTGGAATATCAAAAGGTTGTATTATGTAGCATAGAATATCAAATAATGTTGGTTGGTTAGGAGAAACGTGGGGTATTGTTCAGTGGTTTTATCAATGATTATCCCTGAAACAAGTGGAGAGGTTATGTTAGTCCAGATGTGGTCAAGAGCGGTGGCAGTACTATCAGTGATTCTAGTAGATCTAGTGATTAAGGGTATGAGGAAGCAGGAATTCATACAGTTGAGGAAATTAGCAGCAGGAACGTTATTAGGCTTGTTGAGGTCAATGTTAAAGTCTCCAGAAATAATTAAGTGGTTTTTGTTCAGTCTGTTCTCTAGTATTAGATTTCTAAGGTTAGGGTTGAATTCAGTCACTTCAGTGTTAGGAATTCAATAGACTGCTCCCACAGTCAGAACAGCCTCGCCACCCTTGACTCTGAAACAGGCAAAGATATTCTCTCCACAGGGGTATCTAGTTTTAATTACTTTTAAGCAAGTCAGTTCTTGGTGGTAGTAAAGAGCAGTACCACCACCTCTTTGAATAGGACGACAGTTGTGAATTGCTGAGTTGTTTGGTATGTTGTAGAGTTGAGTAGTCTCCTCTTTTAACCTCGTTTCCGTAAGCACAACGAAAGGGAATTTGTTGTCAACTGTTTGAATCAGGGCACTACCATCATCAACATGTATGCTTAACGATCTTACATTTAAGTTAATTACAGAAACATTGTGATTACGTGTTAAAACATTGTGAACATTATGTGCTGAATAATACCTGCAATTTTGATCATTAAAGTGATGATTGCCATAGATACTAAATAAGAGGTTTAGTTCAGGGTCTATACTAGTTTGCATAAGAGGACTATTGATGGAAAAAAGGCAAAAAAGACAATTATAAAAAAAGATCTAGATAAAAAAATATACAAAAAGAGAGGCAGGTTGCTTTAAGGACTTTCAGGTACATGAAAGCAATAAATTGCACTAGGAGACACAGGCAAATAATATATAATATATATATATATATATATATATATATATATATATATATAGATATATATATATATAATATATAAATATATATATGTCTCTTGAATATGACCGCATATTCTGTATTTACTATCTTCTGAGTTAGGGCTTCTATCCCTCTAACTATTTTCTTAGCATCAGGGCTTAGCTGAAACAGGAGTTCTNCTCGGATGGTTATCTTGGGCATAGCATTTTATCAAATCACCTCATTTTTTGGGGCAACAGTTGAGGAACACAAATGCAAACAAGCCTGAATGTCCCCAGGACTAGATCAACTGAAAACTCACACCCCAGAAGTGACTCGAACTCATACTCCCAGGAGCAACGCACTGGTATGTACAGGGATGCCTTAAACCACTTGACCATCACGACCGACAAAGGAAGTGATAGCCTGAGCTATTTGAAACCACTTCCCCGCCGGCACGTGGATGGTTATCTTGCATAGCATTTTATCAATCACACCTCAGTTGTATCAGTTGTATCTAGTCCTGGGACCATTCAGGCTTGTTTGCATTTGTGTTCCTCACGGTTGCCCCAAAAATGAGGTGATTTGATAAAATGCTATGCCCAAGATCCCATCCAGGTGCCGGCGGGGAAGTGGTTCAAATAGCTCAGGCTATCATTCCTTTTGTCCGGTCGTGATGGGGTCAAGTGGTTTAAGGCATCCCTGTACATACCAGTTGCGTTGCTCCTGGGAGTATGGTTCGAGTCACTTCTGGGGGTGTGAGTTTCAGTTGTAATCTAGTCCTGGGGACCATTCAGCTTGTTTGCATTTGTGTTCCTCACGTGTTGCCCCAAAAAATGAGGTGATTTGATAAAATGCTATGCCCAAGATAACCATCCAGGTGCCGGCGGGGAAGTGGTTCAATAGCTCAGGCTATCACTTCCTTTTGTCCGGTCGTGATGGTCAAGTGGTTTAAGGCATCCCTGTACATACCAGTTGCGTTGCTCCTGGGAGTATGGGTTCGAGTCACTTCTGGGGTGTGAGTTTTCAGTTGTATCTAGTCCTGGGGACCATTCAGGCTTGTTTGCATTTGTGTTCCTCACGTGTTGCCCCAAAAAATGAGGTGATTTGATAAAATGCTATGCCCAAGATAACCATCCAGGTGCCGGCGGGGAAGTGGTTCAAATAGCTCAGGCTATCACTTCCTTTGTCCGGTCGTGATGGTCAAGTGGTTTAAGGCATCCCTGTACATACCAGTTGCGTTGCTCCTGGGAGTATGGGTTCGAGTCACTTCTGGGGTGTGAGTTTTCAGTTGTATCTAGTCCTGGGGACCATTCAGGCTTGTTTGCATTTGTGTTCCTCACGTGTTGTCCCAAAAAATGAGGTGATTTGATAAAATGCTATGCCCAAGATAACCATCCAGGTGCCGGCGGGGAAGTGGTTCAAATAGCTCAGGCTATCACTTCCTTTGTCCGGTCGTGATGGTCAAGTGGTTTAAGGCATCCCTGTACATACCAGTTGCGTTGCTCCTGGGAGTATGGGTTCGAGTCACTTCTGGGGTGTGAGTTTTCAGTTGTATCTAGTCCTGGGGACCATTCAGGCTTGTTTGCATTTGTGTTCCTCACGTGTTGCCCCAAAAAATGAGGTGATTTGATAAAATGCTATGCCCAAGATAACCATCCAGGTGCCGGCGGGGAAGTGGTTCAAATAGCTCAGGCTATCACTTCCTTTTGTCCGGTCATGATGGTCAAGTGGTTTAAGGCATCCCTGTACATACCAGTTGCGTTGCTCCTGGGAGTATGGGTTCGAGTCACTTCTGGGGTGTGAGTTTTCAGTGTATCTAGTCCTGGGGACCATTCAGTCTTGTTTGCATATATATATATATATATATATATATATAATATATATATATATATATATATATATATATATATATATATATATAATATATATATATATATATATATATATATATGTGAAAAGCTGCATAAACGCGCAAGCCATATATCACTAAGAACTCTTTGACCCGGCCAGGATTCGAACCCATGCCGTCCAGGATCACCCCTAAACGTACACAGTACCGTGACCACCGCACCAATGATCGTCTAAACGATAGACGATCATTGGTGCGGTGGTCACGGTACTGTGTACGTTTAGGGGTGATCCTGGACGGCATGGGTTCGAATCCTGGCCGGGTCAAAGAGTTCTTAGTGATATATATATATATATATATATATATATATATATATATATATATATATATATATATATAAAAATGGACAAATCTACAAGGGCCGTGACGAGGATTCGAACCTGCATCCGAGAGCTTCCCAGATGCTGCCTTAATCGTCTGAGCTCCATGCTCTCCAACACAGGTTCAAAATCGTTAATCTCTGAAAGTTGTTCACTAATTGCTTTGAAAATTTCACGCAACGTTCCATTCACATCTGAGCAGATTTTTATATATACACTATATAGATATCACGTCTGTGATGGGAAAAATAGGCTTTTTCTGAAAAACTGTGTTTTTGCATGTGTTTTTCATGTGACGGAAATCTTCAAATTTCTTTACCGATTTCTTTGAAAATTTGACACAACGTTGCATACGAATAGGCGCGTCTTTTTATATATATACTATATACATGCCTCACCTGTAACAGGAAAAAACATGTTTTTTTTTTAAGAGAGCCATCTGTTGGACATAGGAGCAACACACGCTGTAATCTCCAAAATTTCTACACAAATTGCTCTGAAATTTTGGCAGAATGTTGCATTCAAATAAGCGCATTTTTTTATATACCTACAATATAGATATCACACCTGTGACAGGTAAAAACATGCGTTTTTGAAAAAACAGCACCATCTGTTGCACATAATATCAACATGCACACTATACTATATATGTCACGAATTCCATTTCACTGTTTTCGATTGCATTGATAAATTTTATTTCCATTGATTTCAATTTATTTTATTTTTTATTTAATTATTTTGTTTGGCATTGTGTTGGAATTGAGCTGTGTTGTTTACCATACCGTTCGTTACATAAGTATAAGAATAGATGCCACACCTGTGACAGGTAAAACTATGTTTTTTT
>WNGS01052365.1:3082813-3095084 GCA_020271785.1 Procambarus virginalis
TGTATGTGACCCACAAGGTACCAGCCCTCAGAGATAGAAAGACTGTGCGGGAGCGTAAGGCGCGCAGAGACCCGCCGACTCGTGGTCAGGGATCTGATTCCCACAGGGCGGGACTCGCCAGTGGGGATGACGTCACGCGTGGAGTGACCACCACCCTCGACACAGTTGACAGGTATAAGGGAAGAGGAAAGGCAAGAAGAACCAGTGCTCAGGCAGACTAGCGAGGACGCTCCACTGCAGGTAGGGAGTCCAGACAAGGCCGAAAGAAGCATGGTAAGACGTAAAGAGACTGGAGAGGACCGCAGTGGCTCGCACATCGATCAGGGCCGGTCGACCACCCTCTGCTCTCAGGAACGATCGCACGTGGGTAGCTCATGTGGAAGAAAGGCCGCACGGAGGACGAGGAATGAGTCCAGCCAGGATCTCTTCAATCACTACAGCAGCACGGAGACACACCCCGAGTGGTGTAAGGTTGATGATCAGGCTGTACTGAAGATCAAAGTCGAGCCATGGTTACTAGAGCTGTTAGCAGAGTACAAGGAGGTACTCTCTGAGGTCACTAAGGTAGCAAAAGTATAGGGTTACCGCATACCTTTGCTAGAAGCTAGGCAAGTCAGGGATACAGAACAGTAACCATATCCCTGTGTCCTCATCAGGGTCACCATTTGTACACACCAGGTGAGTGGTAAGAAATCTGTGTCATCCGTATGGAGGGGGTGGGGGGGTACTGCGGAGTATATAGAAGTAAGTCACGAACCTCACCTGGTACTCAAGAGCCCGGAGGGTGTTGCTAGTGTAAGAGACGCCGGGTAGGGATCAAGGTGTGCGCATCCTGCCTATCCGAAGCTCTCACGGAATGTTGAACTACCATCATACGATAGTTGTTGAGTGCTGTATACCGATGTGTGCTATACTCAAAATGAAAAGATCTTCTCGGAGGTGAAGCTTCCAGTGGCTATTGTCTCCAAGTCACACGCATCTGACAAAAGGATTTTGTGCAGTATTCCACATTACAGTGAAGACAGTAAGACGGCTGCACTGCCTTGCATGACAAGCGCACAAGCTTCTCTTCCATTTCACAGTTCTTCCGTTTGGTCTGGTGAACGCCCCAGCCGTTTTCAACAGAATTATGCGCAAAGTCTTGGGGGGGATTACGGGAGTAGAAGTGTTCGTGGACGAATTGCTCATCCACTCTGCTACGTTGGAAGAACATCTGACCTTGCTAGGGCAGGTGTTGGCAAGACTACTAGAAGTAGGAATGGTTGCAAAGCCTACTAAGTGTGAGTTGGGGTGCAAAGAGGTCAGGTACCTTGGTCACTCAGGGTGATAGGGGGGGGTTCACCAGGCCGCTGCCTTGAGACAGTGGAACGATCAACCAGGAGATCAGTGAGCCTACACGTATGATCCCCCCAGCACCAAGACAGTCAGGTTAAGTCATGCCTGGGACTGGCAGGGTACTGCAGAACTTTCATTCCCAATTTCACGTGTATAGCAACTCGCGCTAACTAATCTCACCAAGAAGAATGCACCTGTTAGAGTAGGTTGGACAGAAATGGAGAACTCATCATTCTCGACGCTCAAGAAGACGCTGACTGACTGAAGCACCCATCCGTAGACTACCAGATTCTACCACGGAGTACATCCTTCGGACAGACGCCTCAAATACAGGTATTGGAGCTGTACTCATGCAAGAATACGACAGTGAAATCTGGCTAGTTGCGTACTCCAGCCGTAAACTGAGCAACGCTGAGCAGAAGTACTCCACAGTATGCAAAGGAAATTCCTATGCTTGCTGCGGCTACGGTGGAGTTCAAGGAAAAATTTGCCTATTCTATCAGTATCTCTACGGTAAGCGCTTCAAGTTTCAAGTAGATCACCAACCCCTCTGACACATCGGCACGCTTAAAAATGCAAACCCTAGAATAATGCGTTGGGTGTTGTTCCTTCAACAGTTCATATTCCGCGTGGTTTACATAAGGGGAGCCGACAACGTAGGTGCTGATTGGTTGAGTAGGGGCACCCGGGGTGATTAGACGACGTAAACGACTGGGAGACCATGAACGGGCTAAATGACGACGGCGCATCACTGGACACTACCAGTAGTGTGAGTCAGGCATGACACAGGTGCGACGCGAGGCATGGTGGTTGAAAAAAACGCACGAATTCGTTTTTCTTACCCTGGGAACCTGGATGTTTGTGTTACACTGAATTCACGGGAAAAAATAATAAAAACGAAAAAAAAAATCTAAGTTGCATATTTGCCGCTATAGGGCGGGGAAGTCTGGAAAATTATAGGCCTGACTCAGCATGGAAGGCGTCCAGCGGCGTTCTGTTGCTCGCTAGCTGTCAGCCCAGAGTTGCCACAGAGTGATAATTACCTAATTATTTTCAATGGCTCTGATTGATATTTTCTTAGTATTTTTTTTGCTGTAAGGTATTATTCAATTAGTGTGTAGGTTATTCATTATTATATAATAAAATTGGATGTCAGTGTTGCTGTACTCAAAATAATGGTGGACATAACTTGTTGGCTTGCAGTTATGTTCATCAATCAGAAAATGACTTTGGGTCGGTTATTACAACTATAAGCACAGTTAGTCAGATAAGTATCTGCAGTTCTGTTCACTATATCGAACCACTAAGTAGCTATTAAGAGTCAAAAAGTAACAAGGAGTGTGACCCGCCGCTGGTGCCAGCCGCCACTCCCGCCCTCCCTGTCCAGTCATCTGAATCGCCCACATCCTCCTGTCTCCTCCACCCATACTGTAGTTTTGGCTATAACACATATATCAGACGTTATATATAAAGTATCTACATATTTTGTTCACGAAAACTGTACATCTACGGCTTGTATTGCTTGAGTCAACGGTACACAAAGCTGTCATGGACCGGGTAACGACAGTGTCAGCTGATGGCTGCCACCGACCTCAAGGCCAGACACACTATTATTTCTCCCTCCAACCTACTGTGGGTGTTATGTACGCTATATACAGCACATTATAAAGGTGAAATATCCGCTACCTGTTTTATTTACTATACTTGTACAAATAAGCTGCTGTGGTGCCCAAAGACCATAGTGATAGCCAGTAAACAACACCGTCTTCTGCACGGTGTTGCGCGTGCGACCGACACGCCGATACCGACCTAGGTGCAAGCAATGGCAGCCATCCAAACCTTTGCTCGATTGCTTTTTAATTGTACCTTCTATACACACGTTATTTATAATTATCTACATGTTGTGTTCACTATTCGAACACACTAACGGTAATGCTGATTGCAGTCAATAAGGTGGGCCACAACACAGTCAGAAAACATCAAGAGCCGCCACCTAACCCTCCCCCTCTCCATGGCGCCAGTGTAATATCATCGCACAAGGCCTGCTAGTATCAGACCTAATTCAATTTTAAATCACAGTCAGGGATCACTCTGATAATTCATCGCTACATAAAGCATGAACGTATATTTGGCATTTTTGGCGATGCTGTGGTCACAAGTGAAGAGCAGTGCTGTGATTATCATCTGGCGTGGCTATCAGGGCTCTGGTACTTGACACCGCTAGTAGTGGTGGGAGCCCCTACACTCGGCCCCGGGAGTGTTTGGCCCACGTTTTTTTTAAAAAAGGTGTGGCGTACTGTTTACAAGAGCCCTGATGAAGGTTTGTGTGAAGCCCACGTTGATCCGCGGGCCGTTTAAATCTTGCTCCAACACTTCATATGAAGTTAAGAGCAGTCGACTGGTAAAACGCTTAGCACATCATATGACGTGAGTCGCACTTTAAGGGTTAAACAAACGTTCGCAAGTACGAGGGAGACTGAACGATGGAAATTGCACCGACGAATCACTGGAAAATGGTACCCACCCAGTAGTGTCTCTGATTTTTCAGGGCATTAGCACAGGTGGAGGAGTGTGTGCGGTGGACAGAAGATAGCGCCAGCCACAGGGGGTGTTCGGGCGTTGATCGACCCATAACCTGGAGTCTAACCCTGGCCACCACGCTTGCATTCTGCAGACCTGACAGATAGCACACATGATGGTGATAGCCTGTGACCGATTGAAGAAATTCCTCACTTACCAGAAGAGATTAGTCTAGACGAGGCCCCGCTTCGCCTAGCTGTATAGAAAACGGGTCCGCTGGACCCTAGCCGCGCAAAGTGCAGGGCATTTGTGTGCACAGGGTCATCAGCGGGTGTAGTTGAACAGCACGCCACATGTGAGCTCGATCTTGTGTTGGGGGTGATGTGTGGGGGTATGCCTCCCAAGATGCCTCCCACAGGTTACAATTGAATGGACTCATTGCAGTGCACAGTGCACTGCTCTCCGTGCACAAAGCCTATCTCCCATAATCCTGGATAGTTTCCTGACATGTTGGGTATCTCCAGGACGCTCACGTAACCAGGAATACGTTTAAAATACATGGCCCCCTCCGTATTCTAACACAGGAATAGATACGGGAGCTATCCAAGGGTGTGCAGTGAGTAGCGCATGGTGGTGCACGGCCGCTGAGGTGGAGGCACAAGGCGCCAGCAGCGTGTCCTTGACCTCTCGGGATCAACACGCGCACGTGAGAATACGACTATGACGTGTTCATTAGGGCGCGTCACGTCGACTGCTACTATCTCATACTCGAACGAGCTAATATACTTGGCTTGTCCCAGGCGTCCTAAAAGTTGCTGCAATGCTATTGGTCAAATTGTGTAACTCCTTCTTGTGTTGTTGCCACGAGATCCCGGCACCCTTGAGCAAACGCTATTCACGTGAAGAGACCATACGAAGTGGAGTGTTCTGTTCTACCCGGTCCAATAGAACTGAGCGCACGTCTAAAACACTCACCGTCAATTAACGTCGCGTTCTTGCGATATACAACGATGGCACACGGCGCCATGATATCACTGAGTGGTGCGAATATATGTGGTTTATGAAGGCCTAAAGTGGACAAATCTCCAAGACCGATAAAACAAACCTGGTATCAGGTAAGGGCCCCCTGGTGCAAAGATCTCACGTGAGCTGACTAGAGTGAACAGTGAAGGACAGTGCCTGGAAAAAAGGGCACGAGCCTAAGAATCCGTGATGTGTGACATTACCACAGTGTTATCTGTACCAAGTGTACATGTAGTGCAAGGTACCAGAAGCGGCAGCCATGTACCGCCGAAGGTGCGCCAACAATCGACGGCAGCTCACGCCGCGCCGAGTGTAGGCGGAACACACGCCCCTCCCATCCTATGTGACGTCACCAACGGATTGCACGACTATCTCATCAGTGCAGTGGTGTGGCGCGTGTGGTCTTCTGTTACGCATACAGAACGCCCGTACCACGCGAAGTCATCTCAAGATAATGCGAGTAACCTCCGTGTCTACGTATCGGTGACCATCTGATCAGGCCACCGTACGAAGCTGGGTTAACCGAGTCGTGAGTGCTGCGTAAGGGGTGAGTACCTTATCTGTTAGTACAAGATCTTGTCATTGGTTCTTGTGTCTGTGGGTTGGATCTGAGGTGGGGATTCACCCACGAGTTCTCACCGGTCTATAACCTTTCGCAGGTGTATAAGGTGGCCTAGAAACGTGTATGCGTGTTTATCTGTGTGGGATCACAGCATTTCACTCGTTGTTGAGTCATAGTGAGGTTGCAGCGATCACAGTCACACATTTAGGGTAGTATTGTGATTATTATTTTGTTATTGCATATCATCATTAACCAAGTATCCGGTTGGAACTCTTATGATCCCTTTTGCATATCGGCAGTTAGGTTACCGTGTTAGTGATTGGTTGTCAATTGTGTTAAATTAGTCGTCTCAGTACTTTCTTCTCCGACGAGGTTGGATCTACATGTCGCGATTAGGCACATGTAACTTCAGGGTCCTCGCAAGCAACCCATAGCTTTGGTCTGACGGCCAATACGAAAGTAAATACAAGCACCCGGGTGTATTAGTGGTTAAGTTAGTAATTAAATTACTGTTAAGCTTTATATGCGGTGTCTGTCCGTTAGGAACTTATTAACTGTACTTTGAGTAAGAGGATTCAAGAGACCTACAAAAGCCAGTAGAAGTAATAGAATCGAAGCCCTTTATGGGCCAGGCTTTGGAAATTGAATTTGCCAGAGTTTAAGAAGTTTGCTTTATATTGGACCAGCTGGGAGCGAGTACATTCTTCTTCGGGGGCCCTTAACTGCATTTTCCAAAAGTTTTATACGGATTTCCTGCCAAAAATTTAATTTGGGAGTTTCTCGTGTTGTGGGGTGGATACATGAAAAATTCACGAAGTTTCATAGTGACTTTAAGGTTTTTCGATTCCATTGCTACGTTTGAGTAAGGCGGCGGCTCAATAACAGGGTACATGAAGAGACAGGGGGCATGAAGAGACAGGGGCCCATGAAGAGACAGGGCCCATGAAGAGACAGGGTACACGAAGAGACAGGGTACACGAAGAACAGGGTACACGAAGAGACAGGTTGCATGAAGAGACGGAAGAAGGAAGTTAAGACGGTAAGAGAGAAGATACTGGACGGAATTGAAGATTATGTCAATGAATATTAAATATATTCACACACAACACAACACACATGGCTCGGGACCAAAGAGCCAGAGCTCAACCCCCGCAAGCACAACTGAGTACACACACACACCACACCACAACACCACACACACACACACACACACACAACACACACACACACACCACACACACACCACACACACCACACAAAATACATTTGATGCAAAATAGTTATGCCAAATATAAAATACTTAGAACCGATTAATCGCCATACATCAAAAGAACGACTATTGAAGATCATCAGTAACGATCTCAAATCCTACCAACATCTCTAGTCGCGACAAACAACGCAAGCAGAGTAATTAGTTTTATAGATACAAATATAAAATCCCAAAATACCGACTCGCTTCATCGCGATAGCCAGACTGCACTTTTAATACTGATTTCCCCACTTGAGTCAAACTACAGCTTGAATACTAACTTCAATATGTGCGTCGAACAGGAGCTTAAATACGGATTTAATTATTGAGCTATATCAAATAAATAGGTGTGTGGTTGTGTCAAGCACCTCAAAGTGTAGGTGGGCGATCGTGAAGCGGTCAAACACTTCTAGGTGAAGGTGGTGTGTGTGTGTGTGTGTGTGTGTGTGTGTGTGTGTGTGTGTGTGTGTGTGGATGGTTCCAGTGGAGGTGTGTAGAGAAGTCTTAGTGTAGGTGCGGGTGTTTGGACGGGTCCAGCACTTCAAGATGAAGGTGGAGGTGTGTGAAGCGGTCAAGCACTTTTGTAACCTCGACGCTCCGCCCATCCTTTGACCAGACAGTAAGGAAAAATAGCGTTGGTTATATGAATAGTCCCCTCCTAGGTCGAGGCAAACATGCCCACGCTCTCGAGCGTAAGAGCCTACACAAACAATTCTAACAAAACGAAAGCAAACATATCCCGTAGATTATCAAAGCTGGATTTTCCCGTGCAAGCCAAAGAGGCAAAAAAAAGAGAGAGGAAGGGAAGGAAAGATGTGACGACTTATATTGAATTTTGTAACTAGCTCATCAAGATTGTAACTTGCTTAGCTAAATGAATTGTGGGGTTCAGTCCCTGAGCCCATTATGTGCCTCTGTAACCCTTTCCTCTACCGCCCACAAGATAGGTATGGGGTGCATAATAAATGAACTAAACTAAAAAAAACTTTAATATACCAATGTGCTTTAATATACTTACTATTCTCTCTCATCTCATTTTTTTTCTTGCAATGTATTGTTATCATTTTATTAATTCTGCTAGAATTTACCTACATAAAATTATCTGTTAGATTAAGAACCTGCCCGAAACGCTGCACGTACTAGTGGCTTTAGAAGATTGTAAATACTATGCTATGTATTCTCACAAACCCAATGTACCTTCTTGTATATAAATAAATAAATAAATAAATGTCCATGTGTGGGGGGGGGGGGACAGGTGAAGAGGAGTCCTTCGTGTTAGTTATATATGCATTCTCTGCTTGAAACTTAAAGTAAATATGTATTTTATGATATTAGAATTAGTTTATAATAGTTTATAATATTATACCCGTAGTTATTAAGTAAATAAACACTGGTGAACATGAAATATGAGAGAAGGTGATGAGCCCTGCCTGATGGGATCATTTACTATCACCAAATGCTCCTGTTCACCTAGTAGTAAGGGTGTACCTTAGCTATACATACCCATTTCTAATTTATTTAGTTTGGTTTTATTTTGAGATTAAGTCTGGGTGAGACATAAAATAAAAATATGCTGCACAAATGATGTTAGGTAAGGAGAAGGGTAAAAATGTCAAAAACTTTATTCATTGAATTCTTAAAGCTATAATTATGACTATATAGACTATTAAAAAAGAGAGAGGGAAGTAGGGGTCCAAGACCTCTTCCTGTTATACAACTTGGGTGTGGAACAAGTAATTATCAAAAGAAGGCACCATGCCGGGAAGGCTATGTAGCTGTAAGGCAGTGAGGTGAGGCAGCTACTTATTTGAGAAATGCTTATTTTATTTACCTTATAAGCTGAGGCAACTTATTTTATTTGAGGAATACTCAGCTGATTCCTCTACATTTAGCATGGAACAAATTTGTGTCCAAGACCTCTTCCTGTTACACAATTTGCCTGTGTGTAACCAAACTAGAAGTGCTCTACAAATCAAGGAACCCAGAATGTGGAATGATCTTCCGAATCATGTCAAAGGCTGTACCTCTCTCATCCAGTGTAGCACTTTAGCGCTTTTACAACAAGAAAAAAACTTGAGCCATACGCCCTGGGCGTTACGCGCGGCCAAGCGGTGAGACCGAAAAGTGTATACTCTTTTTATTATCCTGACACTAATTGTAGGCGTACGTATTTAAATTTGGTATCACTGTGTTCGCAATAGAATTGTCTATAAGAACATACGTATAAAATGCCGTCAAATCATAAGGCATATCAACAACAAATAAAAAAATATTGACATCACTTGCCGAGAGCGCCAAACAGTAACAAAATGTTTCCATTCTCTTAATGGTTGTGAAGCCCACAGTTGTCCTACATCGTTAATTTTGGTATCATTGGAATCGCAATTAAATTCTCTATACGGACATATGCATATAAATATAGAATCAATGTCGCAACTGACCCACAAGAGTGTGGGAAGTGGCTGAAGTGTTACCCGCGGCGGCATATCGCCGAAAATGACATCGAAAAGTGTATATTCAATTCACTGTCCTGACATTATTTTTGGATGTACGCATTTAATTTTTTTACCAATGTGTTCGCAATAGAATGTTCTAGAAGAATATAAGTATAAACCGTCAAATAGGAATGCGTTCGACCGGCAACAAATATAAAAAGTACGTCGATCATACTCGTCATGTCAATAATGCAATAGTTTTACCACGAAGATTCACTGCCATGACGTTTTGTTTAATAAGCTCTTCTGTTATTAGAGAAAACGTACATTTCATGGCGAACATTTCTAAACTATCCCCAAGAAAATCGAAGCAAAAATGGATTTTATACAAATATTTTTCATTTTAACTAAAATAATAGTTAAAAATGCGGAACCGTAAGAAACACTTATAACGACCCGGCTTGTTATAAAAGCGGGATAGTGATATATATATATATTATATAATTATTAAGAGTAAAACCAAGTACTACCTAATTGGACCGCTGGACCCCCGCATCAACACGCTTTCTACGCTCCTCACTCTACGCTGTATTTTCAGCCCTTAAACTACCGCCAGATGATGTAGACCACCACCCACAGGCAGCTAAGTACGTGGAGTCCAAGCATGTCATAGCACAATCAAAGTAACCAACCCAAATCGACTCATTCAGACACAAACTAAATTCAAAACAAATCCTCTCTGTGTGAGTACCAGTGCAGCTACCCACCTCTGCCCACCACTGCGCTGCCTGCCGCAAGTTTCCACCAAACAATTACTCCAGTCATCCTATACCTATCATGTCTCCCAGGAACAAGACTGCACAGGTAAATAAGATCAACAAAGCCCCTAACAAGGCATCCATCCCGACAAATAGTGCCAGTCATCGTGTTTCTCCCTCTGGAAGCTCTGGGGTCTGTGGCGATGGTGCCTCCCTCCCCTCCACCCCATTGAGCCATGGAGGGTTGTCCTCTCAACCCTCCCCTGCTGGCACTCTCGCATCACTGTTTACGAGATTCAAACGTGCTTCTGGTCCCTCATGGGAGTTCCATAACTGGGCTGATAACCAGTGGTTCAAAAAGTTGTGCTCAGTCCTTGAGGCTCAAAATACGATCATCTTGAGTCTTCAATCCGAAAATCAAGCCAACTGTTCGAACCTCCAGCAGCAACAACAAGAAATAACCCTCCTCCAGGATGATAATAGAAACTTAAGGGCTAGCCGAGATCAACTCCAGCATGACTTGAATGATCTCCGTGAGGAAAACATTCGTCTGAAATCTGATGAAACCATAAAAAAACAAGAGGAAGCTCTCTGCAAAATGACTGCAAGTATCAATACATTATCCGCCCAACGTTCCGTCACCCAGGAGGAACAAGATCAGCAAAAGCTGCTTGATTCTGTAGTTGTGTCGTCCCAAGCTATTCCAGTGGAACGCGAAGGTGAAAAGTGTACTGAAATTGTTCAGAATCTCTTAAAACAAGAATTGCAGGTCAATCTAGACAAAACTGACATTATTGCTGCCTACAGAGTAGGCAAAACTAACCCATCTGGACACAACCAGCGCAAAATTCGACTGAAATTGGCCTCCCAGTCCACGAAATCTCATCTTGTCCAAACAGCTGCGTCCCAAAAAAAGGGAATTTACATAAACGAGTGCTTGACTAGAAAAAGACAGCACCTCCTCTACCGCCTGCGTCAAATCCGTCATCAAAACCCAGACGCGATTCATCAGTGCTTCGTTAGAGATGGCTTGATTAAAGTTAGGAAAACATCAGTTAGTTTAGTTCATTTATTATGCACCCCATACATCAACAGGTAAAATGTTTACAATTACTAATGAGGATAACCTCAACACCTTCCTCAACCAATGTGGTCTGTCTAACTTTATTAGCGCTCCCAATGAGTCAACATAATTAATCCCCTTGTCACCTAGTGCGGGCTAGGTATCCTAATTTCTTTTTGTTTCACTTTTTTAATTAATTTTTAATTTACCTTTTACTAGTCATTTTCTGGGCACAATTAACCGAGTGCTTAAATATATCTTCATGCCTCTTAAGTATACGGTCATAACTTACTACTTTTAGTAAATAATCCTTAGCTTAAATT
This sequence comes from Procambarus virginalis, assembly GCA_020271785.1. Taxonomy (NCBI): domain Eukaryota; kingdom Metazoa; phylum Arthropoda; class Malacostraca; order Decapoda; family Cambaridae; genus Procambarus; species Procambarus virginalis. Next base: position 3,094,082 of record WNGS01052365.1, read on the forward strand.
AACCTATGTTTATTACTCAACTTTTCTCTGAATTCATTTATTACAAAGGTTGCCTAGCCTCGCCATCCTCTCTTACTCCATTGTACCACTGGCTTTGCCTGTGTCTCATTTATGGAAATTATTTACTTACAGTGTACCTGAGAGTACCTGTAAGCTACCTCATTTTTTTTATTTTTGTTTATTTTGTTTGTTTTGTATAGACTTGTTTATATATATTTTCCCCTTTTATATCATAATTCTTTTTTGTAATTTGCCATTCCTGCCTTGTATTCCTGCAACCATCCTTATTATGCAGGCAAGTTTAGACCCTGAACTAAACCTCTTATCCACTATCTATGACAATCATCACTTTAATGATCTGAACTGCAGATATTTTACAGCACATGATGTAAACAATGTATTAACACATAATCACAATATCTCTGTAATCAACTTAAATGTTAGATCCCTAGGTAAACACTTCGATGATGTTAGTGCCTTAATTGAAACTATTGACAACAAATTCACTTTTATCCCGCCAAACACACACCGAAACTACGACGTTGGTACAACGTTCGAACAAGTTTTAACACTTCCTAACCAGTTATAAAAACCAATATAACAAGTTGTAACAACGTTCTAATACGTCATAAACACGTTACAAGATGTAACAACTTTATTACAAGTTGTAACAAGCGGAAAATTGAGACAGTTTCGGTTTGTGTTTCCAGGGATTGTACTTACTGAAACATGGTTGAAAGAGGATAATACTCAACTCTTTAACATGCCTAACTACTTGGCAATTCACAACTGTCGTCAAACTCAGAGAGGTGGTGGTACTGCTCTTTACTACCATCATGAACTAACATGCTTAAAAGTAATTAGAACTAGAGACTGCTGTGGGGAGTATATCTTCGCCAGTTTCAGAGTAAAGGGTACCGAGTCTATCCTGTCTGTGGGAGCAGTCTATAGGATTCCTAACACTGATGTGCCCGAATTCAATTCAAACCTTAGAAATCTAATA
>WNGS01052365.1:3253238-3264016 GCA_020271785.1 Procambarus virginalis
ATCTATATATATATATATATATATATATATATATATATATATATTATATATATATAATATATATATATATATATATATATATATATATATATATATATATATATATATATATATATATATATATATATATATATATATATATATATACTCAGCACAAGTCACTAGGTCAAGTCGTTGGAGATCTTGTCAGAGGGGCGAATTCCTCCACATTTTCCTCATTACTTTTTTGTGATTACCGTTTTTTTTCTCATGCTCCTTGTCCTTTGTGCTTTGTTTTGCTATTTCTATTTTGCGTCTGCTGTAGCTTGTCTGCTTGCTGTTTATTTATGCATTTTTCCGCGGTGTGTAGACTTATTTCCTAATGTGCTCGGTGCCTGCTTTCCTGCACTGCACCCTGTTTACAATGTTAACTAATATGTTTTGCCTCCTGCACTCTGCTTTTTGCTACACCCTGTATCTTCTGCATTGTCTGTGTTGATGCCTGTTAATCGTCTGTATTCTAGGAATTCCTAATCTGCCCTGTATCATCTACTTCTTGTTGCACTATGCTGTACTTTCCCTTTGTTGATAATCGACGTACTCTGTTATCTTATTGCAACCAATCTCGTGGTTGCTCTCTACAGTGTTATTTATATGCAAAATACTTGCAGACGACTTCGGAAACGTTCCAACTATATGGCCCTTCAATCTGGTGATTGCAGGGCCTGTGAGGTTGTTGTCATACTAGACTTAGGGCTGCATAGCCATCTGAAGCACGCGAAATTGCTTATATTTTCTACCCCCCCAACAAAAAAATTGCTGTAACTTGCTCAACTAAAGGACTTTTGGTGGTTCAGTTCCTGAACCGTGATGTGCCTCTGTAACTGTGCATAATACACGAAACATATAAATACTTCTATTCATTGTTGATCCAGATAGAATTCTAATATTATTGTCTCTAGTCTAGAGTGCGGTGTATCTGCTTCCTATCTCAATGAGTTCACGTGTGTTCTGTAACTGCATTCTGTGTTCCGTGTGTGTTTTACAGTATTTACTTCGCTGCCGTACTGTGATCATCTTATCCATATCAGCTTTCACACTCAAGACTTTCAACTTCATGAATCGCTTTTTTGTCACTTGCACGACAAGTTGCAATTTAATTATAAATTTCCTGTCAAATGCAATAAACTGAATTGAAGCACTGTCTTAGAGTAAGAGAAAGAGAGAGAGAAAGAGGAGAGAGAGAGAGAGAGAGAAAGAGAGAGAGAGAGAGAGTGAGGAGGAGAGAGAGAGAGAGAGAGAGAGAGAGAGAGAGAGAGAGAGGAGAGAGAGAGAGAGAATATATCATGACCGACAAAATACAAAACCCAAGGGAAATTACCTTTAGTTTTGTTTGTTGTTCAACATGCAATTTCTACCCAAGCGGCGGAGGGGACGTAGGGAGGGAGGGAGTAGTAGGGGTGGGCGTGTGGATGAGCTGGAAAGGAAAGTGGGAAGGAAGGGGAATAGGGAGGGGGAATAAGGGTGCAGAAACATTAGCTTAGCTACTCTGGAGTACCGGAGGAGCAGTGGGCGGCGTACAACAACTCTATATCTCTGTGAACTCTGCCTCCTGGCCGTTGGTCTTACAAGTGGGGCTCAACACACACACTACACACACACACACACACACACACACACACACACACACACACACACACACACACACACACACCACACACACACACACTCAACGCATGAATGTATTTGCTCTCAAAATTATGTATGTATAAACTATAAAAGAACGCAAGAATTTATTCTCAGAAAGCATGCATTAATACGATCTAAGAAGCATACATGTATATATTATGAGAATCATGTCTGAATACACTCTCAGAACACGCATGTATATTTTCTAATAACCTTGCATATATTCGTTCTAAGAAACATGTATATCAATAACCATCAGGACGAATTGGAGATGTATCCACCTACAAAAAAAAAACTTCAATAAACCTAATTTAATATTTTGAGTGTATTTTTATACTTTTCTAAGTTGCAAGAAAAATATGAGAACCCAAACATGGAATATTGTTCAAGTGATAAAAATAATCGAATCAATAATGATCTCATATATGAGTCTGTTTGGTTATATCTGCCTCTGTCGGCCTTTCTCTCTCTCTCCTCTCTCTCTCTCATCTCCTCTCTCTCTCTCCTCTCTCTCTCTCTCGGTCATGGTCATGAGAATGGTAGGATGCTCCTAAGATATGTTCGTCACGCCTTACCTACTACCTCAGCTAACATCGGCCGGATAACATAAAATCTCACCTCAGCCTTCTTGGATGCATTCTGTAACTTCAACTAACTTGAATCCTCTCTGAAGATGTTAAGAGATTTTTCGAAACGCATCTTTTAGCGTCAGACTAAATAAGCTTGTTATAATAATCTTGAAAAACTAATTTTAAACTTCCACACACAAACACACACATATATTATATATATATATATATATATATATATATATATATATAATATATATATATATAATATAATAATGATATATATATATATATATATATATATATACATATATATATATAAAAAAATATACTTTTGCAGCTGCTACTACTACTGTTATTATTATTAATGAAACTACTACTCTACGATAGCTGATACTAATAATAATTACACTAATAATACAAAGATAATCTGCTGTAATTGTAGCCGTATTATGTGGGATACCTGCATACACCAACTGATTAGGTTTGTGAAACAGAGGGCAGAATGTTAGTTTCGTCCCGCTTGCTTTCTGTACTTAGTGTCAACCTCAACAACCTCGTTAGCTAGAAGGAAGTAACGCGGTGAGGAAGCTTTTACATCGTTCTCAGGCGGGAAATACTAATGTTTGTAAGGATGGCAAATTGCATAGTGACGTCAGGTAACTGTGTTGCACAGAGCGGGTATTAATTAGTTCTATGTATTGCCAGTGGGGGTGTGAGCCTTGGCACATGTAACTCTATATATATTAATCGATGTTTATTGGGCGCCTTTACACAAATTACCTAATATATATAATTTTCTCTGTTATATTATTATTAGTGGTAAACATACAATTAATATGAAAATTCGATGAAAAACAAATATTAATTTCCATCCTGTTTAATCATTGATAAGTAGGATGTCTTGAGGGAGGAATTAGTTAACGAAGATCGTTGTAATCCTTTTTAGCGACGTCTTTCATTGGAGACTATTAGCCAAGACTTGGCTAATAATGGTTGCTCATCGGCGACATTTTCCGTTGAAAATGAACACCGTATTTATGAGGAACTTGATGCAATAACGTTGCATCCTTCATTAGCGACGTCTTTCGCTAGAAATTTTAAAACGAGATCAATTCGAATTCGAAATCATGCGCAGGAAGCGATCAATAGACAGCGTCTTGTTTACTATCTCTTCCACGTCAAAGGAAGGTGAAGAGAAAGAGAAGAGGAAATGAACGCTAATATTAGTCCCATCTTCTGCTTTCCATCCGTTGGCCTACACGATCTCGTTCTAGATTCTGGCTCGTCAAAGTTCATTGCTTGGGTGAAACTTTATATTTTGGTGGAGATAATGATTCTTTTCTTTGCGAGAGAAAGAGAGATAGACGTAGAAAAGCAGAGAAACAGAGAAAGCGAGAGAAAGAGGGATCACGGTGGTCAGAGAGCAATAATGGTGAAGTGATATAGAGTAAGCAAGGAAGATAAAGAATCAAGAAGATCGAGTTTCAATAATAATCTTATATCCGAAAGGTTGATCAGTATAAGTAGATAAAAACGGAAAGGACGAAGAAAGAAAAAGACAGGAAAATAAACGCAAAAGTAGGTCAAGAAGCCAGAATATAACAAGATATCAGAAGCAGGGAAACAGGGAAACAGACGGGCAGTTTCTTTCACCCTGATGCCCCCCGTTACCTAGCAGTAAATAAGTACCTGGGAGTTAGACAGCTGTTATGAGCTGTTTCCTCTTTGTGTGTGTGTGTGTGTGTGTGTGTTTGTGTGGAAAAAAAATAGTTTGTAGTTAGTAACAGTTGATTGGTTGACAGTTGAAAGGCGTGCAGAAAGAGCAGAGCTCAACCCCCGCAAGCCCAACTAGGTGAATACACACAAACACACAAACACACACACACACACACACACACACACACACACACACACACACACACACACACACACACACACACACACACACACACACACACACACACACACAACTTAAAAAATATGAGTCATGAGGAAATAAAAGTAAAGATAGAACAACGAGGGGGCAGAGAAAGGACACAAAGAAGCGAGTGATCAGTTGGCGGAGAGAGAGAGAGAGAGAGAGAGAGAGAGAGAGAGAGAGAGAGAGAGAGAGAGAGAGAGAGAGAGAGAGAGAGAGAGAGAGAGAGAGAGATGATAAGAGGCAGGAAATAATCCCACATCCAGGCAAATAAAAGAGAGCAGCAACCTTACAGAAACGACACACTGCAAGGGCAAACGAATGACAGAGTATTGGCGGAGGCGTCAGATCTTGAGATACACTTAGCATCCAGGACTGGCAGAATTCACAGTTCCAAGCACCTCAAGGACCTTCCTCAGAACAGAAATATCAGAATATAAAACGTTCTTCAATCCCAGTTGCACCCGACGGAGTGAATGTGAATTCACTCCAGAACAAATCTACCACTAACGGGCTATTCATGCCCGTGCCACCTCCTGGGTGTCTTAATCTTCATCAGTCAGTAGCACCAAATCTCCTCGTCTAGCAATCGCCATCTTCCGACACTCAACCGCCCATATTCCTTCCCGCCACTCATGAACGGTAGGTTTCTTGTAGACTCCCTCTTTACTTACTTCCTTCTTATAGTTTCCAAGCCTCACAAGTCCTGCCTCATAACAAAAATCCCTCCCATTCCATCCCACTAAGTAAGAGACATCCACCACCTCTGATCTCTTACTCGTTCCAATTTCACACTCCAACTATAATTCCCATTCACGCGAATGCAGCTTTAGGCTCACTACTAGACTCAAAATTACCAAATCAGAGGATGGATTGACAATGACAACTCTAATGATCAGGAACACCAATGCTGATGAACTATCAAATAAAGTAGTAAAATAAACTCCACGAAGTTCAAGAAAGAACTGGGAACATAATCCCTAAAGGTAATAGCAATAGTGGAGACTAAATTCACTGAAATTATTACCAATGCAATATTCCTAAGGGAATATCATGTAATGCAAAATAAAAGATTTAGACGGAAGGAAGAGGGGGAGGCATAGCATGCATTAGCAAAATAATATCAGCAGCAGCGATATGCAATGCTGCTCACTTTTCGTGAGCATTCATAAACTTGAGAAAAAGATCATTCTGGGCATTATGTACATCACATATGGGGCCCCATTCTTCCCTATCATGAAAGAAGATGCTGAAAGGCTTGACCAGCGAGGAAAGGCTGTGGGAACTGTATTTCGCCAATCTGGAGGAGAAGAAAGCGTATTTTCTCCGAAGATAGATAGATAGATAAGATAACATGATAACGACATATAAGATTCTTAAAGTTAACAAAACAACCAAAAACAGCATTATTCAGAGCTAGAAACCGTAGAATGAGAACATAATAGATGTGAGCTAAAGACACAAGTGAGTCTTAGAGATGTCAGAATATAAAGTTCTCAGCGTCAGTCAGGCGGTCAATAAGTTGAAAAATGTATGGCTAGGAATAGTTAAAGCTAACACAATGCAAAATGTAAAATGTAAATGTGATAAAAACTTGGGAACTGAGTCACTGTATTTCGATAAGAAGGTTTGGAAGGCGGAGATAGGAATCGAGCACACCCCTGACAAGCTCATCTAGGTAAGAACACACAAACACACACACATACACACACACACACATACACTGTGTATGGAGTCAGCCTCCACCGCATTAGGAAGCGATGTGGTGGAGGCTGACTCCATACACAGTTTCAAATGTAGATATGATAGAGCCCATTAGGCTCAGGAAACTGTACACCTGTTGATTGACGGTTGAGAGGCGGGACCAAAGAGCCAGAGCTCAACCCCCGCAAGCACAACTAGGTGAGTACAACTAGGTGAGTACACACACACACACACACACACACACACACACACACACACACACACACACACACACACACACACACACACACACACACACACACACACACAAACCCACACACACACACACACACACAGGAGCGTGTGTAGGGCACAGGAGCCAATAAAGGAGATTGGGTTATCAGCCTTCGTTTATAACACTTTAAACTCCCCCAGTGAGCAAGCGCTTCTGTAAACATGAGAGATGGCCTGCTCGGAGTATTGGAACCACGATGATGCATAGCTGGCACGGAGAAAATACTTTTTTCCCCTTTTTTCCCCATTTAAGAAATGATTAAATGTTGATGTGTGAAAAATTAGATAAATGGCAATGATGGAAGTGAATTGGAAAAAAAATAAGAATAAAACAGATGCTATATTTACGATGAAAAACTTTGCTGTCAAACTTACTCAGAATGTTCGGAAATATTTAAATAGAGCACAAACTTCTTGGAAAAAGTAAAAGGTTATTCAACCTTTCCAAGCAGTGCTGTTAACTTTCTCTTGCAAGGCAGAGAAAGTAAAGACCATACAGATATCGTGCCCCGCAAGAAGGAGAAGCCGTCGAACGATTCAGGACATCTGTCAACTTTGTGGAAGGAACAATGATCAGTAACAAACATTTGCTATGTTGATTCTGATTTGACAGAAGATGGTAGGCCATAATGTGGGTTCCTGATAATGAAATTAATAATAATAATAATAATAATAATAATAATAATAATAATAATAATAATAATAATATTGAAAAGAAATAGATAAGAGGGAAAATAAAAACGTAGAATTAAAGAAATATTAAAGTTGAAGGAGAAAAAAAAACATGAAAAATGAGGAAAAGAAAAGGTTGACAAACCAAATAAAAAACATAAAAATAAAGAACAAGAAGATACAAAATAAAGAAGAGAACATCTAAGAAGATAAAACCAGAAAAATAAAACCAGAAAGTATAAAAACCCAAAATGATGAAAACATTCTCACGCCACAGGAATGCTCAGCTGACCATAACCAGAATCAGACGTCATTTGAGATGAAAGTGATCTAGGTCGCTAATTAACTATAAATCGAAAGCGTTCATAGAATTCTTAGTAATTGGCTGTATGCCAAATAATTGCCAGTCAGGTTTGGCTAGCTAGTGGGCTTAATCCAAAGATATTTTCCCATGGGAATGTGTATACAGCGTGTTGCGGGCTGAAATTTCTCCTTTTTTGTGTGTGTGAGGAAAAGATGGTGGCACAGGAGAAAGGGAAAGGGAGACAGATACATTAACATAAATAATCTTAGAGCAACAATATCTGTGAATATCTCTATGTCTGAGTGAGAGAGAGATCGCTCTTATGTTTAACATGGTTTTTGCCAATTTATAAGAGGAAGTGCAGGATAGAAAGAAGGAAAAAGGAATCAAACTTAAAAATTTTTCTGAACTGTACTGTACCGCCACTGTACCCAAATTTCTCGTCACTGTCTTCCTTACCTATTGACCTTATGCATGTGACGTCATGAAACTACCTGTGGGGGTCAAATAACGCTGTGTTCGTGTTGCGTTCACAGCATCAGATGTAAATATTGGGTAATGTAAGTGGTTCTAGAGCTGAGGAAGACAACTGTTTCGCAGCAAAATAACGATAAACTTTTGTAAAGTATCTCTATCATTATCGACAAAATGAACAAGAAAAATATTTAATTCACATCAAACGCTCTTTATATAATGCCTGTGATGAGTTGTTTTACGTCGTAAATCATTGCAAGTGGAGAAAGTCACAACAATCCCCTAGTCAGTATTATTTCGAGAAACAGCACAATTCGAGTGATTTTATGGTCCCCCTAAACCCATTTACGTATTTTTTGCATGTATTCTTTGCCGTTGAATATACCTGCAATTTGTTTGTGAACTGATTGTATAAAGGACAGATAGACAGAGCGAATCATATTGCATAGGAGGAGTGTACAATGCTCCAGATTAGATGTGTATCTCTGCCGACCAGCATCTCTGCAATGCGAAGCATAACTCGCTCCGGTTTTCAGCGCTTCATGTTATGATGAAACCACTAAAACTAGAATGTGACCCTTACCACAATACCTGTCTGTTTATCTGTTTCTCTGTGGTCTATCGCTTTATTCTTTGATTATCTGCGATGTCTAACGCTTGCAATACTTGGCAACAATATCTGTGAATATCTCTATGTCTGACTTTTATATTTCAGATTTTGTCTTAAAGGGATCGCAATAAGCCAAACATTCTTCCTGTGTCCCACAGCTTAAAATCATCTTTTTTGTTTCAATTCTTACTCTTTCATAATTCCTCAAACATCTTTCATTCTCTTGTGAACCTCATGCTAGCATTTGGTGATTAATCACTTTGAATTTGACCAGAAGAGATTAACTTGGAATATATGCATATAGATTTTATCTATAAAATAAGAGACTAGATTTGTTAATAGTAATATTGTAAGAAATATTTTATTACCTTATGAGTAATCATTATTAAAATAAATATCATGTCCGACCATCTTTTACAACTGGTGGCAGCGGGGGGATGGTGATGGATAAAGACTAATGATAGTAAGACTTGATAAACAATATACTCTGGGGGGAAGCCCTCATGAAATTTTAGTATAAATTAAAAGTTTTTATTTATTTCATCATCCTATTAACACGGGGCAAGAAGATACGAATCTCCCATCTATCAAAATAAAGCAATAGAACACAAGGCAGATAAAATTATTACCAGGCAGCATCAGGATAGACTATGAGGTTTTGTGTTATTTATTTTTCCAATGTATTCTTTCTGCAGTACTTATCCCTCACTTTCCTGGTCACAAAACACCACCGGACATACATCATCTCTCATCTCCATCATCCTTCACACTGTTATGGCCTTCTTTCTTCTTGTCTATTTCCTTCCTCTTCATCTTCTCTTCCTCCTCCTCTTTCTTTTCTATGAGCCTTCAGAATCATTAAATCATCCTACATCAGTTACTTTCCCGCTTATCCAGAAGAGAACAAATAGATTTCTTGTTATATAAATTGAATCAGAAGGAAAGCTGAAAAGTAGTAAGGGTAATGTGTACTTTACAATCTATTTACTCACTCATTCTCTCTCTCTCTCTCGCCTTTGTATTTTCTATTTATGCTCTTAGCTTCAACTTTGTCTCCTTCATTTTCCCTATTCCCCTCTCACATTTTTATCTTCGTTGTAATTTCCTGTGCTCTCGCTCTCTCTCATATTTCCTTTCTCTCACTGTTTTTCTTCTCAATATCACGCTCTCTCCTGCTTCCCCCATTCACTCCTCTTCCATTCTCCACCTCTTCTTGCTCTCTGCCACTCCTACTCCTCTCACCCCTCCCTACTCTATCCTTGCCCAGGTAAAGGGGGTTACCCCAGGAGGCCCTCAGTTATCAAATATTGACTTATTGGACCTGTTCTTCCCTCCCTCAACAACCTATACTGTGTAACAATGTGTTCGAATATGTCAGTCTACCTAGAGGTCTGTCTTTGCTTTGCCAGCTTCAGTTCAGCTATGTCTCTCTATTGGACCATATATATATATATATATATATATATATATATTATATATATATATATATATATAGATATATATATATATATATATATATATTTATATAGGGTTCGAGCCTGTATTACCACGCCTCACCCCCCCTTGGCGGATACAGTCCCATTATTACTTCACCACTTGTACATTCTGAGTAAAAAAAAAACGCTTACTGTCTACTTATCAAGTGTAAACACTCAAAAGGCAATACTTACTCAGCATTTTCGGCAGATGAAACTCTTTCTGTCTGGCAAATCCTATTTCAACATGAAAGGAATACATGAATACTTTACCGTGAGAATGGGAGTTAGAAACGACTGACGTGACTTTATCCCCTGACTGACTCTAGAATGCTGAGTCGACTGAGTTCTGGAAGATTGTTACGTGAGAAAGAGTATCGTAGAGGAGATGATGAGAGATGGGTGGGAGGGAGAGGTGAGGGAGGGTAACCTTGGAGGAAGAAAAGCAAATGCATTAGGAAGGTAGAGAATGGAAATTGGGAGAAGGCAAAGATAAATGTATATCTGATTTTTTTAAAAATTAAATTGCTAATTTTCTCGTTAGTTGTATTTTTTACAATTATGCATTCCCCCTCTCCTCTCTCTCTCTCCTTCTTATCTGCTTTCTTCTCTGTTTTTCTCTCTCTCTCTCTCTCTCTCTCTCTCTCTCTCTCTCTCTCTCTCTCTCTCTCTCTCACTTCAAGCTGTTCCAACGCGCCACTAACGATTTACCCAGCCTACGTCTACGCCAACTATATCACCACTACCTCCACAACCTACCAACACTACCATTATAACCAACCTCCCACACCTTATTCCAACACTCTAGTGTATGTAGTGTTGGTATACGTTCAATAGACCGTGGGATAGAAGTTTATGATGAAAAGAAACTTTAGCCTGGACTGATTATTACTATTATCTACAGCTCATCTTCCTGGTTCCTGCAAGTTGACCTTCCAGGTGCTAGCAAGTTGATGTGCTAGGAATGTGTGCGTGTATAGTGGTCTATTTACTCACCTAGTTGTGCTTGCCATGACGTGCGTAGGCTCTTGAGCCCCGCTGTTGCATTTGTCATAAAATTTAATGGCTCAAGTCTCTCTTGTTTATTTCCATATTTACCACAGAAACC
>WNGS01052365.1:3271309-3287727 GCA_020271785.1 Procambarus virginalis
CTATAAAGTGGGTTTTAAATTAATCCTTAAGATCATTCAATTCACTGACTCCTAACACTAATTTAGAATTTCCATGTTTGCGTGCGCGGCGCGTGTGTTTGTATTCACCTAGTTGTTCTTGCGGGGGTTGAGCTCTGCTCTTTCGGCCCGCCTTTCAACTGACTCAACTGTTTCTACTACTACTTTTTCACCACACACATGATGTGTGTGTGTGGTGTGTGTGTGTGTGTGTGTGTGTGTGTGTGTGTGTGTGGTGTGTGTGTGTGTGTGTAGTGTTGTGTGTGTGTGGTATGTGTGTGTGTGTATGTGTGTGGTGTTGTGTGTGTGTGTGTGTGTGTGTGTGTTGTGTGCTTCTTTGTGTGTGCTTCTTTGTGTGTGCGAGCGTGTTTGCGTGTGTGTATGTTTCGTTTTGTAAAATTCTTGCCGTGAAAATAGTTTTCTTTGACTTTCCTGATTCAAAACAATTCATTTTCTTGAAGGTTAACTCTGCCTAACTAACTAACTAACTCTAACTAACTAACTCTATTTTCCGCTCCTGCGACTTAGTAATGTACTCTTGTCTCCGAATTTTGTTGAGGCAGGTAATTTTCTTGCTGCTGCTGCTAAACAAATTAGTTTATAAAAGATAGATAGATAGATAAATAGAGAGCTAGATAGATAGATCACCAAAAAACACTAAAATCTTTGCTTCCTTGTTCCCAGATGATGCTCTGATGCCTAATAGTGAAATACATGAAATACACACTTTGAACCACGCCCAGAAGACGTTTCAGTGCCCTCCCTAACATCATGTTCCCCTGTGCCTCAAGGTGGACCAGTCGCATGCAGTGATCACATGTCTTCCGGAAACTTATAATACAAAACCTCCTCCCTCGAATTTGCCGAAATTATCGGTTTTAGCGAGAGAGAAGAGAGTTGGTGTCTGGGAAACGAACTTCAGTTACGAGTTTAGCCGCCGTTGCTGTAGCGGTGAACGGGGGAAATGTTAGAAATATGTGATTGGAAGAACTGAGGAGAATGTTATATGTTTATGTGTGTGCTTGAATGCATGTGTGAGTTTCTACTATTTGTGCCTGCAGGATCGAGCGGTTTGCTCTTGGACTTGACGTTTCTAACCGTTGGATGTTTAATATACTGCCTCTCGACCTATTCTCCTCATTGATATGCTACATACATTTCTCTCTAACACACACACACGAACATACACCACCAGTATGCAGCTCGTAGCAGCGGTGTAACTCCCAAGTACTTATTTACTGCTAGATGAACTAGGCATCACGCTCAAGAAACAATGCCCGTTTTTTTTCCAACCTTGAACGGAAATCGAACCCGGGCCTGTAGGACAACGACTCCCGAGCGCTCTCCAATCTTCCTTTAGGACCCTCTGTGTGAATGTGTGTTCACACACACTTGCAACTAGGTGAGTACAACTAGCTGAGTACACACAAACATACTCACACACACACACACAGTCACTACAGTTGATTATCCCAATTTGTACACCACTACTATCAGATCCTTCTCTTCACATCTCCCCCTCTGCCATGCCTGCTTTATCACTCTTCATCTTCCTCCCCTCGTTAGCGCCCTGTCCCCTCTCCCTAGTTTATTCGTCTGCTTCACTCAAAATATTTTCTGTTAAGAGTTTTTCTTGCAGGGAAAAATGCTTATATGAATTTCGACAATTCATATTTGTATTTTCATATATTTTATAACGTAATACACATACAACTATCTGAGCTTGCAGGGTCGAGCAATTGCTCGTAATGCCCACATTTCGACCATCATTAATTCAATGCAGTTAATCTTTTCTCTCGTTTTTTTCCAAATTAAATTTGCATTTGTTTATTCTTAAAGATGTTTATCAAATTTGCTTCGACAACTTCCTCATCTAGTCTTTTCCATTTATTTATGATTCTGAGATTGAAAAAAGTTCTTTCTGTATTTATTGTGATTCATTTGTATTTCCTGTTTCCAATTATGTTCTCTCCTCATATTGTTCCTTAATTTGAACTTTGCTTCTATATCTTAGTCAATCTTCTCTTGTTATTTTGTACTTCTTTATCGTGTCTGCCATATTCCTTCTTTTCTCAAGTGTAGTTAGGTTCAGTTTCTGCAGTCTTTCGTCATAGTCCAGTTCCCTTTGCTCAAGAACAAGCCTTATTGCATATTTCTGTGCTTTTCTAGTTGTGTGTTTTAGGTAGGGCTTCAATGTCGAGGCAACATACGCAATAATTGATCTTACAACGGATGTATACAACGCTCGCAAGGTTCTTTGTTCAGGTTTCTGTGTGTCTGTACTCATCGAGTTGTACTCACCGAGTTGTGCTTGCGGGGGTTGAGCTTTGGTTCTTTGATCCTGCCTTTCAACTGTCAATCTACTGGGCTCTATCATATCTACATTTGAAACTGTGTATGGGTGTGTGTGTGTGTGTGTGTGTGTGTGTGTGTATTCACCTATTTGTACTCACCTATTTGTGTCTGCAGATTCGAGCATTGACTCTTGGATCCCGCCTTTCGAGCCATCGGTTGTTTACAGCAATGACTCCGGTTCCATTTCCCTATCATACTTAGTCTTAAAATTATGAACAGAATTTGCTTCCACAACCTGCTTCTTAAGTGTATTACACTTTTCCACTACTCTCACGCTGAAAGAAACTTTCCTAACATCTCTGTGACTCTTCTGAGTTTTCAGCTTCAACCCATGTCCCCTCGTTCTGTTACTATTCCGTGTGAGCATTTCGTCAATTTCCATTCTGTCAATCCCCCTAAGTATTTTATACGTTCCTGTCATATCTCTTCTCTCCCTTTTTTTCTAGTGTCGTAAGGCTCAGTTCCTTTAGGCGCTCTTCATACCCCATCCCTCGTAACGCTGGGACGAGTCTTGTTCCAAACCTTTGAACCTTTTCCAGTTTCCTTATGTGTTTCTTCAGGTGGGGACTCCATGAGGGGGAGGCATACTCCACGACTGGCCTCACATAGGCAGTGTAAAGCGCTCTAAATGCCTCCTTACTTATGTTTTTGACTGATCTATCTTGTGGTCATTTTGAGATGATTTCGGGAGGCCTCCTTTTTGTTACACATCCCCAGGAAGCAGCCCGGGACAGTTGACTAACTCCCAGGTACCTATTTACTGCTAGGTAACAGGAGCATTCAGGGTGAAAGAAACTTTGCCCATTTGTTTCTGCCAGGCCCCCCCTGTGTGTGTGAGTGTGTGTGTGTGTGTGTGTGTGTGTGGTGTGTGTGTGTGTGTGTGTGTGTGTGTGTGTGTGTGTGTGTGTGTGTGTGTGTGTGTGTGTGTGTGCCCTTGCGTGCGTGTGCGCGTTTGTGTTTAGTTGTATTTATGTGTCTTGTGTGTGTATGTGTTGGCAGGGTTAACAATAATTTTATGAATGGATCGCGTGAGCGTTCTTTACACCACTAAGGTACGCCACGCACTCATTCATGATCTAGTGAGGTGAATGAGTCCACTTCCTCATGGACTAGCAAGGTGAATGAGTCCTCTTCCACCTGATCTAGCGAGGTGAATGAATCCTCTTCCACCTGATCTAGCGAGGTGAATGAATCCTCTTCTACCTGATCTAGCGAGGTGAATGAGTCCTCTTCTACCTGATCTAGCGAGGTGAATGAGTTCTCTTCCTCCTGATCTAGCGAGGTGAATGAGTTCTCTTCCTCCTGATCTAGCGAGGTGAATGAATCCTCTTCCACCTGATCTAGCGAGTGAATGAATCCTCTTCCACCTGATCTAGCGAGGTGAATGAGTCCTCTTCTACCTGATCTAGCGAGGTGAATGAGTTCTCTTTTACCGGATCAAGCGAGTGAATGAATCCTCTTCCACCTGATCTAGCGAGTGAATGAATCCTCTTCCACCTGATCTAGCGAGGAGAATGAGTCCTCTTCAACCTGATCTAGCGAGGTGAATGAGTTCTCTTCCTCACCTACCATTTGTATCCTTCCACGCTAATTGCAAGATAACAAAGACAATTTTAAGGTTCTTGTAAATAGTTGGAGTTAACAGGTTGCAGAAGGCCTCGGTGAGACAGTTCCTATTTATGACTGAGCACACCTACCTAATTTCCAAATCAGTTTTTTCTCAATATCTGTTTGAATCTAAACTTTTCCACTTTGTATCTGTTGTATCGAGTTCTGTTTAGTGCTGACATTTTTAATGCCCAATTAATATCTCGCTTGTTTTATGATTCAAATATTTCTCAACACTGCGCTATTCTGCAGAATATGAAATAATTAATAATCTCTCCTCGTAAAAAAGGTATCTAAATTGTTGACCAAACCACACACTACAAAGTGAAGGGCTGACGACGTTTCGGTCCCTCCAGGACCTTCTCTGAGAATGGTCCAGGACGGACCGAAACGTCGTCGTCCATTCACTTTCTAGTGTGTGGTCTGGTCAACATATTTCAGCCACGTTATTGTGACTCCTCGTCTGCACAAGGTATCCAATTCTCCGAATTTACTTTACCATTATTCTCTAAATACTTTTAATTTAGAATTTATATCCCTTCAATAGTATCAAAACTGCAAATTATAAATATGCCCAAATAAGCCACCCCCCCCAAAAAAAAATACGAAGAATAACATTACATCTCTTATTACTAACGCTTGTATTTAATTTTTACATTGTAGTTGTTTTATTATAGACATTTGTGAAATTTAAGAGAGAAACTATCAAGCTGTTCGAGAACTGAGTGAATTTGACTGAACTCAGAGATCACTCTGGTGAGTCAAGAGAGCATTGTCTACTCTGATCAAAGGACTCGTCAGCTCAGAGCCTGCTGAGTTCAGCCAATAGGAGCGAAGGTCTAGGATATCAATGCTTAACAATCATTATGTTACCGGTTTTTATTATACTTCTACAATGAAGAAACCGGTAACAAAGAGATAACTGAGGTTAATTCCATCCATCAGTTTACAAGACGGTTTACAAAAAGAGACTTGTAATTAATATTCGCGTCAGCCTGAGACCTAAGGTTTAATCCTGAAGGCACAATCAGGTGCACACAGTTAGGTTGGTGCATATGTTTACCATACAGTCATTCTTTCAACCATACATCGTACATACATAAATGCATAAGTATAGACATACATAAACGCATACACAGAAGATAATGTGTTAAATATATAATAGGCCTTAGATTTATCGTTCCTTCTCGTGTCGTTGATTCCACATAACGGGATCACATATGTTTGGGGAATTTGCTTTCATGTAGTAGTAACGTGGCATTGCGTCGAGACATAAGTAATGCTAAACCCGTTATATAACCAACAGACCTCACCGAGCCTCCATGTCCCTGACTGCCGCCTTGATAACCCCTGGGATCACACACGCTTCAGGTCCTGGAGTCCGACTTAATAACTCCTGGACTCACAGAACCTTCAGGTCCTTAAGGCCCACCTTCATAACCCCTGGGCTTACTGAACCTTCATATATATATATAACTCCTCCAACCTCCGACTTGTAACTCCAAGACTGTTTGGACCAAACATAAAACTGTTTAAGAGTTGGAGGCGATAGAAAATAATGGGATACTTGACCTCTTAACACAATTCGCTAAAAGCCCCTGAACTCTGGCACTCTCACGTGTCCACGCTGTCATTAGGGGTTTTTACTTTGTCCAAAAAAATTTAAGAGAACACTCAGTCAACACACAGATAGATAAAGAGACAGATATTGATAAAGATATAAATACAGAGGCTGTGAGAAGGGAGGAACGAGCATTATTTAAAAAGTATTGTGTGTAATGTCTGATAATTCAGCGTCTCCAGTAAAATATTATACATTTCTTTCTCGTGAACTTTTAAATTGAGTTTTTAAACGTTAAATGACAACAAAATTATAGTTATTAAATCTATCTAAACTTGTATAATACAGCTTATCATAGAAGATAATTTGACCAAAGCTCCTCTTCACTGGAAACACACACAAACACACACACACACACACGCGCATGTACCTATAATCACACCTATAAAGGCAGGAAAATATTTGTGTTTGTTTTGGTAATCAGGTGTTCGTAATGCCACATTCGCTGGCTCTCTAGCTAACAATCATTAGCCTTCAAGTAGGATTGTTAGACAGTTGAGCGACTGTCTCCCTTCATGCAGGTCGGCGTTCAATCCCCAACCGTCCAGGTGGTTGGGCATCATTCCTTACCTCCGACCCATCACAAATCCTTTTCCTGACCCAAGTGTTAAATGGCTTGGCGCTAGTTCATTCTTTCCTTCGGGAAATAGACTAACCTTAGATAACGCTGATTGAAAATTTTAGTGAATTACGGAAGAAATCAAACGAAATTTCCCCGACGTGGACAATTAGGGGAAGGTGAGCTCTGTTGTGTGTGTGATTGTTAGACCCCTGACTTGTTACAAGTTGCTGGTGTAATAACGCTGTTGGTGTGGCGTTGTTGGTGCTTTTGTTGATGTTGTTAATGGGTGTATTGCTTTTGATGTTGATGATAGTTGCTGCATCTGCTTATTGTGTTTCGATATTTTTGTTGTTGGTGATTATGAGTGTGATGTTGTTGCTTAACTGCGCTAGACTTTGAGATATATAAATGTCTACATTACTCCTCTTATTTGCAAGATTTGCATCATCATCTCCAATGTCATTCCCCTGATATTCCTACATTTCTTGATACTCTGTTGATAAGTATCCGATGACCTGGTCGTTTGAGTCTATCCATTAATGCTATAATATTTGTGATCAGATCGACGTTGTCACATAAGTGTTCTTTTTGCAAGGTTTCAACTACTGTTCTCGAATCTGCATGTGCAATAACAAGTTGCCGGTGTTCCCTAGGTGCATGTTCAAATGAATTATCACTGACTAGCGTATCTCCTTGTTAAGGTGAGAATTTGTTTGAAAGTCCCCAACTAACTACAGAATTTCCTGCCATAACTGCAGTTCTAGATTCTTGTCTCTGCTAGTCTTCTGATCAGTCTCTGGAGATGTCTGATACTAAGTTGGTTGTTATATGCATCTGTGCAATGATATGTAGTAGATAAGAGTTAGTCTGGTAATTTGTTTTCTCTTCAAGAGCCGTAATAAAGACTGTAGCCCGGATTTCTTAGGTTTGGGTTGATGATTAGGTTGCTCTTAGTGTTGTGATGATTGTGATGTGATGATAAATGTATCGTTGATGCTGCTGTTATAAGCAGGTACTGTTTTTGTTGATGATGCTCTTGTTAGTTATTGATCCAGTTGTTGACGCGGCTTTTGTTCATTTGTTACTTTTTCTTGTTGATATTGGTGTTATCTTTACTGTTCTTGTTATTGTTGTTGATGATGATGCTTTTATTGATAGTGTC
The DNA here is from genome assembly GCA_020271785.1 of Procambarus virginalis. Lineage (NCBI taxonomy): Eukaryota > Metazoa > Arthropoda > Malacostraca > Decapoda > Cambaridae > Procambarus > Procambarus virginalis. Next base: position 3,278,636 of record WNGS01052365.1, read on the forward strand.
ATTGTTGTTGTTAATGCTGTTCAAATGTTAAAGTTAGTTTTTAACTCTTTTTGCAATTATTATTTTATATGTCCGCTAAATTTAAATTATACGAGTCGCTCCTTATTGCAAACTTGCACAGCACGTTTTCTGTAACAAACTGTATCACTGCGGAGTCTTCGCTTTATCAGTCTATTATTGGATTGCAAAAGGTTATTTTAATTTATTTTAAATGCTCCTCAGTTTTTTAAATATCATTTCGTTTCTTAAATAACATAAGGTTAGTTATATGTCATTAAGTTCGATAAATGTCATTTTGTGCCCTAATGCATTCATTAATACGATATTGATAGAATTTTAGAATTGACAAAATCTCAGAATTGGGATGAAATGAGGAGAAATATAAATAACACAGATAACAGAAGAAACAAAGATACAAGAAAGGAAGAAACCGGTAATTATAAAGCCAGGAAAGAGAAAACCATGTAATAGACAGGAATATACTAATAGACAGGAGCAATATATAATTATATAAATATTATATATAAATTATATAAATCCGTTAAGAGAAAACGTTATACTCACGCTGCATGCAATGGCAAATTATCTGTATGCAAATGGTAAACTATATAAAATTCTTGCATTATCTCCATATATATATATTCCATATGTGAATGATTACTGCATAGGCTGTGTAGTGTGTAGACTAAAAATCATGGAAATACTAGGAAAATTACCAGATGTCTATCAAGAAAATATGCACACAACTCCTCTGCTATCATGTAATCTCCAATATTAAAAATTATTTTCGGTATTAACAAAAGACCTACCTTCAATATATAATTATACGTTAGACATATTAAACATTATTCATAATGATACAAATACATTGATGTTGCAGTGCACAAAGTTTGTTACTAGCTGTCATTATGTCATTATAATTACATGGTGTGCGTAGATTAGGTGTAATTGTTAGTGAAAAAATACCTATTGAGGTCTTAATAAGACCTTTTATACCCTCTGTAATCATCTATGAGCTTCTGCTCCCAGGATGAGTATAGGCTGCACAATACACTAACCTCCTTCAGTGCCAACAATTAATAAAACAGTAATAGTTAATAAAAGATACAAAAATAGACAGGATTTTTAAATAGCATCCTAGAATCGACAGTAAAATAACAACAGGGGAGACGGCAAGAATTTACCTATGTCTCACTACCATGTTTAAGAGTCGGGGATTTATCATCTACGCCATACCCATCCCGTGAGCGATGGTGGAATGGGTTTCAGAGGCACATAGTAGCTTCAGGAACCCAGACCACCTGATCCTTCACTTGCCTACATATGCATGTAAAATCAAACCTCTTTATTTATTGGTGTATGACATAAAATTAAATGACTTCTATGCTAAATATATCTCTATTCATAGCAACTTCCAAAATGGAGATCGAATTGGCTTCAAATTCATCCTTCTGTTGTTCAATTAATTTTCCAGCAACAATTTCGCCTCAGAAATATTTTCTCACATCTTTATGGTTCACTACTTACATCTGTTGCATCTATCCGTGCCTTCATGTTTTATTGATATTACTGTAAGTATTTGATAATATTCCACTCTACCAATATCTCTGCTTCCTCCTTCTCAGAATCGATAGATCCAAAACCGTTAATTATTTTAAATCTGATTGTTTTGTGTATTAATGAATATTTAAAAATAGTCATTCAGCTTCCAGCCAGGTAATGGGCCAATGCTTTATCCAATATTTTGTTTTAAAGCATTAAATATAACCGCTCAGTGAGCCGTCGACGTTTGATTAAAATGTCATATATTGTATTTGTATTTGTTTGAGAAGGCAAGGCAAGGAAGGGTAAGTGGAGGCGTATTATTTTAATATATAATTCATGAAATTAACTCCTTGGTTTGATTTTAAACGTAAGGTGAGAATTGGTTTGAAAGCCCCCAACTAACTACAGAATTTCCTGCCTTAACTGCAGCTCTAGGTTCTTGTCTGCTAGTCTACAAATACATTGATTTATTTGTAGACTAGACTTGTAAACTTGTAAAGTAGACTTGTAGACTTGTAAGCAATGTTCATTTTTTTCATTGTTGCAATTATTTTAGTGTTGTGCTTAAGATCCATTAACAACAGGAGATGAATTAAGACCATTACAATACCTTACTAACCAGCCAGCCCGTGTATTTTAGTCGTAAACACAATCTGGGAATAAATTCAACAGTGAAATTCACCGCAAAACGCTGCAAGCTTCTCAATGCAGATCCATCCTAAATCGTTCATTTAGTTTCTGCATGCTAAACCTTCTCTTTATATAAATTAAACTTTTTGTGAAAAATAGCTGACAAATATGAAGAGAAACACCGTGTTGGGAGTAGCTTAAAAAATAAATAATGAATGGTTCTTCGAACAAGAGTAAATATATAATTATTTAAACTAACCACATCTCCCCAGCCGTGCTGAACCTGATACCCGCAGAATAAGGTCTTCGCTGCACCCCAAATGAAGCCAATTCTCTCTCCCCGCTCATGGAAAACACGGAATTTTTACACGACTGCCTTTTAGCCGCAAGCATCTGATGGCCGCTGTGAAGCCGGATTCCCAGTGCTAAAACCTCCTTTTAAGTTTCAGTCTTAAAAAAGTAACCACACTGGATGACGTTTGCTAAAATGAGTATTTCCATAAATGATTTAAACTTAGCGAAACGGAAAATTATGTCTTATTTTCCTTTTTGTGTCAAGATTGAAAATTTGAAATTTTACAATGAAATGGGGGAGAGTTGCGTAGACATACATGTGTATTAGTCGTAAATGAGAGGAATCGATGAGAGAAGCACGGAGACAGGTGTAGATTTGTTGTATATTTTATAATTAGGCGATTCTATTGGAATACAGAAAATATTGCCAGATATCTATCGAGCAATTACACACACACACACACACACAAACACACACACACACACATACACACACACACACACACACACACACACACACACACACACACACACACACACACACACACACACACACACACACACACCAAAGAGCCAGAGCTCAACCCCCGCAAGCACAACTAGGTGAGTACACACACACACACACACACACACACACACACACACACACACACACACACACACACACACACACACACACACACACACACACACTCATACACACACACACACACACTCACACACACATACACACACACACACACACACACACACACACACACACACACACACACACACACACAGATAAGGGCCTCGCGGCTGAGTGGACAGCGCTCGTGGGTCGTAGTCCTAAGGGCCCGGGTTCAATCACGGCGGAAGTGGAAACAAATGACGGCTGCTACGGGCTGCTTCCTGGGGCTGTGTGTGTGTGTGTGTGTGTGTGTGTGTGTGTGTGTGTGTGTGTGTGTGTGTGTGTGTGTGTGTGTGTGTGTGTGTGTGTGTGCGTATAGGAGTGATTTCAACCTGGTTTCTGCGGCCCAAGTCCGAAGTTTCGCGGGAATTTGCATAAGTTTGGAAATACAAAATATCGCGATTTCTGGCCTTGCGGAATCTTGGCTGAAAAGCTTTCCAAGTACTTCCTTTTTTATTTCATCGGAAAAGTATGACTGGGTCCATTTCGCAAAGCATCCTTGCAGCTCAGATAATTTACTGAAACTGCAGGAAGACGAACAATTAACTCAAGTGAAGTGTGAGCGCACACACACAAAAATTAATATGGTAAACTGTCAATAGATTTGTTTTGTATATAAGGTCTCACTTCATGCAGGTCGACGTTCAATCCCCGACCGTCCAAGTGGTTGGGCACCATTCCTTTCCCCCGTCCCATCCCAAATACTTATCCTGACGCCTTCCCATTTCTATATAGTCGTAATGGCTTGGCGCTTTCCCTTGATAATTCCCTCCCTCTCAGAAGGCTATAACCATATTGATACAATTCTCAACGTCCTACTTGTGTATGCAAGCGTTTTCCAGATCGACTCTCAGTCGACTTGAGAATGGTTCAGGACGGACCGAAACGTCGTCGTCCCTTCACTTTCTAGTGTGTGGTCTGGTCAACAAACGTTTTCCAGTTTAAGGAATATGAGAACCAAACACAGGAATATACTGATGTTTGCTGAATAATTACTTCATGAATGCCTATCAAAGATGCCACCACAACATATGTTCTTGTACTCAAAAAGACATGCGAAAGTTTCACATTAATATGGAGATAATTAGAATCAGTGTTATTCTACTGAAACGTATTATTTTCAGTGAATGTACTATATTATAAAAATATAGACTGTAACATTTTTTTCATATACAGTATTATATGAAAACTATATTTACACAAAATCATTATAACATATATACACAGGTTTGAAGTCCGTAAATCAGATGTAAAGTGGAAATGTTTGTCATATGTTTATTAACAGTAATTAGGTAGAGGTTCCTGGAGTTTTTACGATATATTTAATTCGTGCCACTAAGTCAAATAGCATGGGACTGCCTGTATGTAAACAGCCGGCCACCAAGCAAAAATATATTGAAGGTGTGACTCGCGAAGTGGATACTGTGAGCGTTGTCTCCTTAGAGAGCCAAACTGTGGTGGTGGAACCGGAATGTGATTGCTCTAGGATCCTAAGCTTCCTAAACGAGTTTCCCTTCCAACTTCTTCACGTTCAATGTCGTAGACAGATGAAAACTGGTATAAATGATCTGAATGTAGCAGGTAATCTGAGTATACCTGCTTGCCACCCTTCCAGGGGAACACTGTCACTGAGACAGAGAGAGACAGAGAGAAGCAAACAACCTTGAAAAAACAGATGGTAGAAACCCAGTAAGAGGAGAGGTAGGCAGAATAACAGTGAACTCCGCAAGCTTACCGGAGGTGAATACACTTTGGAAAACGGGAATTTTAACTTCCTCTGCATTGTGGGCTTTCAATAATGGCAAATGTGTCACTTATAACAGCCGCTTGGTGCTTACTATGCATAGAACGATGTCTGAAATAGGTCCCTGAGCTGGTGTTGTAAGAATATGAGAAGAGGGGGGGAGGTGGGGAGATTATAGAGAAGGGGGGAGAGGGAAAGAATGGAGGGAGCGAGAGAGGGAAAGGGGAGGGAAGGGAGGAGGAGGGAGAAGAACGGGAGGAAGAGATGGAAGAGTGGAGGAGAGAGGGAGAGGAATATAGTGGAAGAGAGTGATGGAGGATGAAGAATGGTTGAAGAATACGAGGAAGACTGGAAGACAAAAAGGGGAGCAGAAAAAGAAGATGAAAATGAAGACAACAAGCGAAAGATTTAAAGTTGACAGAATGAATGGAAAGAAAAGAGAGAAGAGAGAATTGCGAGGAGAGAGAGAGCAGGAGAGAGAGAGAAGAGAGAGAGAGAGAGAGAGAGAGAGAGAGAGAGAGAGAGAGAGAGAGAGAGAGAGAGAGTAAATATCAGTTTAACAGTATTGAAAATAAAATTTAAATTCTTGCAATACTCGTTGGTTTCAGTAGTATAGAGGATGGAGAGAGTGGTACAGTGATGACTTAATAGCGCATTGATGACAACTTGCACCGTATGGGTCTCATCGTGGTACCATAGAGAGAGTACCATCATAAAGTTTGTGGGATACAGTGCGCAGATCAGAAGCTGGTTATGGTCACTATATTAGGTTACAGTATGTAGGTCAAGAGCTGACTGAGGTCACCATATGAGAGGGATTACAAAGTGTTACCAGTTAGTTATGCCAACTATGCTAAGAGAACATCACTAGCGTCATTAGCATCCCCATCTCGCAGGATGGTTTGTCATTAAATGGGATACGAGATGAGTAACTAGCCTACTCTCACGAATTTCGGGTGGATAACGAGAATATTTTCAACAGTCTGTAAGTAATTGCAATAGTTACAAGGCTCTAGATATCTCAATGCCTTTTATTCAAAATTTATGAACAACTGAGCATTAATTATTGTATTGGTTTGCTCTAGCACAAATGCTAAGAATGAGGATCTGAGTGTGACCTCACGGGGCGTGAAGTGTGGAGTGTGACCCTATGAGTGTAGCCTCACTGGAGTAATCACTGAAGTAGGAGGTTGTGTGGAAGACTCAGTGTCTACGGACCGTAAGACTGGGAATGGAAGACACATAGTGTAAGAGCAGATTAGAGGTATCTCAGGATATTGTGAATATAACCAGGAAATTAAACAGACTAACCCCGAGAAAGAGAGCACACAGGGATATAAGAAGGATATATAAATATCATGGATTTTCCGGAAACACAGGGGTGGGAGAGACAATAAATTAATAATTATCACTGCTAATGACTGGGTGGAGCAAAGATAACTCAGTGCAAGAGAGAGCTAGATAATTTATTCCACCACGAGTGAAATATGAAGCACTAAAAGAACAAAATGCTAAACACAATTGAACATACGAGCCTTATAGAGGAGATCTAACACTTCTCTAAAGGATTAATATCATTTTGTACTTTATGTTACAGCAATATGCTAGAGTCGAAATTTCTGAACAAGTTCTCTGCACTCTACAGAATATTCTCTTTGTTCAGTAATGCACTTTTTCCCGGAAAACCGCCGCTGACATTTCATTGGTTAATTACTTTTGCCAACATTCTCTGTTCAACTAGTGAACCCCATCGTTTAGGACGGAAACAACAGTGACGAGACACATCTGCCATCCTTGCAACACTGGGGAAAGTTGGAAGGTGTTAATGCAAGCGATCCGTTGACAAATTATTCAAGCTTCGATACTCAAGAAGACGAAGAGATTAGACACATTTTCTAACATCCAAAGATTTTATATTTTTCTAGCAATAAGCTTAGGAGACTGTTAACTATCATGGGTTGTAACCTTTCGAATGGCAGCTGTTGGCTAGTTGGACCTTGATAACAAACATCTTCATGTACCCGATAACGGAAAGCCAATTTTTACTGTTGTATGTGTTTACAATTTTATATATATTTGTATTTAACTGTATTTGTCAATTTTGACGTTGTAGCAGATTATGACACAACACAACACAAGTACTACACTATGAACTTTAAACCAATTTACACGAACATAACTTGAACTTTATCTTTAATCCTACCTATAAAGAATTTCATTAATAACAACTACAGTATCATCCACGTTGTAAAAAAAACCTATACATTACTATCTTTGATAGGGTTATGTACAATACGAACATGATTAGAACATGTAAGAGACTTGAAGGCTTTTAGTGAGTGGACAAAATGGAATGCTTATTGAAATGAAGTAAAATAAGGATTAAACTAAACACACATAAGGGTCATAAGGGTGTAGGAAAGCACTTCTTCAGTTTAGGAATAGTTAGGAAGTGGAATGAGCAGATTCCTTACATGAGTTTAGGGAAAGGAAAAATAAGCAAAACGAATTATGATTCATTCCAATAATAGTCAATTAAGGATTGAATAGGAGATTACCTATTTCAATGACCCTCCATTTATAATACATATCTCGCCTTTCAATCCAATACGTAGAGAGAAGAAACTAAAGCTTCTTCAAACACACCTGACAACAAACCTTCACTCGTGCCAGCAACCAATTGCACCACATACCAATACCTCCCAAACACAACTCTTCCTATATATATACACCTGTACCTTTACGCACACCTGTTTCCATAGCTTCTAATTAGCCGAGTAAATGAGCAATTAATGCCTACCACTCTAATGTAGCCTAAAGCAAGGTGAGTTTGACGTTTTTGTTAAACCAATTCCGCAAAACAGGTAATTTGTACAAAAAATCGGACTGGAAAGCAGGTATGCTATACCTGCTATACCTGTAATTGTCATGACACTTGGGAAGTCTACTGGCTTTGTTTGGTTGGCTGGTTGCTTGCTTTGTTTTGGTTGCTTGCTTGCTTGCTTTGTTTTTGAGGAATGAAAAGCTTGATTTAGTTGGTGTTGAAAGAGGTGTGCGGAGATGAAGGAGGGTAAGGATAGGAACAAATTTTGCTGTGCTGTTACTTAAATGTGTTAATAATAAACATAAATAAATAAATTGGACGTTAACACACTACTGAGTAGTGCAAACATTCCTAGTCATTCTTTTCATGAAAAATGCTGAGTAAAAAGGCCTACAATCTCATCAAACTAAACATTCCTTTTAAATGCAATCGATCTTTCACAGATATTCCTCTTTGTCTGTACCCCACAATTCAAGCATCATACACATCCGTAACTAAGAAAAATAAAGGGAATCTTGCACTTCTCAAAGCTGTCACACTTGAAACAATTGCCTCTTCCATAAAAAAAATCTAAGATCCAACTATCTAGTTCATAACACTCTTTGTTTTATAATAGCTCATTTAGATACATCAGCATTTGTGCAGCTACCCTAGACTATATGAAGAGAAGCACAGATTGTGTCAGGAATTAGCTACGTGATACGAAGCAAATCTCCATCCACAGTCGTACAGAAACAAGGGAAGGGAACTATCAGCCATACCGACTATTATAGCACTTGGTAGGGATCTGGATAATGACTTGGGGTGGAATTGGGGTAGGAGTGGGGGAGTAAGGAAAGAAGGAATGGTGTCCACACACATATATATATATATATATATATATATATATATATATATATATTTATATATATATATATATATATATATATATATATATATATATATATATATACACACATATATATACATATATATGTGTATATATATATATATATATATATATATATATATATATACATATATATGTATATATATATATATATATATATATATATATATATATATATATATATGTGTGTTGTGTGTGTGTGTGTGTGAGTGTGTGTGTGTGTGTGTGTGTGTGTGTGTGTGTGTGTGTGTGTGTGTGTGTGGTGTGGTGTGTGTGTACGACTTGCACACAACACACGACCCCAATGTGGGCACCGTCATAAGCTTTCTAATAAACCCGAACACAACTCTTACCGTCAAGCCTCCCGTACTGCTCAAGGAACTAGTACTCTTAGATCACGTGCTCCACCGCAAGGTTATGCTTGGATCTCCTGCCGGACTTGCAAGGTGTGTGTGTGTGTGTGTGTGTGTGTGTGTGTGTGTGTGTGTTGTTTGTG
>WNGS01052365.1:3340898-3351293 GCA_020271785.1 Procambarus virginalis
GGCATCTCTCTAAACTGTTCTTTTTTAATATTATATAAATCACATGTAGACGGCACTGAAAACTACACTGCCTCAGTGCTCAATATACGAGTATGTTTGAGGTGTTGAAATTGTTCGTGTCTGCCTACAGTTGTGTTGATGGCTATGATGGTCTGGTTGATATGTAGAATATAGTCGCATACAATTATTGGTTTTATTGAACCTTTATTGAACTTTTATATCGGGTCAAGATGGCCGAACAAGGAGAGTGAGTGAGATATTATATAATATATTAATATATATATAATATCTAAGTATTATAATATACTATATAGATAGATAGATAGATAGAGAGACGAGAGAGAGACGGATGAGAGAGAGAGGGAGAGAGAGAGAGAGAGAGAGAGAGAGACAGAGAGACAGAGAGACAGAGAGACAGAGAGAGAGAGAGTCAGACATGATGTTTAGAGGGGTAGGGCAAAGAGACTTAAGTAATAAGTGCAAGTGGATCAGTATTAATTGTATCAATCAGATCAATATAAAATTTAAGCCATCATAACGATTCAAAAAGATACAATAGATTATTTATTACCTAATATTATCAAATTTATAGTTTTATGATGGGTTGCATTGGTAAATAAATTTCTCACGGAGCTAGCAAGTGGTGTGGAGGACAAACGGTACTTTTAAACAGCAGAAGGTAAAATTAGGGTATCTTTGCTAACCGGCCGGCTTACTGTCCCTGTCAAGGCCACTTAAACATTAAACCTAACAGTATATGTAGTTTTAAACTGAAAATGATCTTCATTGAATGGTCTAAGACATTGTGTCGATCGAGTTAAGTCATGTCCTGGTAGTACACTCGGGTTCGTTCGCGACGCACAATCGAGAATTCCGGGTTCGAGTCCCGGAGGGACAGAAATGGTTGGGCACATTTCCTTTTACCTAATGGATCTGTTTATTTAGCAGTGAGTAGGTAATCAGGAGTTAAGTACGCTTCTTGCGGGGTTGCATCCTGGGCGGGGTCAGTAATTCGGCCTTGAGATGGGCGGGACCTTGATATATGTCTACCGTGTATAAATTCACTCTGGCTTCCTGTCCCCTGACACAATGGAATTATTATATTTATTATATTTATTTACCAAACGACATGAGGTGCCCAACTGTTTTGAAGTTACCCATAAAATAACTAACGTTTTCTTAAAATGTAGTTCAAAGAAAGCGTGAAATTCTGGATGGTAGACATAATTTGCAAATTTATTTTTTTAGATGCTTTGGAATTCTTTTATGTCATTATAATGAAGAAATTTCCGGAATTTAAGCTGTATATTATATTAGCTTATTTTCGTCTTCAACTTTCTCTGCCCATCCACTCATTCTTCTTCAACATACTAATGGTTAACAAGTAAATTCACGTAAATACGTTTAAAGAATGGACAAATTTGCGTATAAACAACGTACATACACAGTTTATAGAGAAAATTTTCCTGAATTTACTGAGAGCCACTCTCTCTCTAGTGGCCTCAACAGAAACAGGAAGCAGGGGGGTTTGTTCCAGGTCGCCCTTGTTTATATGAAAATTTTGTCGAACTGGATTTACACACACCACACACACACACACACACACACACACACCACACACACACACACACCACACACACACACACATATATATATATATATATATATATGAATATATATATATATATATATATATATATATATATATATATATATATATATATATATATATATATATACATGAGTTTTTACATTCTTGTAACGCCAATAGCACGCATAGCGTTTCAAGCAGGTCCTTAACCTTAATTTTCCTTGCAATACGACCTGCATAATCGTTTAACAACCAGCTACCCATACACTGCTGGATGATGAAAGACGTACAGTTGAGGATTGGCGCCTAGTCAATCCGCCCGAAACGAACCCAGTTCAACTCCCGCCATCAAAGCTGGGAGATTACACAAATAAACCGGTAATACCAATGGTAGAAAAAGCAATGACATAATGGAGCATTACCGTCTTTCAAATTTTAGTCTCTATGACTCTAAACAGTAGAGAGCAATTCTAGAGGAAACGAGATAGGATAGAGGTGACATGATCACAACACAAAAGATTCCTAAGACTAGCAAACTAACAAAGTGCTATGGCATCAACAGTGTAAAGGACACACGTTTATATAAAAATATTATTTAAAATCTATGTCATTAACTCCAAGTTTCATTTCAGGAAAACTACTTCTATTGGACAAAATTATTTAACTGGCGACTATAATTTAAGAGATGTTGATGATAAATTTTGTATTAACTTGTAATAATATATAGAAATTATGATAGAGGGTTATGTCGAGAATTAACTTCAGGAATGAATGTTAGGGTTAGTAAGCTGAGAAGTGAATGTTAGGGGTAGTAAACTGAGGAGTGAATGTTAGAGGTAGTAAACTGAGGAGTGAATGTTAGGGGTAGTAAACTGAGGAGTGAATGTTAGCGGTAGTAAACTGAGGAGTGAATGTTTGGGGTAGTAAACTGAGAAGTGAATGTTAGGGGTAGTAAGCTGAGGAGTGAATGTTAGGGGTAGTAAACTGAGAAGTGAATGTTAGGGGTAGTAAACTGAGGAGTGAATGTTAGGGGTAGTAAACTGAGAAGTGAATGTTAGGGGTAGTAAGCTGAGGAGTGAATGTTAGGGGTAGTAAACTGAGGAGTGAATGTTAGGGGTAGTAAACTGAGGAGTGAATGTTAGGGGTAGTAAACTGAGGAGTGAATGCCGGCGTTTATAGAGGAAATAGGTTTATGTGTTGGTTGCTGCGGAGGAAGGAGCAAATTAGCGACATGAAAGACTGTAAAGTTCAATAGTAACTTTCATTAGAAGGGAGAGGGTGGCAGAGGGGAAAGAGATAAATTTGGAAGAAGCAGGCGGAGAAGAGAAGAGGCAGCGGAGAAGAGTAAGGCCTGAAAGGTACTGGACGTTTGTACTAAACTATATTATATAAGAACCATGGAGTTGAATTACATTGTTCGGACTCGTTAATTAGCCCTAAATGTGATTGAAGTTTAGCTCATGGCTCACGTCTATCGATATTCGATCGAAATTTAACTAATCTATCAAAACGTTGTATACCTCTTAGATTATAACACACAACTCATCCTTCTTCTTGACTCCGTTATGCTAGTTAATTAATAGGAAGGGAAGGGAGATGACTATTAACGTTAAATATGCTTTATTAGCAAGATTACACGTACACATTTATATTACTCTATCACAAATGGCACTTAAATTAAAGAAAAGATTTTAATTAAAACTGTCAATAAATTATTTGAAATAGAAATTAAACAAACTTTAACTAACATTTACAAATCTTGTTGTAGGCAGTATAATTAATAATGTTTTATATAGCTTAAAGCATAAGAATAGAGGAATCTGATCCTGTTTATATCCACCCAATTATATGCCTCGGAAAGTTCGCGTATTTCCTCTGGCTTTTCTCCTTAACTCCCAAGTAAAGCTAAATCACCACAGAAGAGGTTTAAAGACAACAAACTCTCTTTACTAAGCTTTTCTTCAACTGAATCTTAGAACACGCTTCAGGAATTTTAAAAGACCAATTAGCTGGTTTGTTTCCATCTTCAACTCTCCGCCATTTTTTTTTACCTCTACATACATAGTTTCATAAATACATAGATATTTGCAAAACAATATCGAGAAATACTAGGGAAGTATACAACGTAAGTTCAAGCTGCACAGCAAGAAACACAAAGAAGAGAGCCACCACGCGAAAAAAATACACAAAATACGTGAAAAATAAGAACCCACTAAATAAGTTGGCTGTTACCCCAGACATCAGAGCCCAGCAAGCACATGCAATCGCAACGGAATGCTGTAAAACAAGAACATAACTCCAGCAGCTGAAAAATAAACGGAAAAACAAAACAGAACTAAAAACCAAGACCAGAGAGACAGTCTAACCACCTGGGACGCCGCTGTCCCGAAACTTTCGGACCAATTTCACTGTCCGTGATCCATTCGGAAGCCCCTTCGGCTTATCTAAAGAGTGTCTTTTTAGACAGACACTCTCCACCTTTCTGTAACATAGCAGAACACTTAGAATAATGTCATCAGACATCTTAATCGACGCAACTTTTCCCGCAGTGCGCCCTACTCATATTCATAATCACACAGAGTTCCCTACCACTTTCTTGGTTCACAGCCTTATCCTCGTATTTGTTCACAAAGTCGTTGGAAGATGCAGCAGTTGCAAACTTCACCACAACCCGCTTGTTACGAAGCACTTGAAACCCCCAATCTGAGAGTCAAATTTAAATTTTAAAACATCGAACAGCGTAGCACTTCTTAATACATGCTGCAGGGGAAACGCAATCTAGGTGACTCAGACCGCCTTAACGGAGGCGTGAGTGTCCCCATACCGACAATTCTCCCACCGTGCCAGAGGGGGGTACAACCACCGGACAGGCAACAGCAGTTCACTCATGCAAACACTAGGCAAAGAGTGCAACGAAGGAGGAACCAGACACATGCCCGTCCCTCTCCTATATCTAGCCTGCGACTCTCACTATCCGCTATTTAGTACAGGCCTCGAGTAGCTTTCACATTATAGCTTAATTCGTGCCAAGTCTCCAAAGGCCTTCCCACAATATACGAAGGGCCCACTTGGCCAACTTTGAGAACTCCCTTGTTACATACCTATACTGACAGTCGTAAATAATGGGCCCCTCCACGCCACCGACGAATGACGTCGCTTCCATACTAACCCATAAGCCTGCAACCTGCTCTCTGCTCACTGCTGTTACACAACCACTTCTTTTGCTATTTCATTGCATTTCTTCTCTACTATGGTACTGAAACAGTTTCTAAGATCCCTCTGGCTTACTGGAGTATTTTAGTTTTCATTTATGGTGCTACATAGCCTTCCCGGTTTGGTGCCTTCTATTGATAATTACTTACTTAGTTTTCATTTCTCACTCTTCGATCCTACCTCGCTCGCGGGCGTCGTGCGCATTGTGTGGGCGTGTGTGTGTGTTTGCACTTACAATGTGCTCTAAAATTAGTTGGGTTTTAGCTCTAGGACAGTTTTCTCTAACACGTTAGTAACTCACCACACATCTTTTTAATATAACAAACTCAGACTACTGTCTCATAGCTCTCTCCACTTATTCGTTTCTTTCACACTACAATAATAGTACATTACATTTGTTTAACATATCCATCTGCAGCTCTCACTTATGGGCACTCATGTTTCCATTTCTTTTTCTGAATATTTCGTCTCTGTTTATCACATCATTTTCATAAGAACAACCCATATATGTCGTAATTAAGTCCCTTCTGAATCTTCATTCCCGTAGTGTGGTGTTGTGAAGTTGGCTCGGTCATTTCTCATGTTCCAGCCCTCTAATATCCAAGACAAAACATGTAATAGATCACCGTTTTCTCTCGTTTGTCTGAATTTCTTCAAGTCCATTCTCCTAAAATGAGGTTACTTATCGTACCAATATGAGTTGATGGCCAATCAGAAAGTTGACTTTTATATTACTGAATTTGGACAAACCGGAATTTGTTTTAATCATAACACAAATATAAGACCTAACCTAACCTAACAATCTTAGTAGTCATAGGTCTAATAAATTCTATTTTAGGCCTAATATAATATTTATATTTTTTGTTTTAAACCTAGAAAAATTTAAGTTTGGTTTTTAGTTTTAGTTTTTCTGAATATCTAATTAATAGTGCAAAAAGTTGTTTACTGTATATCCATCACTACATATTAGCACTTTAATCTTTATATGTTATTTCGACCAAATATTTGCTATAAGTAGTGTCATTATTGGAGGATGGGCTAGATCCTTCCGATGGGGGGTCTCCATATAAGGATTTCAAGAACGTGCTTTGAGTACAAAACTCTCAAGCTTTCCATGACTTGGGTCCTGTATGTTACTCGGATGTTCGAGGTCATTGCTTACACCGCTGATGTTATTCTGCTGATGTGTGCCTCTAGTCTTAGGTCGTGTCTATTCAAAGACCTTTAGTAGAGCGATCTCTTCCTGTCGTCGAATATTAACTCCGTTGCCGCGTCCTTGTGTGCCAAGAAAGCGCTTTATGCATTAATGAGTCAAGATCAAATGAACTAACCAACCCATGCCTGTGAACGTCAATGAACGTGAAGATATTTTGGTCCCTCCAGACCCTTATCAAGTCGTGATAAGAGTACAGAACGAACCAAAACATCGTCATATCCTATTTCTTACCGTGTGTGGGTTGGATATATCAACCCAAGGTATTGTGACATTCTCTTGCAGAGAATGTCACACTATATGACTTGAATTGTATAAAATTCACATAAGAGGCAATGAATCATATGAGAGCGTATGAGGCAAGAGATGAATCATATCCACACGTGTGTGACAAAAGTTATCACAAAAAAAGTTGCACATCCAAAATTTATGAATTACTTTTAAGTCATCAGCGGGAGGCGAGGAGATTAGCGTCATTAAAGAGCAATATATTGATCTGGTGATTAGCGGCGACACTGGCGTACTGTAACGAATGGTAATTAAGCTACTGCGGGTAAGGAGAAGGAGGGGACGTGAAGGAGAGAAGGAGAGTGTTTAAAGAAATAAGAGAAGAAGGAGGGAGTAGAACATATAAGGAGATAGAAATAGGGGACGAAAGGGGAGACAGGAATATAATCACGAAGAAGATTGTGCTTATAGAAGAGAGTGCAAAGAGTCAAGGGATGAATGAACTGGGGAATGGGGGAGGGCGGGATTGGTAGTTGGTGTGGTCAGGATTGGTAGTTATTATTATTATTAATATCTTTATTGACAAAATTAATTACAATTTTGCCTAATCTGAAGATTTGATAGTCTGATTAAGGTGAGGATAATGCTAGGTAGTTAGTGGATATGTTGGGAAGGATTCGTGATTAGTGGTTAGTTGGTGGTTAGTGGGTGACGTGGTCGGGATTGGGAGTAGTGGATGGAGTTGGTGTTATTGGTGGTCAGAGGATGGTAATGTAAGTCCTGAAAGTAATAATAATGGAAAGGATGATCAGGAATGTCAAATTATTTGAATGAAAACAGACAGTCAGACAGACAGACACAGACAGACAGACAGACCCACCGACAGTCTCCATTAGTGTGCTATGCTTGCGTGTGTGCGTGTCTGCAAGAGACTATGATAAAAAGTGTTTATATTTAGCAAAACTCCACGTTCAATTTTGGCCTCATCGATTTCATAGAAACTTCGTTAAACAATATTATTAGAATTTATTACCATTTATTACATGTAAAAAGACAATTAATATACGTTTCAAATCATTTAATCATATAAATTTACTCGACATAGACAATGAATACTTAAATATATTCTAAGGTGTAAACTTTAAGTTCCTTCTCGTTTCGAAAAGTCAAATTCTTAATTCTAGAAAAATTCCGCAAGTGGCAACTGCGCGTGACCTGAGTTTCCAGATAGGAGAAAAGTCTTGGTTGGGACGTTAGTTGTAACCCGACCACGGCAGCGGGAGGGTGTTCCATATGCTCTCTTAGACGGTGCGTGTGGCGCTTGTCTTTTCATGTCGGTTTGAGCGCGTATGTCCTCGCGTACGTGTGCGTATTTCAGAGTACAAACAAAATACATTAGGGGTCTCGCTGTGATTACAAGTTAATAAAATACACCAAATTGCCCACCTTCGCTTTATCGTCTGAACGAGCTTCAAGTGTGTTTTATTTGCGTTTTAGAAAGTCTGTAAATATATGAACAAATATTTGATTAGATAATATACGAATCTTTACCATCTTTCCAGGTTACGGGGCGTCTGGATTCCCTTGAATATATTTTGGTGTAGAACATGGCAAGTCAGTAACGAAGTACCTCTTTACGAAGTCGCCAAGAAAGGAAACCTCTTACAAGAGTTTAACTGAAGTTTTGAAATATCTGAGCTATGCTGAAAGATGAAAATTCACAGTTTAATATATGCATATATGTAAACTGGAACCAAAATGCCCGAAACTAATTTAAAATGCCAAGTTTATTACAAGTTGTTAATAGTTTGTTTACTGGAACTGCAGTACGGGGAACTTTGATGCGTGTTTGTGTTTATAATAACACCGAAGACTCGTTTCTGGAGTCAAAGAAAACGAGATTTGATTATGAGCTTTGAATGAACTTTGAACTTCCTCAACTCTTTTGGGTATAACCTTGGAATGAAGTTTTCTGAACAGTCGATGAACGTTGAATTAGTTTATTAGTGACGGTCTTAACGTTTGACCTGATATCAAGAGACAGTGATGAAGACAGGTGTTCGTTTGAGATGACAGGAGCTATCCTAGGATGAGGAGAAGAAGCTGAGGGTGAAAAGCTAAATTTTTAAAACTGACACATCAAGTGTTGTTAAGAAAAAAGAACAGCAGTAATAATCCATTGAAAATCAAGGCCTATAATCTATTGAAGACCTAGAACAGTGATTTTTTTTCAGACCTAGACCTAATATTTTTTGAAAAATCGAAGTCTGTGATCTATTGAAGGCCAGAAACTATAGAGGCCGGCGCCCCAGTTAGCAAGAGGTAAGGAAAGTGGTAAAAACTATATTTTAATTGTGTAATATACATACAAGCAATGCATTTTGTCCTGTGATATAAATGATTGTCATTCAGTTTGGTTAATGAGTTCGTACGCAAAAATAAAACAAAAAAACAAAAAACTGGTATTTAAATAATTGATAATTATTTTCGATGAATTGAAGTATTTACGTTCGTTTCCTAATTATAGGTTTTGATAATCGTGATTATAATTATAGATGGATAACATTTTTAATATTTCGAATTTATTTATTGTCGATATTTTGCATGCTGCTTTTTTGGTTTATTTTGTGAGCTGATGTTTATAGTGTGTTTAGCATTTAATATCAATGTTCAGTAATAATTATTTGATTATCTATTGTTTCTCTTTCTCCCCTTAGTTATTTTTATAATTTTTTAAATCTTTCTTTCCCCATAACCCCTCCCGCCTGCACTACTTCCCCCCTCTACCACCTTCCCCATCTACCACCTTACCTTCTACCACCTTACCACCTACTATCTTACCCATCTACTGCCTCTACCCCTTCCGTCTTCCCTCTCTACCACCTCCCACTTCTGGTACCTCCTTCCTCTTCCATCTACCCCCTTCCCACCTCTACTACTATGTCTTATCACATCTCCACTCAACAATCCCCTCTTCTTATACCTTCTAAGCTTCCTCCTCCACCACCTTCTTCCCCTCCTTTTTCCTGCCCTCCAAACCCCCCCCCCCCACTTGCACCCTTAACCTTATCCAGGGATAATGATCATTCACGATCCTGTCATCTGTCTCTTATTTATTTGAAAGACCTTTCCTTATTAATTTTTTTATGTTAACGGCAAAAATGACGATGATAGATTATGCACGGTCAAACCTCGTCAAGAAGCTACTGAATGATCTTGTCACAGGGCAAGAACTGTCTTGTCAAGTTGCTGTTAGAGTAAATGCCCTGCAAGGAAAGTGAAAGGTGGAGACAGTTTTACGGATTTTAATTACGAATTGAGACGGAAAACCCTCCAGAAGTCCGTTAACCATCCTGAAAGTGGAGATGATTGTTTTCAGATTCTCCCCTATGACCGTCACGAACCGGATACCAGCTGCTGCATATGTAGAGTTAGCCGACATGTGAATCCCTTAGTAGTTCTAAGGGCCCGGGATCGATTCCCGGTCGAGGCAGATTTTCATTCACCCTCATGCTCCTATTCACCTACCGGAAAATATGTGCCTGGGATTTAGACAGCTGCTGACGGGCCGCTTCCTGGGGATGTGTGTGTGTATGTGTGCGTGTGTTGCAACATATATGTAGTAGACATTAATAGAGGAGCAAATAGATTGGCTAGGAAGGCAGTGGGTCCAAGAGCTAATAGCTCGACTCTGCAGGCACAAATAATAAACACACTACAACATAACACACACACACACAACACCAACACACACACACACACATACACACACACACACACACCACCACACACACACACACACACCACACACACACACACACACACACATACACACACACACACACAACATACATACACACACACACACACACACACACACACACACACACACACACACACACACACACACACACACACACACACACACACACACATCACACACACACATTCACAAACACCACGTACTGATTCCCATTAGCGGTCTGTCGCAGACCCAGCAGCCAAACGTCCCTGCAATCATCTCCATATATGACACCGGTTCAGGCTTCACTCGAGTTGGTTGCATTTTATTCTTTCAGTATATTTTATTTACTTCCCTATAAATAGTCAATATAATTGATTTAAATAAAATTGAACGTCCCACGGCCCT
>WNGS01052365.1:3360595-3379807 GCA_020271785.1 Procambarus virginalis
ATGATAATAAGGTAGTAATAGTCAAATATTTCATCAATTTAATATCGTTATTCACTAGGTAAGAACCTTACAATATTGAACAAATCTATCAGAACAAACAAATGGTATCAATATTACCATAAACATTATAGAGGAACTATACAATGTAACCAATAAGTGTGTACACTACAAGTAAAACATTAACTTAGATTTGTAAACAAAAATTTGAAATCCTTACCAGTAAATATCCTAGCCGTGATGAAGCATATTTTGGTCTGCAAAAATTCGAATAAATAGTCAGTGATCTCATAAGGATATTTACTTTTTTACCAGAAGTATGGAGGATTGGCAAGCAGTCCCATTTTTATCCTGAATTTACCTGAGAGTTACCAGCTTACTAGTTGCTTTAAGGAGGACAGGAAGCCAGCGGTTTATCAGAGATCCACCCAATTTGTTCTCATTATTTTATTTAACTAGATTTTGAATTCCAGAAGTGTTTTGGCATTCATGGCTTCGGCTGCTAGGCGTTTCCATGGGTTAAGAACCCGATTAGTGAAAGAGCATTCCTTGTCTTCTGTCATTCATTGTGTCATGGTGAGCTTAGAGCTGTTGCTCCTGGTTTGTGTACTTCTGACCTTTTAAAGCAGTGGTCTTGGGCAATGTCCTTTAAATTGTTAACTATTGTAAAAGCTTCGATGAGACCAGTTCTGTTCCGTCTGGTTTGCAGTGGTGTTAGCCACGAGGCCCTCAACCGATCCTGGTATAGAGTCGACTCAATTCTGGGATAATTTCTGTCGCATTGTGGGGCCTGATGGCTGAGTGGACAGCGCTCGATATTCGTAGTCCTATGTTCCCGGGTTCAGTCCCTGGCGGAGCGGAAACAATGGGCAGTGTTTCTTTCACCTGATGCCCCGTTCACTAGCATTAAATAGGTATCTGGGAGCTAGACAGCTACAACGAGCTCTTCTATTCATATCCCTTCTGAGTACTATATGGTCAAAATGCCTTAAGGAGTTTTTCCTCATAATTACCTTCCTAAGTTATCTTGAGGTTACCTTGCGATGATTTCGGGCTTACGTCCCCGCGGCCCGGTCCTCGACCAGGCCTCCATTTTGGTTACCCCCCCCCTCCCCAGAAATCAGCCCGATAGCAGCTGTCTAACTCCCAGGTACCAATTTACTGCTAAGTAACAGTGTGAAATTAACATTTTGCCATTTGTCTCTGCCTCCACTTAGATCGAACACCCGGAACCTCAGGATACGAATCTGAAGCGCTGTCCACTCCGCTGTCCGGCCCCCCATTACGTTGCCTGCATCTATTCAATTTCCTCTTAGCTTTAGGCAATATAAAGCAATGAGGGCAGAATATTAACATCCTACCATATCGAGAGATAAAATCTGTTAGTTTGATTCCTGCCCGAAACGCTTTGCGTAATAGTGGCTTTAGGCATTGTATGTACTAGCTCTATCTATCAATGCTCTAGTCCAACCACTTGGGCTGGACGGTAGAGCGACGGTCTCGCTTCATGCAGGTCGGCGTTCAATTCCCCAACTGTCCAAGTGGTTGGACACCATTCCTTCTTCCCCGTCCCATCCCAAATCCTTATCCTGACCCCCTTCCAAGTGCTATATAGTCGTAATGGCTTGGCGCTTTCCCCCTGATAGTTCCTTCCTTCCTATCAATGCTCTATCTAGCTCTAATCCATCAATGTTTTGTATCACATCTTGTATGTATGTACTTTACCTGAATAAACATTTGAATTTGAATTTTGAATTTGATATGCTTATAGATGCGAGTAGAGTGTCAGCAGGGCACGAAGCCCACTGGGCTTCACCTGCCCTCCAGACGGTGTGATGCTGTAACTTTCAGTATTTATCACCTTCTCCCTCTATATCTTAACACTCCTGGACCCCAGATGTTGGAGACCTAAGCACCCCAGAGGAAATCATCCCTAGCAACGTACATGTTCACGGATGAAGTACCCGCCATCGCACGCCAGCACCCCAGACGGAAGGTCTTTCCTTCGCGCACCCAAATGAAAGTCACTTTTATCCCACAGCGTGAGAACTCATCCCTTTCTCCAGGTCATATGCGTGGTGATGCGTCCGGCCTCCTCCCTAGGGAGTTAAAGAGAAAGGGACTGCCCTTGAGGGAAGGCATAGTCGCGTCATTGACGGGGCACAGCTAAAGGCAGTGGACACCAGCACTCCTCACTTTCATTCAACTATTGCTGGATAGGAGAATGTATCATATAGAAGGTACATGGGTCTCTTATGTCCTTCTAATACACCATAAGGAGCTTCATTCTCAGTATTGGTTAAGATTCATTCATGACTGATATTGTTTAGTTTACCATGAAAATTTTTCCTTTCAGTCAACTAAATCTAAGAAATGACATTTAGTATGAATAACTATTGTATTCTTCTTAATGTGCAATTTTTTGTAAATTGTATATTTTCTCGTCTTCCCTTCTTCTTATTTTTCGCTTTTGGCCATATTCTTCGTCTTTCGTTTATCTTTTAATAATCCTTTATGCAATTTTTATTAATAATAGTTTCCGACTTAAGGTATTTAAGGCCCCCTTAGACTAGCTATTATACAAGTTTTACATTCTTGTAATGCCACTAGCACGCGCAGCGTTTCAGGCAAGTCCTTAATCCTAATTTCCCCGGAATACGACCACGCGAATCGTTTAACAACCAGTACCTATTCACTGCTGGGTGAACAGAGGCTATATTTAAGGATTGGCGCCCGGTCAATCCTTCTTGAGGTTATCTTGAGGTTATCTTGAGATGATTTCGGGCCTTTAGTCCTCGACCCGGCGTCCACCCCCGGAAGCAGCCCGTAACAGCTGACTAACACCCAGGTACCTATTTACTGCTAGGTAACAGGGGCATAGGGTGAAAGAAACTCTGCCCATTGTTTCTCGCTGTCGCCCGGGATCGAACCCGGGACCACAGGATCACAAGCCCAGCATATGCTGTCCGCTCGGCCGACCGGCTCCCAACCTAATCCTCCCCGGCTAGGATTCGAATCCAAGACATAGCGCTTGCGAAACGCCAGAAACGTACGCGAAATGTATGTATGTATGTATGTATGTATGTATGTATGTATGTATGTATGTATGTATGTATGTATGTATGTATGTATGTATGTATGTGTAGACATTTTGAAGGTCAATATAATCCCTTTGAAAGCCAAACCGTCCTCAAACATGCTATTTAAGGTCAGTGTCCTTTTGATACATTGTTCAGCACCTGCGGTATTTAATTTCTCAAATATTTACTCCTTTGCTCGGCAAATCTAATCGGTAGAGGTTCGGCCTCGCTTCCTTCAGGGTCTTCGGACGAGTCGTCCATGGTGTGCAGATGCCTGGGTACCATTCCTTCACTTTGTACTCATTTCCAAGCTCATTGTCACTTGTATTTTTATAAAAAGTGAAACTGGTTTAACGCTGTCTCAGGATAATTACCTACCATACCTCGTTAATTTTAAAAATAATGTCACCTGACATTAGTATTCTGATGGATTGGCTGAATTGATTATTTAATTGATTCGTAAAAGCTGAATATTATTAACTTTTTGAGTGATTGTTTTTTTTATTCCAGTCTGCTCCATTAACTTATAATACGTACTCAGTAACTTGGAACTATGCTCAGTGTGTGACCACCTGGCGGCGATTGGAATCAGATGATTGCTTCCGGATGCTGTTCAAATGTCCTCGTCCTTGGTTCCTTGTATTGTATCTATGATACATGTGTGCAATAAATGTGAAATGGTTTTGAATAGATTCGGGAATTGGTCTGACGTACGTGATATATAAAACTATATTTCCTTAATGAAATTCCATAAGGCAGTTTTTATGTTTACCATCCTAGCATACGCCGTTGTTGACTGTTTGATGTTCAACATCTTTTTGGTGTGTATGTGTGTGTGTGTGTGTGTGTGTGTAGTTACCTAGTTGTATTCACGTAGTTGTATTTGCGGGGATTGAGCTTTGGCTCTTTGAACCCGCCTCTCCAACATCAATCAACTAGTGTACAGGTTCCTGGGCTTGTTGGGGTCTATCATATCATCATTTGAAGCTGTGTATGAAGTCAGCTTCCACCATATCACTGCCTAGTGCATTCCATTTATTAAGTACTCTCACACGGTACTTACCTAGTTGTGCTTGCGGGGGTTGAGCTCTGGCTCTTTGGTCCCGCCTCTCAACTATCAATCAACTAATGTACAGGTTCCTGAGCCTATTTGGCTCTATCATATCTCAATCCGTCCTCGTAAAAATAGCGTCACTTTTCGCTCGTATATGCGCTGTGGCCAAATTTGGACGTAATTTGAAATGAAATCGACTCACAAAAGTGACGTACTGTTCCGTTTTCTGTTTGAGTCGTCCGGTCTACACTTGAAACTGTATATGGAGTCAGCCTCCACCACATCACTTCCTAATGTATTTTATTTGTCTACTACTCTGACACTGAAAAAATTCTTTCTAACGTCTCTATGGCTCATAGAGACGTTCATAGACACACTGTGTGTGTGTGTGTGTGTGTGTGTGTGTGTGTGTGTGTGTGTGTGTGTGTGTGTGTGTGTGTGTGTGTGTGTGTGTGTGTGTGTGTGCGTGCGCGTGTGTGGTGTTGTTTTGGTTCTTAGTCTTAATTTAGGTATAACTGGATGACCTTACTATCGAGACTATTCTCGGTGTGTCGTCACTGCTGAAAGCGACTCTCATTGGCTTGAAGAACTCGCTGCCCCTCCTCTCAGCCATGGCATATATATATGGCGAGGAGCTCGCTAAACCCGACACTCTGAATTTTACTCCTGTCTTGAACGTTACTATCTTTACTAAGTATTTACTAACACAGGGGACTAATAGGCCTCAAGACCATCATCAACCTACAACCCCTAAAATCGCAGTAACTATGCCACACAAATCACTTGCTGAATTTCTTCAACTGAATAACATAGAGACGACTTGGATTCTTATTTTAGGTGAGAAATTTCGGAGTGAGATATATAATTTGTTCCAATTAAGGTCATTATTAATAACCCAGGACTGTTGTTGTTGTTAAAGATTCGCTACCTGAAACAAAAAGTTCCAGGTAACACAGGCTATGGTGAGCCCGTAACCCAGGTTACTAAGAGTATATATAGTGGATTAATACCAGTATATATGGAGGGCTACTAACAATATATATTAAAAGTTTCAATAATTTATATTGATTTTTTGTAATTAATTATGATTTTGTTATAGAATGTCTTACAAAATATATAACATTATATATTTTGCGCCTGAAACATATATTTTGGATCTCTAACACTAATGTTTTATTTCTCTAACATTATGCATGTATTTTTGCTTTCTAAAGTTATATTTTTTTGTGTTTCTAACATTGTATATTTTTGGTTTGCAACATCATATATTTCGAGTTCCTAACATTATACATTTTGAGTTTCTAACATTATATATTTTATGTTAAGCATATTTAGAAATTAGGCAAGGAGGACAAACAATGACCTAACAACATGAGGTGAATTTTAATCTGTAAACAAATTCAAATCTGTAAAGCGAATTCCCTTCTAGATTAGCCCTGATGACGTCCCTTGCTGACGTCCTTTGCTGACATCCTATGCTGACAACCCTGCTGACATCCCCTGCTGACGTTCCTTGATGCGATCTTTTGCTAGCGTCTCCTGCTGGAGTATTTTCAAGGACAGGCGACCAGCAATGTCTCATTATATTGTTCAGTTGTTTCTGTTTTTTTGCCTCAACTTCAAAGGCACAGAAACATTTTTATATTCACAGGTGTGAGTGTATTGGTGATGAGGTGTGAGTGTCTGAGGGTCTTGACGCTACAGGAGGACGGCGTGATGAGTGACTCCACATGGGCTCGGAGTACACGGATTTCCCCTCGAACACCCTCCACCTCCGCCTGCATTAGGTTCAAGGTGTTCTTCTTTCGACCCCTGACACATGTCTTCTCCGTCGCCTCCCGCGAGGAGACCAGGGAGATGAACGGAGGTGAGGCTGTGTATGTGGGAGATGAACGGAGGTGAGGCTGTGTATGTGGGAGATGAACAAAGGTGAGGCTGTGTATGTGGGAGATGAACGGAGGTAAGGCTGTTTATGTTGGAGATTAACGGAGGTGAGGCTGTGTATGTGGGAGATGAACGGAGGTGAGGCTGTGTATGTGGGAGATGAACGGAGGTAAGGCTGTGTATATGGAAGGTGAACGGAGGTAAGGCTGTTTATGTTGGAGATTAACGGAGGTGAAGATGTGTATTGCAGATCAACGGAGGTGAGTGTGTGGGACATCAACATAGGTGAGGATGTGTTGATTGACTGATGTCCTCTCAACTAATAAGTCTCTCTTTTTTTTAAGTTTTGGTAACCAACGTTACAAAATGTCACCTACTGTGAAAAGTTACGGATCACAAATATCTATTTTGTCTATGCATCAGACTCGATAGGTTAGGTGGGTTGGTTGGGTTGTGATCTGAGGTAGCAGAGGTGCCTGTATATTTAACCAGGTGCTTTAGTGTTATTGTAATCATTTAATAAGGTGTTAGTGAAATTTACCTGTACACTGAGCAAACTTTATTTCACGAAAGCTATGCACTATTCATCATGACTACTCAACTCTTCCTTCTTACATGTTTTCCTGTTCGTTCATTTTGTTTCGTAAGAATAAAAATACCCAAAAAAATTATTCCGTTTCTAAAGCAATATATATTTTTCTGGTACCTGAGATAATTTAATATTCTTGTTTTCCCTTTGTTGATTTTCTCGTGAGAGAAAATCAATATCTAGAACATTGAATTCATATTTAAACTACGAGGAACACGTTTATCTTAGATATTGTGAAGCATTCTTTAAGGTTGTCTAAACATGTCTCAGAAACTTTCTAAATATCCTATAACTGTGTCCTAGTTTTAGTAACTTTATTTAGAGGGTTAAAAGACGAAAGTTGAATAGGCCCAGTTTATTGTTAGTTAGGCCAAAATGTGAGTAAACATTTGTAATATTCCTACGCCAAGTAAGGGCTAAATGTCAAGCACTTGTGTCCCTTGCCAGAGATCTTCGTAGACTATGTGCGTCCTATCGTGTCGGCGGCGTTCTACTTCCTGGGTATCTCTGAGCCTCTACAGGTGCTCACCTGGTACCACTACTGCCTCACCTACAACCACTCCGTCGCCCAGATAGCTGCCTACCTCGATGGACAGCTGCAGGGCATCATCTCCAGGAATACCACCAGGTGGGGAGGGAACAGTGGTGCCCATTCTTTTGTCATTCTTTTCCATATTTCATATGTCTATTATTCTCTATTCTCTTTATTTTAAACTTTTCCATATTCACCTACTATATTACCTTATTGGGCGCAGTTATCAAAGTTCTAATGTCATTTTATTTTCCTCAGTGGATGAAGAAGTTATCTTGTGTCGTTACGAATTGATATGATAAGAATCAGTAAATTTTTATAAGAGCCAATAAAGTCTTTATCAAAATAAAACACAAAAAATGCCACTTTCAGTCTTTTTTTCTGAAAACTTTATTTTTAAATTCCAATATATGGTGCAATAAACATCAAAAAAGACATTCTGTACAAGAATGATGACGACAACTCATGTAATTCAGTGGTGGAGTTGCCAATTTAATATATAAACGAAAAGAACTGCGAGATTAGCAATTGGGTACACAAATTCAGCTTAAAATACCAAAATAAAAAGTGATGGTGGCTCTCTTGGGTTTAAAACGGAATATTTTATATAGGGTAAACTGGTCCGAAATGCAAGCAACGTTGGTGTGATAATAAATTTCAAATTACTTTATATTACAGGTGGTTTTCCGAGGCCACAATGGTTCTTGGGCAGTACAGCATCAACTACCTCAGCGGGTACACCAAGACTCGAAGCTTCAGCGGACAACTTACACAGGCTGGCGTATGGGGTCGAACGTTGGCACCAGCAGAGGTGTCTCAGCTTGCATCTTGTGGGTCCGATCCCCCAGGACTCGCCATCCCCTGGAATCACGAGTGGATCCTCAATAACGCCTCCTTCATCGAGGTCCCCGAATACGAGGTCTGCGAGAAGAAGAGCAAATCATCTTATATCAAATTCCTTCCCATGCCCTTCGAAAACGCTCGTAAGTTTTGTGCTGGTCTTGGGGGTTATATGCCTGTTCCTCAGTCTCTCGACCACGCCAAAGAGCTGCTGCGAATCATGTTTGATCCGCCTGTGATCAAACTCGTCTGGCTGGGGGCCACGGATGAGCTTCAGGAAGGCGTCTACATAAACACACACACTGGAGAGGAACAAAAGTGGTTCAAGTGGTGTAGCAACGATCCCAATGGGCTTAAGTGGCAAAACTGTCTCGCCCTTGATTCGGATTACCTACACGACTATCCTTGCCATATTACCATGGAAGCCATGTGTTTTCTCGAGTCCCAGAGGGAATGGACGCTTAAAGGCCCCTGCGAGGAGGACAAGGCCAACTACAAGTATAGTCTCCTGCATCCGGCGCAAGGTAAGGTGGTTTTTCGGGGCTACTATCAGTACGAGATCGTAGAGGAGGATGAATCTTGGATCTGGAGAAACGTAATTGCCAACAAAGTCGTGGCTCGATTACCTTTCCGCGAGGCACGCTGGCCCATGGGGAGGCGAAACTGGACGGTGGTTGACGAAGTCTGTGATAATAATGGAACGCAACTCCTTCAGCTAAGCTCATGCACGAATCACGACTTCACGTGTAAGGACGGCTCGTGTGTGCCCCGCTTCCAGCGCTGCGACCGTCGTCCAGATTGTCTGGACGGAAGCGACGAGCAGGAATGTCGCCTGGTTGATCGACCACTTGGCTACCACCACAGTCTTCCACCTCCAAACAGAATTGCTGGTTAGTAGATCTTTCATGTGGTCACCGACGACAGTTCTCGTCTGTTCAGTTAGGTGGTGTTTGCGAGGCACGAACGAGAAGAATTTGTTGTGTTGTGGCGTTTTACTTGAAATTTGTTTAACGACGTGACAATTTATTATGGGAGATCATATTGATCTTGAACACCTTGCATCCATACTTTTATACCGATCGTTGCATTTAATATTAACTTGTGTTTTCTTTGGAGTAATGATTAAGATTTCTGCATTTAAAAGTAGAATTTGTCCAATTTCAATTAATTTCTTAATTAAGTCAGTAATTATGTTAATTAGGCTGACATCAGGGTTGGTTATGTTAATAATATGGTTGAGTGTGATAATAAATTAATATGTATTAATTAATATAATGTATAATTATATGTATTAATTAGTACATGTATTAATATGGTCTATTCATTGTTTCGTTACAAAGAGCAGCCCTCTTCACATATATTGTAACTCAATCACACTGATCAATAATTCCAATAAAACACATTCGCCACAAATGACTTCTTCTGAGTTTATATAACTTCTCAGTGTCTCTTCCAGGCACTCCCTTGCCTGTGGGCCTTAAACTTAAGTTGGTGAGCCTCTCCTTAAGTGACAAGGACAGTTACCTGGATGTCACCTACCACCTGAACCTCACCTGGTGGGACCTACGTATACGTTTCCAGAATCTCAAGAATGCTTCACGTCTCAATCAGGTAAATACAGTATATGAGGATTACCTTAAAATGTTATAGTTTATTATAATTCTTTAACTTAGTGTTAGCTTTATTTGTTATTATTATTATTTTTGGTATGGGATAAAGCACTCTCTTTAGCATAATAGTTTTTGTCGAATTTCACTATTTTTGCTTGTGTAATGCTGCTGGCTATGTCTGGTCTTTGAATAATTACTAACCATACATATTAGTGCAAAGGGAAATTTGGGAGGAAAGAGAATTACTGTGTGGGAAAGGGGCGGTGAAAGGAGAGTAAGAGGCTGAATGTGAACCTGCTTACCTACCTACTTTTCTTGGTGTTCAACTCTCTCTCTCTTTCTCTCTCACTCTCTCTCTCTCTTACACTCACACACACTTTCTCTCTCTCTCTCTCTCTCTCTCTCTCTCTCTCTCTCTCTCTCTCTCTCTCTCTCTCTCTCTCTCTCTCTCTCTCTCTCTCTCTCTCTCTCTCTCTCTGCTGGACATTCCTTGGCCTTGATGGGAACATGCCACTAACTTTAGTCAGGAAGCATGTATGGATTTTCTCAATATAATCCCACCATCAGTCTACTATACAGTTATTTACGATTTACTATTAAAACTAAACCAGTCAGTCCTTCAAAGGTATTCTCAAATTATCTTGTCATCGCTCTACACAATGTCACTATAACGTGATATATCTATGAGAGAATATTTGGAGCAGGACGACGGGATGAAACCAGCATACTCACTCACCGCAGAGGCGCGCCTTAATCCATGGTCCACAATATGCGAAAAAGTTACGCAACCGAGAGTCTGCCCCATGACTCCCTCGAGTTCGATCCCTCGCCACGGCTCATGTGGATTTGTTCACTGGAGTCTGCGTGTCTGAGGTGACGCAGAACGATAGATCGATTCCGCCGGCCTGCTTCAAAGATACTTTCTTCTCTTTCTTTGTCTTCGTTCCCAGTTCTCCAACTCGTCCATCAAAACGTTTACGTACAGCTTAAGCATAAACTCAACACTTGCATTCCTCTCGCAGGTTCCCGTGACGGAGTACGACAGCCTGTGGACCCCAACGCTCACTCTGGTCAACGTGAGGGGGACGGAAAGGACGCTGGTGGACAATGAGGCCATCGTCACTATCCACCGCCAGGGACACCCTCTGCCTGACGACCTGTCTATCCCTGAAGATGGTGAGCAGGAAGGGGAGAGGGACTGAGGGGCTAGTTTGTTTGTTGGATGGATCGATGGGACTACTCTGTGTGTGTGACAGTATATAATTCAAATTATAATTTTGGTCTCCGTGGTGTAGTGGTAAGACATTCGCCTGGCGTTCCGCGAGCGCTATGTCATGGGTTCGTATCCTGGCCGGGGAGGATTTACTGGGCGCGATTCCTTAACTGTAGCCTCTGTTTAACGCAACAGTAAAATGTGTACTTGGATGAAAAAACGATTCTTCGCGGCGGGGATCGTATTCCAGGGACCTGCCCGAAACGCTACGCGTACTAGTGGCTGTACAAGAATGTAACAACTCTTGTATATATCTCAAAAAAAAAAAAATGTACTATGACAGTAATTGTGTCTATGACACTATTTCACAATCGACTTGAGAATGGACCAGGACGGACCGAAACGTCGTCGTCCCTTCACTCTCTAGTGTGTGGTCTGGTCAACATATTTCAGCCACGTTATTATGACTCCTCGTCTGAATATTCGCTTCTTTTAAGTTTACTTTGTATCCACTGAATTCATTTATTTTCATCAATAAGAGCCTTGCTTCTTCCTCTTTCCATCAAACACTTTTTGTCATCCTTCTACCACGTGATCACATACTTTAGGCATTCTACATCACAAACACTCCACGAATACAAACTAAATGTCACTAAGGTTCATTCAAAGTCTCTTTGTTCCATGATCACAAACAACTCATTGAATGCTAATCAATTGACTCAGTCTCTTAACCTCTCAACCTATATGTATTTTTTACCTCAAGCATCTTTGAGTAGCTAGTTCATCAATTAACTATTCAGTCTAATCTTTTGAGTTCTAATCCTCTGAAGAGACAGACATCTAGATATTCCTCGTCCTGTTTTCGTTACACTTTGCATACTATATCATGCATCTCACTTCTTGTAAATAGTGCATTACACACTTTTCAAATCTTTCATTAACCACTATGTACCTATGATGCTTACACTCATTGATATACAGAAAAGTATATTAGCAATTAATTACTTTCTTTTACTGCACATAACTATAAAACTTCTTTTCAGATTTCAATATAATTCTCAGAAAGTTTTCCAACTTCCCCTTCCAGATTACCTTTCACTAATACTCTGCAAGACCATGACATCAATCTGATCACATTCTTTATTTCACCTAAAAATAGTCATATGTGATTCTCGTATCTGTATTGCATTTCCAGCATCCTCATTTCCTTATTCAAGTAAGATTTTTACCAATACGCATCACGAATTGCAATGTAAATAGTAACAGTAATATATTTATATACCACAAAAAAATCTATATTAATAATGATAATGAAAAATATTAAGAGTCAAAATTGCAATATGCAATCTATTATAAAATTAACAATATCACTAGCAACATCACTAGTAAACATTGCTAGCAACAACACAATTAAACATTGCTAGCAACAACACTAGTAAACATTGCTAGTAACAACACTAGCAACAGTACTAGAAACTGCATTAGCAAACAGCAACTAGCAACCACACTAACAATCCATTCAACAAGGCAGCCTTTCATCTAAATATTCACCTGGTCCAGCCTCCCACCCCATCCTCCACCAATCGACGTGGCCCTCCCACCTCGTCCTCCACCAGTCAATATGTCCCTCCCACCTCATCCTCCACTAGTCGACGTGTACCTGGGGATGGAGAACCAGCTGAGCGTGGAGCGGAAGTACACTTCACAGTTCCTGTGTGACCTCAACCTCCACCTGTACCCCTTCGACGAGCAGCGCTGCTTCTTGAACCTCGAAGTCCTCTCGGCTGCCACGGACTTCTTGGTGCTGGATACGAACTCGTCTTCAGTCTCCTATGTCGGTGCTGAGCTGCTGATTGAGTACACGGTGAGTAGGAGGTCTACTCTATGGTGAGTAAGGGGTATTCTGTATTGTGAGTAGCGGGTCTTATTTATCGTGTGTAGTGGATCTTCTTTATTGTGAGTAAGGGCGTCTTCTTTATGGTAAATAGATAAGTCTCCTCTATGGTGATCAAGTAGTACCCCCCCTTCACTGAATATAATTTAACTAGATTAATCTAAGTAAACTTTTTGCTTATTGATACAGGCTTGTGGAGAATTAATTTTAAACATTAGCGAACACACAAATATAACCACAAGTCAGGTCAGAAATGTACACTCACGGTAGCCATCTTTCAATGCAATAACCTCAGGGATGAACCACTTTCTCCCCTTGATTCCCCAACAAAGAGGTGCCAGTAATTGGGTGGTCAAAGGGCGTACTTGCTAAAATAGTCGATTAACTGAGAAGAATAACTGAATTGTGTGTTTCAGGTATATATTGATTTACCAACAGTGTAGCAGAAATAATATTAATGGTTAAATCAAGCAATATTAAGATTCAAAGACAGAATAAACACAGAGGTAGAAAAGTAGTTGGTTTAATCATGAACTCACCTCACAAGGCTAATCTCCAATGCAAACGTTTGTTGGTGTGTATGCCATTAATTAAATTATAGCACTGATATCATTATAAAAAAGTTTCTCAAGTGTGCATTATCGCTATCAAAAAATCGAGACGCCACAAAAATTTTTGATCATTTGATTAATGATGATATTTGATATACTGTGTGAAGCTTAGTTAAGTGCGGAATGTTTTATCTAAATCGCACATATTTTTCTCTCAAAACAGATTATGAAAACAATTGTTATAAAAACATACATCAATACTCAATAGGAGTTTTATCGATATTGTAAATAGAGAATATATCATTCACGATTAATTATTTAGAGCCTATCCTCGGCTTAAAATATATAAATAAACGCACCTCTCAACTTAATACATTGTTTGGAAATTAATTTACTGTTAATTGATATTATTCATGAAAACTGAGATCACTCCGTTAGTCACACTGTGAATGAGGTTCTTCCTCCCAACATTCTACAGATAATCCTTCATGGCGCTTGGGAGTAACAGCAATCTGACTGAATGAAATGTGAGGTACAAGTCTGCCCTGTTATACCCTACAACTCACAGACGAAAACAATTACTTGTAATAATTCACGATTGATTTATAAGATTAAGATGTTTCCTCCTCTCGGTAATAATGGACAGGGAATTTCACTTCATTTCTTCGTGTTTTGTATCTTGCCATACAGGTTCACAACAATATGCGATTAGCACAAACTGTAGGGGTCTATTTCACTGCATAACAATAAATATGATCATTCGTCAGTGATGACCAGAACTGGGTTGCTGACAGTATTTTTCCATCAATCACTATGCCGCTCGGCAGAGAACACCTCTCATTTTATGTTTTGTCACAAATTAATCTTGCTATAGTCTGCTATAGATTGGACCATTAATGATGCTATTTCAATCGAGATCACTGGTATTTAAGCTATGCTTCGGACCCTAATAGGAGACATCAAGTACAAATTTACTTTGAGTTGAGTACAGAGCACAGAACACAGAGGCGAGCATCCTAACTCTTTTCATCAGACAATGAAGTGACGATACACGACCCAGTTACGTGTCGGAACGCTGACGAGCGAAGTTACATATCACCTCTCATTGGCTTCGACAAGTTACGTGATCGCAGAGCAATTACGACAAATAGGTTTTTCCACTCAACAGACGTTGCTAGTCATTTATGCAATTTTAAGCAGCATATGTACATTTTCTTCTGTCCACCATGAATAGGGACAGAGATCTGCTAGACAACATATAGTGCTGTAATGAGTTACCGAGCACTCAACAGGTAGTGAGTGTATCACTTCGACTTGACAACAACGAGACCCTGGCTAAAGCGGAGGTCGATGTGGTACTGCAGCGTCGAGTGGGATATCCTATCATCTCCATCTATGTCCCTACAGTCATCCTCCTCATCCTGGCCTACCTCTCCCTAATCTTCAGGAGGGACGACTTCGAGACGAGGGTGGCCTCAGCGTTGACCGTACTTCTGGTTCTCGCTTCTCTCTTCACTCAGGTGAGGAGGACTAGCGAAAGGAATTTCCTGTGGTTTATATATCATGATATGCTTTTGGCTCTTCGAAAAACTTATGTGTTGGGAGCCCTGGTCATTACCAGGTACCATGCAGTTAATGGCATATTTCAGATGTATCTAAATATATTTATGTTATGAGAATGGTATAACTTTATGTTAAATATGTTATCGTATGCATGATACCTGGTAATGACAATAGATTAAAACACTTAAATAACGTAGTTGTATGGGGTCGACCCGGGCACAGCCAGGTATCCCGACTAGTAAACCAATAATCCCACTGCATTACCTCGAGCGAGTGATGCTAGCCTAATTCTTATCGTTTACAGACATCAACATCACTTCCTAAGACTTCTACTTCAAGATGGTGGACGTGTGGTTGCTCTTCAGCATCTCCCTATCTTCTTCGTTATCATCTACCACGTCGTAATCGACTTGGCTCTCGAAGGGAAGCTCGTCGCTCCTCCTCCAACCACCTCCCCAGTGAAAGTCGTTCCACTTGGCGTGCATGCAGAGAAACGAGAGAAGCGACACAAGACAGCATCTTCCTCAAGTCATTCCCCTGCTTCTCTACCTGGCTGGTTCCACTCCGAAGGCGGAACGGCGCAGCAGAGAAATAAGAAGCTCTCTGAGAAGCTGTCCACACAGGCGCTGGTCTTCATCCCATGCTACTTTACCGCCTTCAATTTCGTCTACTGGATGTATATTTTGACTTGAAGTGATCGCCTGTTTAGTGAGCTCGTAACAGATCTCGCAATTCTCAGTGTCTTCTTGTACAAAAGTCTATACATCTGTTCCATTTACGGCATCTCTCTAACTGTTCTTGTTTTAATATTATATAAATCACATGTAGACGGCACTGAAACTACACTGCTCAGTGCTCAATATACAGAGTATGTTTGAGGTGTTGAATTGTTCGTGTCTGCCTACAGTTGTGTTGATGGCTATGATGGTCTGGTTGACTATGTAGAATATAGTCGCATACAATTATTGGTTTTATTGAACCTTATTGAACTTTTATATCGGGTCAAGATGGCAGAACAAGGAGAGTGAGATGAGAGAGAGAGAGAGGAGAGAGAGAGAGAGACAGAGAGACAGAGAGAGAGAGAGAGGATCAGACATGATGTTTAGAGGGGTAGGCAAAGAGACTTAAATTAATAAGTGCAAGTGGAGTCAGTATTCAATGTATCAATCATGATCAATATTAAAATTTAAGCCATCATAACCCGATTCCAAAAAGATACAATAGATTATTTATTACCTAATATTATCAAATTTATAGTTTTATGATGGGTTGCATTGGTAAATAAATTTCTCACGGAGCTAGCAAGTGGTGTGGAGGACAAACGGTACTTTTAACAGCAGAAGGTAAAATTAGGGTAATCTTTGCTAACCTGGCCGGCTTACTGTCCCTGTCAAGGCCACTTAAACATTAAACCTAACAGTAGATGTAGTTTTAAACTGAAAATGATCTTCATTGAATGGTCTAAGACATTGTGTCGATCAAGTTAAGTCATGTCCTGGAGTCCACTCGGTCGTTCGGCAGACGGCGCATCGAGAATCCGGGTTCGAGTCCCGGAGGACAGAAATGGCTTGGGCACATTTCCTTTTACCTAATGGATCTGTTTATTTAGCAGTGAGTAGGTAATCAGGAGTTAAGTACGCTTCTTGCGGGGTTGCATCTGGCGGGGTCAGTATTCGGCCTTGAGATGGGCGGGACCTTGATATATGCCTACCGTGTATAAATCACTCTGGCTTCCTGTCCCCTGACACAATGGAATTATTATATTTTATATTTATTACCAAACGACATGAGGTGCCCAACTGTTTTGAAGTTACCCATAAAATAACTAATTTTCTTAAAATGTTGTTCAAGAAAGCGTGAAAATTCTGGATGGTAGACTAATTTGCAATTTATTTTTTTAGAATTTGGAATTCTTTTATGTCATTATAATGAAGAAATTTCCGGAATTTAAGCTGTATAATTATATTTGCTTATTTTCGTCTTCAGCTTTCTGCCCATCCAACATCATATATCATTCTCTTTAACATATACTTAACATACTAATGGTTAACAAGTAAATTCACGTAAATACGTTTAAAGAATGGACAAATTGCGTATAAACAACGTACATACATAACACAGTTTATAGAGAAAATTTTCCTGAATTTACCTTGAGAGCCACTTTCTCTCGCTAGTGGCCTCAACAGAAACAGGAAGCATGGGGGGTTTGTTCAGGTCCCCCCTGTTTATATAAATTTTGTCGAACTGGATTATACACACCACACACACACCCACACACACACACAAATATATAAAATTATATATATATTAATATCTATATATATATATATATATATATATATATATATATATATATATATATATATTATATGAGTTCATTTGAGCTTCTTGTAACGCCAATAGCAAGCATAGCGTTTCAGCAGGTCCTAACCTTAATTTTCCTTGCAATAAGACCTGCATATCGTTAACAACAACACCCAGTACACACAGAACTGAATGGACAATTTACAGACTAAGAAGAGGATGAGGTCGCTAGATCAACCTCTCCTCCCGAAACGAACCCAGTTCAACTCCCGCCATCAAAGCTGGGAGATTACACAAATAAACCGGTAATACCAATGGTAGAAAAAGCAATGACATAATGGAGCATATACACTCGTCTTTCACAATTTTTAGTCAGTACTCTATGGAACTCTAAACAGTAGAGCAATTCTAGAGGAAACGAGATAGGATAGAGTCATAGAGGACTAAAATTTGAAAGACGTAGCTCAATGTCATTGCTTTTTCTACCATTGGTATTACCGGTTTATTTGTGTAATCTCCCAGCTTTGATGGCGGGAGTTGAACTGGGTTCGTTTCGGGAGGATTGACTAGGACGCCAATCCTCAGCTGTATGTCTTTCATCCAGTAGTGTATGGGTACGTGGTTGTTAAACGATTATGCAGGTCTTATTGCAGGGAAAAATAAGGTAAGGACTTGTTTGAAACGCTATGCGTGCTATTGGCGTTACACGATGTAAAAAACTCATGTATATATATATATATATATATATATATTATATATTTATAATATTAATATATATATATATCTATTATATGTGTGTGTGTGTGTGTGTGTGTGTGTGTGTGTGTGTGGTGTGTGTGTGTGTGGTGTGTGTTGTGGTGTGTGTGTGTGTGTGTTGTGTGTGTGGGTGTGTGTGTGTGTGTGTATAAATCAGTTCGACAAAAATTTTTCATATAAAAGGGTGGGGGGGACCTGGAACAAACCCCCCCATGCTTCCTGTTTCTGTTGAGGCCACTAGAGAGAGAGTGGCCTTCAGGGAACTTCAGGAAAATTTCTCTATAAACTGTGTATGTATGTACGTTGTTTATACGCAATTGTCCATTCTTTAAACGTATTTACGTGAATTTACTTGTTAACCCTAGTAGTTTAAAGATACGTTAAAGAAGAATGAGTATATGATGTGGATGGGCAGAGAAAGCTGAAAACGAAAACGAAATAAGCTATATAAGATCAGCTTAAATTCGGAAAATTTCTTCATATAATGACATAAAAGAATTACACGATCTAAAAAAATAAAATTTGACAATTAGTCTACCCATCCAGAATTTCCGCTTTCTTTGAACAACATTTTAAGAAAACGTTAGTTATTTTATGGGTGTAACTTCAAAACAGTTGGGCACCTCATGTCATTTGGTAAATAAATATTAAATTAATAATTCCATTGTTGTCAGGGGACAGGAGCCAGTAGTGATTATACACGGTAGACATATATCAAGGTCCCGCCCATCTCAAGGCCGAATTACTTACCCCGCCCAGGTTGCAACCCCAAGAAGAAGCGTACTTACTCCTGATACCTACCACTGCTAAATAAACAGATCCATTAGGTAAGTAAAATGTGCCCAACAAGTTCTGTCCTCCGGGACTCTAACACGGAAGTCTCGATGTGCGTCGCGAACGAACCCGAGGTAATACCAAGGACATGGACTAACTGATGGACACAATGTCTTAGACCATTCAATGAAGATTATTTTCAGTTTAAAACTACATATTACTGTTAGGTTAAGTTAAGTGGCATTCTTGACAGGGACGTAAGCCGGACGGTTAGCAAAGATACCCTAATTTACCTTCTGCGTTTAAAAGTATCGTTTGTCCTCCCACCCCATGCTAGCTCCGTGAGAAATTTATTTACCAATGCAACCCATCATAAAACTATAAATTTATAATATTAGGTATAAAATAATATATTGTATCTTTTTGAATCGTGTTATGATTTGCTTAAATTTATTTGATATGATTGATACATTAATATGATCCACTTGCACTTATTAATTTAAGTCTCTTTGCCTACCCCTCTAAACATCATGTCTGACTCTATCTGCTCTGTATATCTGTCTCTCTGGCC
>WNGS01052365.1:3445379-3455379 GCA_020271785.1 Procambarus virginalis
CCGTAAGTAATTATAAAAGGGCACTCTCCTCCGATATGGTCAACTATTTACTGCCTCGCGAACAAAAAGATTAGGTGAAGAAAAACTGCCTCAACCATTCTGTCCTGCCCAGGGATCGAACCCATGTTCTGTGTTTATGAGTCGAGAACGTACCCAACAGAACTGCCAAGTATACATCACATACTCGACAATAGCCTTTTGTGCCTCGCAGCCCTCTCAAAAATTGCTGTTATTATTGCTCGTAAATCTGCATACATATATACAGAAAAAAATAATAACGTCAAACAGAAAATTCATGTACAGTAGCATACATCTCTCTCACGTATGATTGGCACCATTGTATCAGCAAATTCATGTGCGAACCGTCCTAATCAGCTTGAATTATCTGTCTGGTGACTTGTCTTGTAAACACGGTCTACAGAGCTAATCATGACTCTTTAATCGTTTCCGAAGACAGACTTTTCTTTTTTTTTGCTAACATAACTCAAGTTTTATTCACTGTGTTTGTGTTTTTTGGAAACGGGTTCAGAGTGAGATCCACTCCCAGAAAATATTAAATGTAATTTTTCATAACTTGTTCATTCAAGATGATGAGTTATTTTTAACCTCATTTATCTATAACTTGCTGGTGATAAGCTCTATCTGGAGAGGTTATCTGGAGATGATTTCGGGGCTTTTTTAAGTGTCCCCGCTACCCGTCCTCGACCAGGCTCCACCCCCAGGAAGCAACCCGTGACAGCTGACTAACACCCAGGTACCTATTTTACTGCTAGTAACAGTTGCATAGGGTGAAAGAAACTCAGAAAAGAAAGAAACTCTAAGATGATTTGCTGCAGCATTCCATCAATATCTTGCAGGGCTTCTTGCAGTGACTTGTAGGTCTTCTTGTAGTGTCTTGCATATCTTCTAGCCATCTGTTGCAGGTCCCCTTGCATGTCTTCTTGCAGTGTGATCCAGGTCCCCTTGCATGTCTTCTTGCACTGTGTTGCATGTCTTCTTGCAGTGTCTTGCAGGTCTTCTTGCAAGTGTTTAAGAGTTTTTTTCTCCATGTCTATTAGGTCTTGCTGCTATGTCTTGCGACATTCATAGTTTTAGACAAGTAGGAATTTAAGTCCTAGGACTGACCTCGCTAAGACCTCGCTTTGCTAATTTGCAAATTCTCTCGTGCCGTTTCTGATATTCATCATTGACTTCATTCATTATATTATTATATTCGCTAGTATCAACTTTCCTGTTACCGCGGCCTCTTACTCCATTTTCTGTACTGGTGTGCCGTGGGGAACTATAAAAACCCGTTACGCAGTCCTCCATCATTCGCTGGCCTCCTAAGATGGCGTTTTAAAGCGGATTTGCTTTACAAAATTGTTACTTATATCTTTATTATTAGTCAGAGGTCGCAGCTGGCTTTTGTGCCAAGCCTTAAGAATTGACAGTTGTTTCTCGCTTGATCATCTGGGCTATTGTCGTATAATCTATTTGTTAATTTTTCCCCATTCTAAGGCAGTTCTTCCCAACATTGAAGTAACTCATTTTCTGCTTTAAAATCCAGTCAATGCTGCTAGTTACACCATGTCTCGTATTTATCAATTCTTACATTCATTCTGTCCCTCATTTCTGGTGTACCGTTCCTTCGTCGTTTCATTGGTACGAGACTCGTTACAGATATATTTTAATTTAGTTTTGATGTAGAAGGCCAACGATAAAAATACAGAGCTGCATCTTAAGCTTTGGGGTCTTACGTACGTTATGTGTATTGAGAACTGAATATGCTTTGAATGGTGTATTATCCTGTCACATACGTTGTTGTATTTTTGCGTATACTGAATATATGAAATGACAATATCTCCTCCTGATCCGACTATCAACATTTCAGAATGCTGTGTGTGTGTGTGTGTACTTATCTAATTGTACTTACCTAATTGTACTTGTGTGTGTGTGTGTGTGGCGGCAAGTCAAAGGGCTTCTGGTGGTGTTGACGTCATCCAGCCGCTGCTTGGGTGTCTCGGGGTGAACCAACCAGCCGGTACCAGGCGAGCTGAACCTGTTGATTGTGTAAACTCCATCGCCCTCACCGCTAGCGTGTTATGTGGCTTATATAAATGGTGACCTCGAGGGGGGGTTGTCCTTTCGTGTGTGTGTGTGTGTGCCTCTTCCGGGTTGCTTCTGCCTGTTTGACTGTCTGTCTGCAGTTCTGTATGATGGTGTGTATGTATTTCTAACTGTGTTTGCTTGCATGTATGTCTGTGTCTACTTGTATGTCTATATCTATCTGTTCTTTGCTTGTCAGCCTACTTGGCTGTTTCAGATCCTCTGTTCCTCTACCTTTTTTTTACGTTCCTCTCTCTTCTGTCTTTCCTTACTTTTTTCTCTCACACACTTCTTTCTCTCCTACATCTTTCTTTCTTCACTTTCTCTCCCTCACGTCTCCCCCCCTACCTCCTTTCCTTATTTATCTCCTTTCCTCCCTCCCACACCTTTTCTTCTTCCCTCCCACACCTTTACACCTTCACCTCCTTCCTTCCTTCACCTCCTCCATCTTCTTCCCTCATTCACCTCCTTCCCTTCCTCACTTCCTTCCCTCCCCAGTACTCAACCCCCTCCACCATACCCCATCACCTGAGACCCTAATCAATACACAAGCGATGGAGAGATAGCCATTGTGGCCGCGTTTACAAGTCACTAACTACTGAATGACTCGACTGCTCTTGTTTACTACCTGGTTCACCAATGTTATTATGGAACACAGTTTGTTTACGTGACGGTGTGTACTATAAACAGAAGGTTTCATTAATTATTCTCTGTCTCTGTGTGTTTATCTCTCTCTCTCTCTCTCTCTCTCTCTCTCTCTCTTCTCTCTCTCTCTCTCTCTCTCTCTCTCTCTCTCTCTCTCTCTCTCTCTCTTAGTGACTCTCCCCCTCTCTGTAGAATATTTGAAATTTGCAATCACCACACTGCAATTACTAGGTGGTAGAATTTCACAACAGAATGTGCTCACGTTGCTGAGTAAACACTTGCAAAATTTACAGATAATTCGTCGCATCCCGCGAGGTTAGGCTACACAATTTTTCGATTTAATGAAGTTTGTTTTGATTTGAGAAAGTATCAAATAATTGCATCAGATTCGAATGCTCTCGGGAAAAGGGGGTGTAATCAGTTGTGGGCTACTGTCTATTAGTTGTGTTGTCTCTTGTGTTTTCAGTAGTGTTTTTGTAGAATGTTTAGAGTGATTTTGTCATGTTTTTGTAAGATTTTTGACATTTTTATAGTGTAGTGATTCCTGGCGAAATTTTATATTCGCATGCAATAGATGAAAAATTAACTCTCCAAAGCTCATTTGCACATATGATTTATGGTCTGACGCCTAGAAACGTTTCGCAAGACACTTACATTTTTAAAGCCAATTTTACATACTCTGCGTATGCTTATATTCGCTTGGGGTGAGGTGATACAGGACATGATTGAGGTGAACAAGTTAATCAATGGGTACACTATTGGGTATTTTATCTTTTTGCTTCTGTGTTGGTTCTGGGTCTTGAAGTGGGTAGAATGTAACTATGTGTTAATTGGCTGTTGACTGTTAGTTTTTACATTTTAATGTGTAAGGCCTCGCTGATGTCGAGTCTCTTGTGGTCGTTGTATCTGTCGATAATTTCTGTGCTGCTTCATAAGATTTTTTCTGGTGATGGTCTGGTTGTGTGAGGAGATTATTTGCTCTTGTTGGAGCCTTGTTGTTTGCGCATTGTTAATCGCCCAGAAAGAGACGTTGTTGTCTTGCCTATATACTGAGATCTTTGGGGCTGACACATGCCACTTGGGGACTGTCAGCCTAAGATCTCAGTATATAGGATGTCATGTCTCAGACGTCATACCTATGTTCTTAGATTGAAGGCTACATCCTTCGTGGGGGCAGGTGTACATATATATACCACGTTTGATTGCTGTAAAGGGTTCTCAGTCGGTTTCGGGCTGTTTTTAAGAAGGAGGTCGGTAGTCTTCTATATTTTATAGTATGTGATTAGGTCTATGTTTTGGTTAGGAGTTTTGCTTTTAATCCTTTACGGATTATTTCTTTCATTATTTTAATTGAAAGATTAATGAATTCTTTCAT
Organism: Procambarus virginalis; assembly: GCA_020271785.1. Taxonomy (NCBI): domain Eukaryota; kingdom Metazoa; phylum Arthropoda; class Malacostraca; order Decapoda; family Cambaridae; genus Procambarus; species Procambarus virginalis. Next base: position 3,449,488 of record WNGS01052365.1, read on the forward strand.
TATTCGGTGGTAATTTCCACCCAATTAAAATTTTTGGTAATTTCCACTGAAAATTGGACCCTGTCGCTCCCATTTTCAGTGCAAACAATCCACATAATCCATTGAACGTTGTTACACATATCTTAGCGTAAGTTTGTTACACAATCTTCCCGTAAGTCTGAACGTTATGTTCAGACTTACGCTTAGGTACTTCCCTTCCTCATATTGCCCAATGTTATATTCCAGAACTAACTCTCCTCAATATCGTCCAGCCCCGCGAATGCCAGAATGTTGTAACTATGGTAAACCAGGCCACCATAAGGCAGAAAGCACGTCAAGCAACACTCGTTACCATTCGCATGCCAGACATAACAATGCAGGCCACACTGACAATTACGACCGCTTGTATTGCACGTTCCATTGCAGACCAGGCCTTGATACGTCAAAAGACTGGGCTGCTCCTATTCTGCTAGCTGCCAGGCTATGTCTATACTCAGTCCCTCCCTACAACAAGCTTAATGTATGAGCTTAGGAGGATACCATACATCACCTACACGCTGATAGAACAGTCACTCACTCCAGACACGACGTGATCTCCACGAGCTTCTTAATGACATAAGTTTCAAGGAAGCAAAAGGACCTTTGATTTCATCCACTTTGAGTACTAGACACAGGAAGGTGTAGCAAGATGCCCGCTAAAACCGTGAAATGAACAGCTAAAACCGTGAAATGAATGGCTGAAACCGTGAAATGAATGGCTGAAACCGTGAAATAAACGGCTGAAACCATGAAAATCGTTGAAACTGTGAAATGAACCGTTTTTAAAACTGGAAAATAGCGAGGAAACTATTGCTGCTGATTTAATTAGCACAATTCCATACTTTTAATATCGCAGTGGAGCCCTGAACCGCGTATATTACAACAATTAGAAGTTACAGTTTTGTACCCAAGTTATACACAGAGCACCACCTACAATTTGTGTATGAATATTATAACCTTTCTGTGCATGTATCATTGTATTTCGTTATAATATGAGTACCAGATAATATTATAAGACACAAAATATAATGAAATATTATATCGTATTTCTTCTTCTTTCTCTTTTTCTTCTTCTTATTATTTGTACTAATATATTATTATTATATTATTAATATATGTTGATTATGAAACATTTTACTTGTATCATATAATTGTCCAGTTTAACACCGGAGAGCGAGTAAATAGCAGCAAGTAGGCAGGCACACACACTACTGTTTGTGATCATTCAGTTGTAAAATGCTGTTAATTTCTTTTGCGTGTGGGGATTCTATTATTTCTCGGAAAAGTTTAAGAGAGAGAGAGACTAATACTGACGGTGAGAGGGGAAGTAAATGAAAACATGAAAGATTTGATGATGTTCATCCCCGATGATAGTTACTGAATTTGCGTTGTTTTCCAATTGAGAGAAGACAGCTGTCCCTGTGCTATCCCAGCTGTCTGATTCAACTGTCAGTTGTCTCTCTCTCTCTCGCTGATTGTCTGACAGCTCCCTATTTTATATATCTGCATCAGTTTGATACATCTGGCAGCTGTTTGATCCACCTGGCAGTGGTGACTCTGGTTTGCAAGCCACTGCTTTCGTCCGTAAGAGAGAGGTCAGGATTCGACAGTGTGGTGGGTACCACAGGAGCCTGCACAGGCAGAAAATTAGGCCTGTCGTTCCAGCGTTTGGCGAAGCATGTCACACTTGTGGCCCGTTGTTTAAAGCCAGTAATAGAAGCTCGGGTCAAGTTGATCCATGAAGAAAAGAACCATGTAACATAACATGCTAAACATAGCTTAAATGAATGTTTTTGTGCATAACAATCATCCTTAAATCAACTTAACAGCTAAATTAGTTCACATTTAGTAGGGTATCGTTTACATGCAATGTAAACCTCATTTTTTTTTTTTTAGTAAATACAAATAAATAAGAAATTAGTAATATAAAACACGTAGGCGTGGCTACTCGACACATAATCAATATTACGTGGAAAAATAATGTGTTTGATTCAGTTGTAATGCAATTTGCATTTAGTTCACAGCATCAGTAAACAGTAATCTGTCGCCTGATTGCTTTCGACATCAAACATCACAATATTCACCTCAGGACGTAGCGTTTCAGAATGTTTCGTATCAACTGAATCACGTGGCGGGATTGTTTCATTGCCATGAATGTTTCGTTCATGGGGGGGGATTATTGCCATAAGTAACGCGAATTTGTTGTTTGTCAAATTGATTCGCTTGTTTCTAAAACGTCTCATTCCTACGAAAGTAAACACTTAATGAACTTTGAAAGAGCCCTGTTTCGAAAAGTTTCAACGAGATCAACGCGTCTCGACACGTTGATCTCGAAATATTTCAACGAAACTTTAAGATTCATGGCAGGGAACTGCCTCTAGAATGTTTCATTGATGTCTGAATTTGTATCAAAATATCAGAGGTCATCTGCAGCCAGCTGCACTTCGCTGAATTATTCGTCGTGTTTCTTCTCACATCTCAAGCTACAACAGAATTATTCAATTAACGAGACAAAAGTTAGTAATGGTTTATATTGCATTTTATTAAATAAATGTATAAAAAACACGGTATCTACATCAACGACAAATAGCAACAAAACATAATCAATAACTGCAGGAGCAACAATAACTCAAACAATGGAAATAACTAAGCACAAATAATAGTAATTGCTGCAAAATGAACGATGAAATGAACAACAATCAAAGCAAGAAACCAACAAGGAAATGAACAACAATCAAAACAAGGAGCCAGCAAAATCGACACAAAAAAAAAATAAGTTTTGGTAATCTGATTTCCGCTGGCTCTGTCCTCTCACATAACAATTTTATGAAACAAATATCAGCCAAAAACGTTAAATAAATAATTTTGTCACTCCAAACCCTGACATGATTCTGAGAAATTATCTGTTGGACTGTGTTAAAAGTATATATTTTTCCAACGGGAAATGAGGGGGTTAAGAATATTTGATTGACGTTGGATATAATATTTTACCGTCAGGATCCGGGAATTGTGATGGTGGGTGTGTAGACGGATGTTTGGGAAGTGAACTCGCCTGTTGTGGCTGGCACTGGCTAAGTGTTAAGCTCTTGGGCCCCGCCTTTCAACTAATAGTTAGTGTTCAGTGAGAAACCACAAGGTCTCCTCTGAATACTTTTTATTTTCTTCTCCGAGGCTATGGGTCCCCACATTGGCACCAGAGGTGGTACCCTCACAAACTTTATATATATATGTATATATATATATATATATATATATATATATATATATATATATATATATATATATATATATATATATATATATATATAGCTAGCTTTAGGTGTTGTGGATTAGTAAATTCAATGACTCTTTGTGTATGCAAGTTAACATTATTAATTTTTCTGTCTTCATCATTCCCCTTATAATATTGTAGGCTGTTTTCATGTCTAAATACACCTCCTTTCTCCAGCATAGTGAATTTCGGTTCTCTGAGTTTTTCACTGAAGCTCAATCCTCCCAATTCTGGGTCCAGCTTTATTGCATATCTCTGTACTTCCTCAAACTGAGTTATTTCATGTAGGCGTTTCATACTTGATCTGTATACTGGACGTCGATTCTCACACATATTTCATGCAGTATTTTTATCACTTCATCATCTGGGTTTCTGAAGACGATCCGAATAGTTTTACTAGTTTTGCAAATGTTGCAACCGCTATTCTGCTACTGGTGGCCATAAAGGGAGGTTTAAGAACTGACGATCAACTTTGCAGGCGCATCTGGAGAAGTTCATCAAAGTGAATACAAACGTTCACAGACATCGAAGTAGGAATAGCATCCTACCTCTCGGACACAATAGCAGCCAGCGACCTAGGAGTAGGTCGAGTTAGACACAGCCTAACCATAGTGGCACATATAAATAAGGATACGTCAGCAGCACACGTTATGCTGGCGAAAATCAGACCACCAGCCTTTAGTAACCTGAGTAACGAGTGAATCAGGTATGTTAAAAGAATCTAATACCTGCCACTTAACTATTCCCAACGGAACTTATTTTCAATATCTCAGAATCACATAGGAATTGACTGTACAATATATAAGTTGTTCTCATCGCCATGGCTCTCTAAGCACGCAGGTTAAACCTCAGCCTTAAAATATTCGCAATTCTCTGTAGTTATCACATACTCTTCCGTCGTTCAGTTCTCTTCTGTCTGAAATATATTTGCCTCTAATTGTCTGAGCTGGCGTTCGAGAACAACGCAGCTAAGTCTTTTTAGAGCCTAAACATTCATGTTTCCCGTATCGGGAGAAGATAATTTACTTCAAGGCTCTCTGATAAGTCTGGGCTCTCATCCCAGACTTCTGTAATCGACCGACTTATGCACACACGTAGTTCGGATTCCCGTGTACTGGTAAACATATACGTGATGCCATTGTCCGTATCTGATTCGTAAGTCCGTGGCTTCGTTAGGGGCGGGTGCCGTGAGTGGAACTAGGAGAGGGAAAGGGGGGGGGGGTGAAATCGATAAGATTATGGGGAGTATTTGAGGAGTCTACGATTTTCAGGGTATGGTATTATGGAACTTGTTTAGGTATTCTCGCGGTACTAGTACATCGTGTCAGCAAGGCGGACAGTCCGCCTGTCATTATAACACACAGTGTCAGCAAGGCGGACAGTTCGCCTGTCATTATAACACACAGTGTCAGCAAGGCGGACAGTCCGCCTGTCATTATAACACACAGTGTCAGCAAGACGGACAGTCCGCCTGTCATTATAACACACAGTGTCAGCAAGACGGACAGTCCGCCTGTCATTATAACACACAGTGTCAGCAAGACGGACAGTCCGCCTGTCATTATAACACACAGTGTCAGCAAGGCGGACAGTCCGCCTGTCATTATAACATACAGTGTCAGCAAGGCGGACAGTCCGCCTGTCATTATAACACACAGTGTCAGCAAGGCGGACAGTCCGCCTGTCATTATAACACACAGTGTCAGCAAGACGGACAGTCCGCCTGTCATTATAACACACAGTGTCAGCAAGACGGACAGTCCGCCTGTCATTATAACACACAGTGTCAGCAAGGCGGACAGTCCGCCTGTCATTATAACACACAGTGTCAGCAAGGCGGACAGTCCGCCTGTTATTGTAACTCACGCTTTCACATTTCTACATTTTCCTTTTGTCCAACTAAATCATCTTTACTCTTCCCCCCCCCCCCAAAAAAAAAAGTAAAATAAAACGTTCAGAAACAAATACCTCGTAAATACATTCAAACTGCTAATTTTGCTTACATGAACTATTCATCTTTATTAATATTGTCGTCTCCTCAATCTATTTTTCAGCAACTTGATATCTGATCTTTCTTTTTTTATTTGTATTATCACAACTGAGTGGCAACTTTCTACTGTTTTCTTATGAAAATTAAACACAAAATGTATATATTCACATTCAACTAGGTGAATATATATATATATATATATATATATATATATATATATATATATATATATATATATATATATATATATATATATATATATATATATATATATATATATATATATATTATATATTGAATTTTTTGTACTACTTCAGTTTTCATTTTTTATAACTTCAGGTTGTGAATAGCGAGGCAATTGTTTTTTTTTTTCCTGTTTCTAAAAGCTGTTCCTGTTCCGTCTATCCTTCCTCCTTCCCGTCTTCGTCCTCCTCCTTCTTCCCTTCTTCTCATCACGTCTCTTCCTCATTAATAAACATCCCGCACCGTTCCCTGGAACGTGACGGTCCTTGGGGGTAACGCGATAATTGTACTTATTAATTCGTCTTGCATGTTGAGGACAGTCGGCACGGCACGCAAGGGCTGGTGCACCCCAGTGCACATGAACACCCAT
>WNGS01052365.1:3457879-3466221 GCA_020271785.1 Procambarus virginalis
TTTCCGCCTTGTCCGGGAATCGAACCCGGGCCTTTACGAGTACGACCACCGAGCGCTGCCCACTCAGCCGCGAGGCCCCCTTGAAACTGCAGGAAAAACGTGTGTGTGTGTGTGTGTGTGTGTGTGTGTGTGTGTGTGTGTGTTCACCTAGTGGTGTTTGCGGGGGTTGAGCTCTGCTCTTTGGTTCCGCCTCTCAACTGTCAATCATACTTGCATATGTACGTATATGTGTGTGTGTGTGTGTGTGTGTGTGTATGTATATGTATGTGTATAAAGTGTATATGGAAGCTGATCAGAATTACATTTCACCTTTGTAAATGCACATTAATGACACTATGTAAAAGACACATCGAACACTTTATGTAGGGCATACGTAAATTTGTGTATCTATGAATTTGCGTATGTAGGTTAGCTTAGCATTTTAAAAGCACCGAATCACCTCCTGTGGTTGATTGTTCAATAAACCCCCGAACTATATGTTTAACATATCTCTAACCCTGTCCATGGAGGACAGAAGAAAATGTATATAAGCTGCTTAGCATTGTAAATGTGTGTCCACGTCTGTGGTAGAAAATAATAATAATTAAAAAACTGTCAATCAACTGGTGTACTGATTCCTGACCCTATTGAACTCTATCATATCTACACGTGAAGCTCTGTATGGAGTAAGCCTTCACCACATCACTGCCTAATGCATTCCATTTGTTAACTACCCTGACGCTAAACAAATTTTTGTCTAATGTCTCTGAGGCTCATTTGGGTACTCAGTTTTCACGTGTGTCCCCATGTGCGAGTACTCCCCCTTGTGTTAAATAAACTGTCATTTGTACCCTTTCAGTTCCTCAAAGAACATTGCATGTGGTGATCATGTCTCCTCTTTCACTTCTCTATTCCAGCACTGGACTTTTCGTTCCCATATTCTTACCTAGTAGCTCAGTCCACTAAATTAATAAACCAGTCTAACCTGCGAAGTCTCTCTAATAATGCCTTTTTTTAGGCTGGATTTCCATACCTGGCCCCACATATTCTAGTACCGCGCGAGAATAAGTAGCATACCTTTACCTCAGCTCTTATACACAAAGAACCCAACATGAACATGAGTCCTGGCTTTGTTGCTGTGGACTCTTCCCTTTCACAGTACATACTCAAATGCTCTAATCTTTCTAACAAACGTGACTTAACATAAGCTTACCCCTTCCATTTATCTTTCTTTCTCTTTCCTTTTCTTTCTCTCTTCTCCTACGCTCCCTTGCTATCCTCTTCTTATTCCTATTACTTTTCCTTCGGTGGTTATAATGGGAGCTGCCTCGTATGGGCCAATAGGCCTTCTGCAGTTCTCATTATTACTACTATTCTCTTCACCTTACTTTCCTCCTCACCTCTCTCTCTTGCCTATTTATTAACCGTTCTCTACCTCCTCATCACAAGCGACTTGAGAATGGTCCAGGACGGACCGAAACGTCGTCGTCCCTTCACCTTCTAGTGTGTGGTCTGGTCAACATACTTCAGCCACGTTATTGTGACTCATCCCCTGCATACCTTTACATACATTGCGGATATTATCCTGGTAAATATATTCGTCTGGTGATAAGATATGGGTTATATCTATACCCAGATACTTGTTCTTTACTGACTACGGCATTTTACTTCCTGTCATCTTGCTCTGACCAAGTTTTCATTTCTCAAATCCTTTCTCTAGTTCTTGCAGATCTTCACCGAACAGTCAACATTCTCTCTTCGTTCTGGTTCGTTTCATGGGTTTTGAGGAGTGTGAGGCAGGAGTCATGTGAGTGGGGTGAGTTTTTATGACAGAAAGAGGTGAGTGAGCAGGTGGTCAGAACGTGAGGTTAGGTGTGGCTATCAGGGTGTGGGATGAAGTGAGGGTGTGGGGGGTGAGGTGAGGTCAGCCGTGGGTGAGATGATAATGCATTTGGGATATTAGGTCTTGAGGATATACTAATTGAAATTATGACAAAATACCAGCTAATTACTAATTTAAAAGCACTATTTTTATCCCAGGCACAAAAACATACATACAAATATAGAAGTATATACAATGAACTGAACAATACTGAACAGTCAGCTCCTACATCGGGCGGCGGTTGCATCATGCCTGTCTTTGTGTTGTTCCCATATAGGAGTGAAACCTGAACCCGGATACCTTACTTGCTAATCGGGTTTCAAAGCTTGGGTGACGTCACAACTGCCTTGCATTTGATCCGCGTTCTCCAGTTAGGATTATCTGACCCTATAACCATATTTTGATTGGGCTACTAATCTATCTCTGGCATCTGTGTCCATATTTAAGGGACAGATTTACTTCCATCGATAGCAACAATCGGGTCATTCCTATGTTTAAAACGTCACGACATGTAGTGTATTCTATCAGTGTTCTAATTTATATGGGATGTAGCCATGCAAAAGGAACCTTGTTGAAAATCATGAACGCTGTCTAGATATTTTATGTCTGAACCCGTGATGCCAATGTGAGATTTTTATTTGTGAAATGGGTTCGGTGTTATGTCTTTTCATGGTCCTTTCCTCAGGGTTCCAGTGGGATGCTTATCTCCAGCATGTGTACATCTTCTCTGATCATCCTTCCAGTCTCACGACCAATGCATTTGTTGGTAGTTAACTTCTATTATCCATTCGTCCGGCGATGCCTGCAATCTCTCTTAAGTCATTCCTTGAGCTGCAATCATCGCTCTTTCCGAGGCTCATTAGCCTTGTTGTGTTCTGTGGTTAGTGACACAAATTAGTTCTTAAGGTATATCATTGGCATAAATTACGAAGAGTGTAGTACTTGGGTTCCCACTTGAGATACGCCTTTCTCTTCTCTTTATGTTAATATTTTCTACTCTTCATGTAAAGTTTCAAATGCTTTGATAACTTCTGTCACCTTTTTCCAGCTTGTTTCTTTAGATTGTTAAATGTTGGTGGCGTAGTGACTTAGTCCAGATTGAGACGTACAATCTATTCAAAATATAAGTGAAACGACTGTATTCATTTTTTTTTCTCACAGGTGAGTACAGGAGCTGACGACTTGTGACCCCTGTTAGCAGGCAGAGAGTTTTTTCCTCCTACAGTTCGTGGTAAGTGTTATCTTACTTGTTTTCCCTGAAGTTTAGTCTGGCAAAGATTTTTTAAGATTTATGTTATGTATTACGAATAACATCTGAGTCTGGTTGTCCTGTCACAAAGGGTTCAGGTTAGTGTCTGTATTTTCACCTTGAATTTGACGATTCAATAGTAACTTAAACTAATCAATTCGGTCTTCAAGAGTTCTGAACTCGTGTTCTGAACAGAACTCGCGTTCGGAACATAGAAGTTTGCATCGCAGGGTGGCACAGCAAGGAGAAAATCTTGGTTGAGTAAAGTGAAGATAAAATATTTTTGCATTTACTGATTTAACTCTACTGTGTTTGTTGTTAATTAGCCACTCTTTACACACACACCCGAGCACAACACGAGTCACTCAGTGACCCGAACCTCGGTGAGTAGATCTATTCCTGAATGCTGCAAGGTCCGGGTTATAGGTTATTTCTGAGCGGTGTAGGTCATTTGTGAACGGTTAACGTCAGGGGTGAACGGTCCAGGTAGTTTGTGAGCGGTTATTGTCTTGTTTTTGACCCTCTGTCCTGCGTGACAGTGAATACCAACATTATCCTCACTTTAATAAGGCTTAATTGAAATCCTCAGATTAGGCAAAATTGTAATTAATTTTGTCAATAAAGATGTTAATAATAATAAGGTCAAGATTAGGCATGAGCATGCTTGTGTGCGACAGAAATATGGAGATTTCTTCTTTGGCCTCTGTGATTGTTTAACTCCATAGATGCCGCTCATTAACGCCTACAATGTTTGTCCCTTTTGACGAGATAGTTAAAGGTCCATTGACAAGTGGCAGGTGGTGTTTCTTTACACCACGTCATTGAAATCATGATGAAGCTGGACTTAATCGTGGTAGAGACCACCTCGTCCCTAATGCTACGACAAGGCAAGTCGATGATCATTAATGTGTACACCATTAATCCTTTTTCAGTGTTTCAAAGTAATTGATTTTGTTACGAAATGTACAAAAAACGATTACGTTTTAGTGGCGGGAAGCCCTGGGAAATGGGATTCAGAGGTGTTCGGTAAAACGTTGATCACTGCCGATTGTCCCTCATTCAGATGAGAAAAAAACAGCATTTTCAAAGTCCTTCACGGCGGAAAAGGCACGCTTGTCGCAGCCAATCTTGGAATAGTGTCGGGAATTATGGGTAAAGTGAGATTGAAGATTTTTCTCGTTGAAGGTGGTTCATTGTGCCCTTTCCTCGTATACTATTCAAGCTGCTGAGTATCTGATGCATTTCGAATGCAAATGAAAGTATTTAGGAAGTAATTGGAGCCTCCTTTTATGCGATGTGGATCACGGAGTCGTTGTGTCCGCTCATTGCTTCTCCAGCCACACTCGGTCCCAAGACAATGTAGAAAAAAGAGAGAGGATTCTCTTTGAGAAACAAACAACGAGAAACCCAGTTCATTGTATAACTATATAATGTTGGATACAAAAGGTCTGTAAGGATGCCTGTGTGGTCAGGAGTCAGTTCTGGCCCCACGGGGGACTTAGGAGCTGGTACGATAATGCACAGTAACTGTGAACGAGGATAAGGGCCTCTCTAATCTCATGTGGTTTGATTGGAATATGGGCTTAGAGCAGATACACAACTGGGTCAGTAATGGTGTCTGTGTTGTCTCAGAGGATATTTGTTGCTCTCGTACTGATAATTCAGACACTGCCATGTTAGCAACGTTCACTGCATTCATTTACGCTAATGCATGTTCGTTGTTCATTGTTCTTCTCGTTGCTAATAGTCCTTTTTACACTGCACTCGCGCGAATAATTTTCCAACGACTCCCCTCTGTAATGCATTACTAAAATCCTATATCAACAGTTTCCTCAAACTAAACTTATTGGTTGAAATCCTTCACTAAAATTCATCTCGCTTCAAATATATGGGACAAAAGGAGTAGGGGGATGATAAGATAAAAATAAAGAAACAATATTAGTAGAAAGAAAAATATGTGAATAAGCGAAAATAAGAACAGATACAAAAATGAGATACGAAAGAAAAAGAAATGGAAGGTGGGAAAGATAAAACACTGGAAGGGAAGGTTCATGAAGATAATGGGATGGAAAAATACAGAATAATGGGATAGATTAATACAGAATAATGGGATGGGTGAGATACAAAAGAATGGAAAGTCGTCATTGCATTAGGAAATCCACTGCAAGGTCCAGGAGCTAGAAACCGACACTGTTCTCCACAGATCTACAGTTTCAGCTACTGGTATTGACTCCAAACAGCATCCCCTTACGGGCTATTCATAACTGTGTCAACTCTTGAGTGGCTTAATCTTTGTCAGTCAATCAATCAATCGACCCTGCTAGTTACCTTGCGTTAAGTACCTGTCGGGGAAACCTAAGTGATAGTGACCTATTTCTCCACCCCTCCTTTGACACCCCCCCCCACAGCTCTTTCTTTTCCCTCTTTCTTCTCTAATCACTCCCACCCCATACACAATCACTCCGTTCCGGCCCCCAATCGCTTCTCCGAACCACTATTCCTCCTTCCCCGAATCTACCTCTCTTCTCCTCCAGTCACACCCCCTTCCACCCATAATATCACTCCCTCCCATCTCGTATCCTCTGTCATCCATACCACCTACAATCACCCACTTCCTCCGCCACCCCGTGTCACCAAAGGTCGAGAGCCTCTACTCGCCTGCTTCTTAACGAGCACTTGGAACGATCAAGGTTAATTACAGAGGATAAATACACACACCTTTACTAGTGCCTTGACCCATGGACCACACGATTCCGCAGGCTTTGTTTATGTCTTCAGAGTCGTGTGGAATTAGAGGGGTACAGCGGTGTGCGTGTTAGGTGGTGTATGGGCGTCGAGGGCGTGTTGTTGTTCTTTGTGGAATATTAAGGTGGTTGATGTATGGTCAGATAATATTTAGGTAGAAGGGTTGATATTGTCGGGTAATTATTGTACGTGTTTGTGTGTATTCGCCGTGTGTGTGTACTCACCTAGTTGTACTCACCTAGTTGTGCTTGCGGGGGTTGAGCTCTGGCTCTTTTGTCCCGCCTCTCAACTGTCAATCAACAGGTGTACAGTTTCCTGAGCCTATTGGGCTCTATCATATCTACACTTGAAACTGTGCATGGAGTCAGCCTCCACCACATTACTTCCTAATGCATTCCATTTTTCAACCACTCTGACACTAAAAAAGTTCTTTCTAATATCTCTGTGGCTCATTTGGGCACTCAGTTTCCACCTGTGTCCCCTAGTGTGTGTGCCCCTTGTGTTAAATAGCCTGTCTTTATCAACCCTGTCGATTCCCTTGAGAATCTTAACACACACACATTCTTAAAAGAATGTGTGTGTGTGTGTGTGTGTGTGTGTGTGTGTGTGTGTGTGTGTGTGTGTGTGTGTGTGTGTGTGTGTGTGCGTGTGTGTGTGTGTGTGTGTACTCACCTAGTTTTGGTCACCAAGTTGTGCTTGCGGGTGTTGAGCTTCGGTGTTTTGGTTCCGCCTCTCAACCGTCAATCAACTGGTTATCAGGTTCTTGAGCCTATTCGGCTCTATCATATCTACATTTGAATCTGTGTTTGGAGTCTGCTTCCAACACTTCATTTCGTAATGCATTCCATTTGTTAACTACTATGACACACAAAATTTTTTTGTAATTTCTCTGTGGTAATATAGGAATTGACAAGGTATTCACACTGAGAATTTTGTAGGTAATGTCTCCCTTAACTCTTCCGTCTTCCAAGGACGTGGGGTTGCATTATAATCGCCTTTCCTCATAACTCACACCTCTCAGTTCTGAGACAAGTAAGGTGGCATACCTATGAATCGTCTCTGATTTTGTGTGTGTCTAGGTATGGACTGCAGGCTAAAGCTGCATACTCTAGCCTGAGATATGTTACACAAAGTTCTGAATTATTATTTGCACAAATTTCTAAAAGCAATTCTTTTGTTGGCCAACCTAGAATGTGCTGCTGATGATATACACTGGAAAAGATCATCAAGGCAAATGGGAGAGATCTTCGATAAGCTGCAGGCTTCCTGCCTCATCGAGGCCTCTAGTGTTAGTGGATCTCACGTGAATGTTTCTGGGGGCAGGTTCGGTGTTAAATCAACTTTCAGATCTTCCTCTCTACTGGACTCTAGAGAAGAATTTCATCTCCCAGGTGGTACCTTGTGTTCAGCCTCCTGCTCCTTTCACCTATTCTCGTTACATTATTATTGAGACTATTTTCTAGGCTCTAGAGCCTGTTTGCTGGACCATGAGTACTTTTATGCTGAATCTGCCTAATGGTATCTGCGTGACTGAATTCTGGCTCTTGGTGTGCCGCCAGTTAGGTCTCGCTTGACTGGTGCTATCTACTCATTTCCCTCTATTGAAGAAGTTAACATAGCAATACTTTAATCTGTGTAATGTGGCAACGTCTATCTTGTTCTCTAATTCATTACACTTTTTCCCTAGATTTTTTCAACACGTTCATTACGCTCATGCTAAATTAGAGTTTTCTTAAGCCTGATGACTTATTTGTGTTTAAGGTCTTGTCTTGTATCCATCCGCTTGATATCAGCTCTCTGTAATATTAAAAGGTTAGTGTTGTCCACACTAACCATATATATAAATATAAAATATATATATTATATATATATATATATATATATATATATATATATCTATATATATATATATATATATAAATATATAATATATATATATATATATATATACTTCAGGCTTGTAACGAGGGATCCCTAGGTCGAACTACTGAGTTTCCCAGGATTCAATCCCTCACATATTTCCTAACACCCGTAACTTATTTATTACTGCCTCGCGAACAAAAAGATTAGGTGAAGAAAAACTGCCTCAACCATTCTGTCCTGCCCAGGGATCGAACCCATGTTCTGTGATTATGAGTCGAGAACGTACCCAACAGAACTGCCAAGTATACATCACATACTCGACAATAGCCTTTTTGTGCCTCGCAGCCCTCTCAAAAATTGCTGGTTATTATTGCTCGTAAATCTGCATACATATTACAGGAAAAAAATAATAACGTCAAACAGAAAATTCATGTACAGTAGCATACATCTCTCTCACGTATGATTGGCACCATTGTATCAGCAAATTCATGTGCGAACCAGTCCTAATCAGCTTGAATTATCTGTCTGGTGACTTGTCTTGTAAACACGGTCTACAGAGCTAATCATGACTCTTTAAAATCGTTCCGAAGACAGACTTTTCTTTTTTTTTGCTAACATAACTCA
>WNGS01052365.1:3467221-3481652 GCA_020271785.1 Procambarus virginalis
TGGAATTTGGACTTTCTACGTGAACTGTTAAATAATTATACTACCAGAATAACAGTAATATATGTAGTTGAAGCTTATTTAGTCTGCATACATATATTCAATTGTATAACATATAAAAAAACTACATTATGCTACACTTGACTGTCACCAAAGCGATTGTTAACATCACACAGTGATTGTTCATATCGAACCTTGATTGATAATAAATAAGCAATCAGTTGTATAAACAAATAATATTTATGCAACAGAGATGAGTGTTATATCGCACGGATGATGATTTACAGTACATAACACAGGGTGATCATTTACGCCAGAGACCTCCCTGTTTACGACACACAACTCACTATTTGCGTCACTTAATCATTATTGGAGAAATTAGTTATTGTATAGTTTGCCACGCAAATGAAGAGAACAATAGTATTGCTTGAATAAATATGAGGAATAATAAACTAAATACGAAGACGAAGGTAAATAAAATATAAAATTGAACACGAGCAACCAAAATTATTAATTTAAGAATAAAATAGTCTCTTAAAAAATCAATTTATCTCCCGTTACCCTTCTCCGATTATCACTTCTGTACAAACTCCCACTACTATGGAATAAAAGATTAAGAGAGTGAGAGAGAGAGAGAGAGAGAGAGAGAGAGAGAGAGAGAGAGAGAGAGAGGAGAGAGAGAGAGAGAGAGGAGAGAGAGACAAAGAGACAGAGAGAGAGAGAGAGACAGAGAGACAGAGACAGAGAGAGAGAGAGAGAGAGAGAGAGAGAGAGAGAATTAGGGCATATTTACTTGCCTTAAAAATTTCTTTATAGTTAATGTTGAAAAAGAGTCTATTAGCGCACACCCCTTGGCTCAGAAGCGTTTCCTTTATGGGGTAAGTGTTGTTGACTAGAATGTAACAAACATGGTTCTCGGGTGTGAGGATGTCGACTGAGGGGAGTGGGAGGGTGAGAGGGGACGTGAGAACGGAAGGAGGGGAGGAGGAGGAGGAAGAGGAGTTAGGGTATTTGACTCCCTGCATGATAGCTGTGGCAACTTCACATTGTTGCGAATTTGAAATTCCGTTTTGGAGGTGCGGAATTAAATGGAAGTGATTCTGTACCGAAATATTGTTGTGATTTAATACAACACTCTTCCCCCACCGAAAAAAAATGTTTTACAGGCACTAAAAGTCCTTTTCTCTTGAAAGTCAAAATGAGTTTATCCACTCACTGGACTCAAGTAACATAGCTGACTCATACATTAGATATTTAGTCATATTTTACTAAATGCACATATATTGAATTGTCCAGTAAAGAGTTGACTCATACATTGGACAATCCAGTAAAGAGCTCACTCATGCATCACACAATCCAGTAAAAAGCTAATTAAAAAAAGATAATTAAAAAAAAGTTAAAAAAAAGTTAAATGAAAGTTTAGTAGCACGTCTTCAAAAGTAAACAAATCCAAATTCATTCCAACCAGTTGGAATGAATTTGGTATACATTATTTAGTGCTTTTGGTTTGATTTCTTTAGTACATAAGAAGGCCTGGTCGAGGATCGGGCCGAGAGGACGTTCAGCCCTAAATCATTGCAAGGTAATCACAAAGTGTGGTGTTGAACTAATTACTCTCTAGAGGGTTAAAGCAACGAAACGCTTACTCATCAACCAGCAACTATTTAGTCTTGAACAGAGTAAAGCATTAAAGTGTACACTCAGTGTATAATATACAATGTGCATTGTGTACAGTGTATAGCATACAGTCAGTAGGATACACCTCTCGGTGTAACTAACCCGTCTCCTGATATATGTCATGAGGTTTACACATGAGCCAAATGATCTTCAATTGTGTTCAATGTGTCACAATAACGTGGCTGAAATATGTTGAACAAACCACACACTAGAAAATGAAGGAACGACGACGTTTCGGTCCGTCCTGGACCATTCTCAGTTCAATTGTGTTCTCGAAAATCGTCTCACTGACGATTTTGTTTGAGCGCTCTTTTTAAACTGATGCCCTTACCCGGTCAAACGGCTGTGATTCATACACCTGACTACCTGCAGCGTCGTCTAACAGTCTGGTTAACCTAACTGTCGCTAAGGAAGGCTGGTCAGAGCCCGGACAACCAATTGTTTATAAAGAAAAATGCTTTACACACCTGATGACGTTGAATTTTTTTTGAACATTGCTTCCCATTCCATTCACCTGGGCTCTAGGAAACTCGAACCGCGGACCCCACGCTTCAGGCCAAAGCTCTATAGACCGAGTTATTAAGTAGTCTTAATAAGGAAAGTTTCTAGAAACAGCATCCTGCTGCCAAACGGGAATTTCGTGGATGACAATTTTATTGCTTCACTCCATTGTGTGTTCGAATCGCTCCCCAATAAATGCTTCGCTCACGTACAGAAAATGGAAATAATTGTTCAAAGTCCAAAACATGTAACCTATCCTACCTAACCTACACTTAAATATTCACAAAATTATAATAAAAATATAAATTCGTATCTTAAATGTAGTTAATGTGAATGCAGAGTAGGTTAAAAATTTATAATTGCGTCTTTGAGATTTGGGAAGCGTTGCCTGATGACCTGTTAATATAATTATCAAATGATGTAGAGCACATGATATGACTTATCTCACTTCTAACTATTGTTCTTAAATATAATAAATGTCAGTGTTAATTTTGGTCAAGATAAATAATGCTTTAAAGTTGACAAATGCTTCTTTCGGGGTTGACCACAGCTTGGACGAGCTTAACCTGAGGATAGGTTGACAAATTACATGAACCGATATGGAAATTTGATTACTGAGAATTATTTAAAATATAAATAAATGTAATAATTTCCCCTGTAAATTAATGTAAATATAATCTCCAATAATGTAAATCATTTAAAGAAAAATAAGTATAACATTTAGGGGTTTAAAGTTCATGTTCTGTGATAATGAAACACTTGTTTACTGAAAATTATATTACTGTATATATAATGTAATATTGTCTTATAAAATTTATGTATATATGATTTATATTGTATTTCATTAAATAAAGATAAAAAAATTTACATGAACCGAAGCAATTGTTAACTTCCAACTAAGCGAGACGAAGCAGTGTTGCCCTTCATTTAAGCAAGACGAACAAGCTTTATACCTTCCACTACCATTAGATCCAGGCATCAGTGAATCATTAAACCCGCACAGTGCATGAACAGCGGCATCTGCCTTCCCCAAACGCACGAAACGAGGCATCCGCTACTCTTCAAATGCTAGGGACCTACCCACCACTCCACTATATTTCCCCTGTGTGACTTGAAGCGTCCGTCAACAACCAGATCGCTACAGAGGCTTCAGTACCTGTCTCCTGTATTCATTTAATATTCTTTCTCCCTTAATCGAAGGGAGAATATGCATGGCTCCTCTATTTCATCTACGCTCTTCCTCGCAGATGACCTATAGAGACCTTAATATTTAATCAGTGTCAGAGTAGTTAATAAAAGGAGTATACTAAGTGACGTGGTGGAAGCAAACTCCATACACAGTTTCAAATGAAGATATGATGGAGCCCAATAGCCTCCAGTTACCTGAACACAGGTGAATGAAGATTGAGATGCGGGGAACTATAACGACTCCTAGGGCAGTTAATTGAGTACGTAAGCCGCCATATTTAGCGGCTCACAAATATCTACGTATTCTGTACATCGGACTTGATAAGTTAGGTAGGCTACTTGCGTTCGAACGCCTTTGACTAGGTTGGACTTTTTACGGAGTGGCAAATCAAGAGAACGGGCGGCTCCACAACCCTATGCCTTCCTTTCCCCAGCTCTCTGTTCTCCCTAATCCTCTACTCTCCTTGACTTTCATACATCATCACTAACCAATCGCAATAACCAACCCTCCACCATACCCAACCATATCCACCATAACCAACCGTGACAGGATGAACAAACCAGTGGGTTTTCTTCCTATTGGGAGTGTTGTACATGTTGCTATGCTGGTATATTCACTCACAGGATGAGTGGTGCTGCCTAATAAACTCGCCCTTCGTGCAAAATTTCAATTTAAAAATCAACCATTCAC
Organism: Procambarus virginalis; assembly: GCA_020271785.1. NCBI lineage: Eukaryota > Metazoa > Arthropoda > Malacostraca > Decapoda > Cambaridae > Procambarus > Procambarus virginalis. The sequence goes on from WNGS01052365.1 coordinate 3,471,276, forward strand.
CTTACACAATCATCCACCCCAACCAATATCAAACTCTTTTGCTGTCTTTAACTCTTGAGGTTATTATACTCCCCTGACCTAATGGCTGTCCCATCAAATTAACACCGATGACCAACCAACTTCAGGCAAAAGTAATGTATGGTCTCTCTCTCTCTCTCCTCTCTCTCTCTCTCTCTCTCTCCTCTCTCTCTCTCTCTCTCTCTCTCTCTCTCTCTCTCTCTCTCTGTTTACGCATCAGTGGGTCAGACCCCTTAGCCACATGCTCGCCCTGTTTACTTATTTGTTTTAAGCGATTACCCTCTTGCTTTCATACCTGTTTGTTTGCTTTGAGAGACTGCCTTGTTTGTTTGTTTGCTTCTTCTTCTTCCTCTCCCCCACCTCCACCCCTCCACCCTTCCCCCCCCCCAAATCTGGGGGTCTGGGTACTTTGCACCTTAAACTGTTTAACCTGGAAATTGACTCTGAATATATTTGTGATTCTCACTACTGGAATTGTCTTTTTAATCTTTTCGTGTACTACTTGTATACAGAGAGCGTGTTGTATGCGGGCGGCAGAAAATGGCTAGCTAGAAGGTTCAACACACGCGATGTTAAGGAGTACTTCAAAGTGTACTTTGAAGTACTCCTTAATTTTAACTTTATCAGAACGAAGAACTTTGCGGAGAGGCTGTGTGAGACATCGTTTAAGTAAATTTGATTTATTCAAGAACGAAGAGCCTCGTGGTGCGTCTATGTAAGGCCACATTTAAGTCAATTTGATCTATTCAAGAACAGAGTCAAATAAAAATTCAAACTTTTAAGTAAATTTTATCTCTTTAAGAGCACGGACACCTGCGGTAGGCCTGTGTAAGACCTATACACCGCGTACACAATGTGTACACACGGTGTACATACGGCGTACACATAGTACGCATTTCGGTGCCACAGGCCATTACAGGCGTTATCTCCAGGAAGTGAGGACCCTACTTACAAACCCACTCACTCTCACACAAACAGACAAGCGCGACAAAACGCTGAATGCCTGTTACCCCCGTGAAGGGAGGAAATAAAGATAGACATTTGTAAATATTTGAGCTTAGTATATTGCCCTTTGCCGGAGGAATACAAAAGTAGGAGAGACAAGTGAGCAATAAGGTGACCTTCATAGGGAAAGAGGGGGGTATAAAGATTTTATACTGGCAAGTCAAGGTCACTTTCAAAGGAAGAGGAAATGGAATAGAAACTACTTTACTATAGTAAAGTAGTTTCTATTCCTTTTCCTCCTCCTTTACTTTAGAAAGCAAAGGAGGGAAGAGGCAGCAAGTGGGAAAGGCTCAGGAAAATGCAGAGTCTATCAAAGAAGAGAGCCAGAGGAAGACATTGATTGATTGTTGCCACCGGAGGCGGCTAGTTTATTGTGCACCCCATACTCATCCTGTGAGCGACTTACTTAAGTAAGTCGCTCACAGGATGAGTATTTTGCAATACACCAACGCCATTTCGCAATACAGTTGCATTCATTGAATGTAATGACTTCCTACCAATCAAAATTCAACCTCATTCTATTTTCACAATCCGAAAACTGTTCCCTCATCTATGCTAATATTTTAATCTCAAATTTATAGGTATGACCTTTTCATCGTCTGTTGTTCACGATAAAGAGTTCAACCTCTTTCACCATATCAGTTGTTGTTGTTGTTGTTATAGATTCAGCTACTCGGAACAAGTTCCAAGTAGCACTGGCTATGGTGAGCCCGTAACTTACCCGGCACAGGAGCGGGGCAAATAACGTGGGTTATAGTGAGCCCTTATTGGACTTACCTGGCACAGGAGCGGTGCTGTATCAGAGCACTATATCAGTGCTTCAGAGGTTTGATATATCTGCATGTCACCTCACTACCGCAATTCTTCCAGTGTTCTGTTGACCAAACCACACTAGAAATTGAAGAGACGACGACGTTTCGGTCCGTACAGGACCATTATCAAGTCGATAATGGTCCAGGACGGACCGAAACATCGTGTTTCTTTAATTTATATTGTGTGGTTTGGTCAACATTTTTCTGCCACGATATTGTGACTTTTCATCTATTCCTGTGTTCTAGTATTGAGCTTCCTCAATGTTATCTCGGCCATCTTGCATATATCACAATCAAGTAAAACTTCGTGTTTTGCTTTCTTAGACAAATATTTCATGCTGGAGGCTGCATGCTGCAGTGCTGGTCTCACCAACGTCTAACTCATCACCGTCTCACTACGTCTCACCTGTCTAACTCCCGGGAATTTATTTATTACGGAGAAAGACACGCTGCCTGTTTGTTTCCGCCTCCGTCGGGAATCGACCGTGGCCATTAGGACTACAACCTCCGAACGCTATCCACTCAGCCGCAAGGCCTCCCATTATCATTGTGTTTGTGTGTGTGTGTGTGTGTATGTGTGTGTGTATATTTTTGTATGTAATACGCTCTTATATCTTATGAGATGAGTAGAAAGAGTGTAGAAAGAGTGCAAGACAGGAGAATCTGACCTTTCATATTTCCGCGTCAACAAATAAGTAAAAACAAGATATTTACATGAAGCTGAAGTCAAATAAAATCAAATTCCTATTAATTCCTCGTGATCTGACTCTTTTTTATTTTGAAACAAAATATTCTCAAAGACCGAATAATGTATTTTTCGTTCCTCAATAGCGAGTCTTTGCAAGGAATTTTAGTGTTCGCAATAGTCTCCTTCCTATTAGCCTCGATGCTCTCAATAACGCTTCCTCGCTAGTAATCTCGACGATCTCAATAGCCAGGAATCGCTAAAAGTTTTAACATTTTCAGAAGCGAGTCCTCGCTAAAAGTGTCGAAGTTGTTAAAAGCAAGACAGATAAATCTTTCAAAACTGAAAGTAATTGAGTATGCAAATGGAAAATCGCTCATTGGACTTGATCGTCAAGCCTTAAAACGGACAGGATAATGCCAGGTTGTGTATCTCTGTGATGACGCAGTCTTTACTAACTATTGGTTTTGAATGTCAGGCGCCTTCATCCGCCCTTAGCGAGGAGAAACGTGAACAAAAAACACAAGAGATATAAAGAGTGTCGAGAGATTCTTGCTGGGCCAACTGAGAAGGAACAGCTAGGGAAATATAAATACGTAATTGTTATTTGATGGGTAAATTGGCAATACATTTTCTCTAGTTCATTTAGTTTTTTCTTTCCCAAAATTCAATGGGGACTTACATATACAGTGTGTGTGTGTGTGTGTGTGTGTGTGTGTGTGTGTGTGTGTGTGTGTGTGTGTGTGTGTGTGTGTGTGTGTGTGTGTGTGTGTGGAGAAAGGAACCACAAGCCCATTAAAACAAGAATAAATTGCAGAAGACCTATTGACCCCATGGATGGCTGTGCCTATATGTACCTAACAATGGTGTTTGGCTATAGTTTATTGTCAATTATCAAAAAAATACTGTTGTTCCTGTTTTACGTTAATTCTTCATTACCCACATGTTAAAGATTTAAAACATTGACATCCACATAATAATCTCAGAAACTTGCCAGTTATGGCGTGAAACGTCGCTAAAGTTCATTACCTGCAAGTATGAGTGTTTATAAGGAATGAAAGAGGATGCTTGTGAGGTGTGAGACATCGCGAGAAAGAAGAAAGATGAGGGGAAGAGGAAATTAGGGTGAGGGGTGGGAGAGGATGAAGGAGTGGAGGTGACGGGTAAGACTGCGGGAGAAATTGATGTTTATCCTTTAAACTGGATCATTACGATATCAAAACAGTAGTCAATTGTCTGACAAGGACCCAGGTAAGGGTCGAGACAAAAGCGTCTCTGTCTTAGTCTCCTCGCCTCTCTGCCATCCACGGAATAACAAAAGCTAATTAGTAATGCAACTAACCGCCTTATGGAGAAATTAATCTGCCATCTTTTCTCCCCCCGAGAGCTCTGTTTACCACAAAACAACTCTGTTAAACCTTTTTTCTCTTGCGTGTGCTGTATCCAATTCCTTGCAAGTACTGCATCCAATTCTTTAAAACAGCCATGCGAAGAGCTCAATAGTAGTAAATCAAACGATAATTATTCGTTTGGATGCAATCAGTTTGTTGTAAATAGATGAACAGCCTCAGTCTGATCACCTGACGTTTGGTAGGTATTTACGCTGTTAACCCCTGTCAAGCAGGAAGACAGGCAGATCCTACCTCAGTCAAGAAAAGAAACGGATGTTTCCCAACTTTGTCAAGCTGAAAGAACCTTGAGTGCAAGAACTATCTTGTTCTTGAGGTTATCTTGAGAAGATTTCGCGGCTATTTTAGTGTCCCCGCAGCCCTGGTCCTCGACCAGGCCTCACACCCCAGTGGAAGGCAGCCCGTGACAGCTGACTAACACACATCCAGGTACCTATTTTACTGCTAAGGTCAGACAGGGGCATAGGGTGAAAGAAACTACTGCACCAGCTGTTTCCTCGGGGGGTGCCCGGCGCCTGGTGTGATGAACCCGGACCAGAGGATCACAAGCCCCGGCAGTGCTGATACACTCTCGGCCGATACCGGCTCCCTACTAGGCATTGAACCCTGCAAATATAGAAGCTCCTCTGAAAATATCACTTGAAGCAATTATGTTCAATAGCATCTTTGGCACTCAACTATCCCAGTAGGGTTTAAAACCTGTACCATCATGAACATTATGAGCATATGAGACCTCTTAGCCCCTGAAGCAAATTTGCCATGAACTGTCACCTTACCTCGAGAGCTTACACACCCATGGGGTGATTCCGGGGCTTAGCGTCCTCCGCGGCCCGGTCGTCCTGGACCAGGACCACCCTGGTTGCTGGACTGATCCAACCAGGTTGTTGGACGCGGTCTGCTCGCAGCCTGATGTATGAGTCACAGCCTGGTTGATCAGCTGTATCCTTTAGGAGAGGTGCTAATCCAAGTCTGTCTTGAACATGTGAGGGTCTGTCCAGTTAATGCCCCTTAGGTGAGCGTGGAAGCGTGGTTGAACAGTCTCGCTGGCCTCTGATGTTGATAGAGTTTCTCACCCAGAGTACCTGTCCGAGACCCTCTGCTTTGTCACCGGGGGTTATTCTGCCATCCTACCCATACCATTAGTTCTCTGGGTCTCATGTGAATTGTTATTTCAGTGTGCAGGTTTGGGTCCAGGCCCCTCAATTATTTTCCAAGTATAGATTAATTATGTACATCTCTCCCCGTCCGGCTCAAGGGAATACAGATTTAGGTCTTTAGTCGGTCCCAGTAGTTTAGATGTTTACTGAAGTGGATTCTAGCCTGTAAAGAATCCTGCAAGCCTGTACCAGGTCCGGCACAATTATCCTACACAGCACTTTGATAATTGATAACTTGATACTGTGCTCAGCCTATGGGGTTATCAGAATCTCATTAACACCACAAGAGTCTGCATCGGCTGACTCAGATTCCCCTGTCTTACTATCTGTCTCCCATTCCTTCATGCCTCCATCTTTCTAGGGCTCCGCATCAGCCCCCCACCCTCCTCTGCCATATCCTTCCCTTGCCCACCCCCAACCCCCTCAGTCCCCCCCCCCAACGGCCCAACCTCCCTCAAACCCCCCTCCCCTACCCATTCCCCCCCCCCCCCCCAGCCCCCGACTGCCTTCGTTCCCCCTAGTCAACTACGCTTCACACCAGCTCCTTTTCTATCTACCAAAATTTAAATCCTGAAAGGAAATTCTAGTTCCTCTTGAAAATTCGTCGAAGTAGCCTGAATGCAGATTAGAATTTCAACCCCAGGATACGGCATGCGTAAAGGATGGTGAGAGTGATGTCAAGTTGGATCTTTTTCCTCGTAGGCGGCGAGTGGGAAAATCGTTAAAGGAGGATCAGAGATGAGAGAAGAGAGATAAGAGAGAGAGTGCATAGAGAGAGATGGAGAGATGACGAGAGAGGAGGAGGAGACGAGAGAGAGACGAAAGAGAGAGAATGAGAGACTCAGAGAGAGAGACTGAGAGAGCTCCCCTTCCTTGAGATGGGGGCCTTTTACGTACATACAATGCTACCCTTATTCCAGCTATCGTGTATTCATTGATGTTATCCTCATAATGCTCCCAGATTTTGCCAGTGCAGACTACTTACTACTCACATGCCTCTGTGATCAGACTGACCAGTGTATAGGGGATTTTTAGCATCACGTTTCGCCCTTAGAGTTTTTACATTACTATGTACTGTACTGACATTCTTCACCCATTCATATCGTAGAGTCTAGGGTGGCGACAAATGCCGAGTCTGTACTGTAAATCGGGTACCCAATCGTATCTAGAGATGACCTACGCTGGTGAAGAGAGAATTGGAAGAGAGTGACATGAGAGAGAGAGCAGAGAGAGATGAGAGAGGAGTTAGAGGATGACGATAGTGAGAAGAGAGAGAGAAGAGGAGAGAGAGAGAGATGGAGATGAGAAGGAGAGTATGGCAAGAGTAGAATGAGCGAGTATACTATAAATTAAACTAAGACGTGGAATGAAATACACGTAGGGTCTGGGTCCACGGACTGGGAAAGATCGGAAAGGAAGGCAGGAATTCTTGATAATATATAATATTAACCAGTAACACAAGAACAACCTTGCGGAATTCATTGAATACATATCTTGTTAGTAACAGAGACAGTAAGATCATTTATATAAAGTAAAGTAACTTAAATACTGCAATAGTAGAGAATAATGAATAATAATAATACTAATAATAATATATTATATAATAACTAATGATGATAATAATAAGTCCGCCCAGCTAAGCAAGGACAGTCCACCATGCACCAACATCAAGTAGCGGAGAGGAGAGAGTCCTATCCCATTGCTACCTTCCTCTTGACGGTTAATCATTTGTGAGGATGAGATTGCAGAGGGGCGTTAGCTGTCCCTCGCGTGCCCCGGGTCCTCGGACAAGGGCCTCCAGCCCCCAGGGACATGCAGTCTAGGTGAGCACCTGACGACCCAGGGACTAGTACCTACGTTCATTGTGCGGACCCCTTCGATTGAGGTTCAACCCCCTTCCCTTTGCTAAGGTACAATCAGCTCGAGGGGACATTGGGTGAAAGAAATGCTGCCCATTGTTTCTCTCCGGCGCCCGGGATCGAACCGCGGACCACAGGATCACAATTCTAGCGTGCTGTCGCGCCTCGGCCGACCGGCTCCAGTGTACTTATATTTACAGGTAAGAATGTAAATAAGCAATCTTTTACGAGGAACGGGGAAAAGGCTAAATTTTAAATCGAAGAAGCAAACATTCATATCGAAATATAAATAAAGATAAGGGTGACCAAGACACCAGTAAGAAGAGCCCGCCGATGCGTTTTAAGCCAATTGACGTCAAAGACTGATAGCGGAATATCGGTAATGATAAACAAAAGCGAGCAAAGCACCTTAAGGTCCTGGTACTTGTACCTCCGGCCCCTTGAAGTGACGACTCGTGTCTTGAGAGTGACACTTGCACCTTGAGAATGACGAGTGTTGTGCAGCGCAACAGGGTGGTGTTGACCTTAAGATCGGTTTCTCGGAGTCGGTGGATGAAGTGACTCACTTGAACAAAGGTGTTTGGTAGTGCGCACACGAATGTGTCAAAGGAAGGAAAGTTTGGGCTGTGGTTGGGTTTTGACTGACGGTAAACTTGTGGTGGGGGATGGATATGTGGTTGTGTGGGATTGGTTTTGGTGGTGGAGAAGGGTGTTGTGGGGGCACAGATGGTGGTGAAGACATGCAGTGGTGGTGAGGTAATGTGAGGATGGTCTTAATTATAGGGGAGAGCGGAATAGAGGTGTGAGACATTCATTGTGCGCGCGATGATGGTGAGTGTGGGTTTGGGGGGGGAGTTAGTGGTCTAGGTGGTGTCGGCGATTGTGGTGAGTTATAGTGGTAAGTGGGTCATTTGTCGGGGACAATTGTAATAGATCATGGACTATGCTGATACCGGATGCTTCCCGATCTATCTCATCTTCCTCTCCCTTCTCCTCCCCTCTCATCCGAGGCTCCACCTTCTCCTCTTCATCAAGCTCCACCTTCTCATATCGGCAAAACCCGGTATATCCTGGAGGAGTATACCGGTCCGCTATGGCACGGTGTATCCACTCCTAGACTAGTACCGTGCCATACTTACCTCGAGTCACCAGTGCTATATAATTTCCCTAGGACTTGTTTAAGTCCTACTCTCCCTGCCCCGCCGAGGGCCGAAATACGGGCCATAACTTTTAATGGCGTCTTGTTCTGAGCTCCTAGTCGTTACTAATCCATATGGCCTATATCCAGCCACCACTAAGGTGCGAAAGTCATGCTCGTTTCTCTTATGCCTCTCACACCACCAACACTCACACGTTCCCTTCACCTATCTCACCCACCATCTCAAGAGCTGGTGAGTCGTTGTGGTGAGTATTGCCTTGTGTTTGGGGGTTTGGATCCTCTGGTTAACCAGGCTGTTTGACGCAAACCGTGGTTTAGGTCTGACGTCGTGTAATCGATCAGCCTGGGTGATCATGTATCCATCTGTTTCCAAAATAGGTTTTCTATTTGCATTATCTTTGAAAGTCTGAACGTTATGTTCCTTATGGTTTTGAGGGTTATGCACTTTATTAGGTACCCCTCCATTCCCATTCTGTGGTGTGTTCGCTTAGGGTTTTAACAGATACAAAATGTGTAGGGGCCTGCAAGGCTGAGTGGACAGATCTCGGGATTCGTAGTCCTAAAGTTCCGGGTCTCGATCCCCGCGCGGACGGCGGGAGGAGAACATAGGGCAGAGCATCTTTCATTCCTGATGCACCTTGGGTCCACTTGATCTCCCTCAACAAATCAACTTCCGCAGAATGGGGGTGGCATCTACAAAATGAGACGAGGTTTCAAGGCTCAGGATGAAAGATGCCGCCTATATTTTTTCCGCCTCGCCGGGGATTCGCTAACCCGGATACTTTAGGACTGCATACGAATTCCCCTCTGGAGTCTCCATGTCCGGTCTCAAGCCCTTCAGTAGGCCCCCTACTTGTTTACTCTGTTTAACCCTCTAATCTAACATCCTTCGTTCGTCTCGACTCTTATAAGTGCATAACCCCAATAAACCAAAGGAACATAACTTTTCAGACTTTTTTCAAGATCTATTTCAAAAGTAATACACCTATTTTTGGGAAAACCTAGGATGGAGACATGACATCACCTAAGGCTGTGTGTGAATACACACGTCATACTAAAAAATACGTGGTTGCGTCAAACAGCCTGGTTTAACAGACCACTCACACAAGTGCAATACTACTACTGACACAACAATCAAATACCCCACCTCTTGAGTTGGGTTGAGCATAGTGTATAGGCGTATTTTGTGCGTGGGGGCTGTAGTGAGAGGCATAAACATGTACTCTCGACACCTTAGTGGTGCGGGTGGATATCAGGCCCATGATGGTTAGGTACGAGCTAGGAAGCGTGCAGTGAAGTAAGACTCCATTAAAAGTCTAGGTGCCTCGTATTTCGTTTGCCTCTCGTCGTGGGCATGGGAAGCTTAGGACTACAATCTAGGGAAATTATATGCTTGTGACTCGAGGTTAAATAATGGCCGAGATACTACGCTACGGATCATGCCGTGCCATTCGGCACGGTAATTAATCCTCATGCTATACCCCGTGGCCGACTATATGAAGTGTGGTGAGCTTGATGAAGCGGTGAGAAAGGTGGAGCTTGAATGGAGAAGTGACCTTGGAAGGGGAGAGAAAGATATAGATTAGATCGGAGATCTGCATCCGTATCCAGCCTTAGTCCCCATGATCTATACAATTGTCCCCCAGACATAACTCTAACCACTGCTAACACTATACTCACAAAAATCGCCGACCCCCACCCCTAGACTCCTATCCCTCGCGCCCCCTACATACACCAACTTACTCACATTTCCAATTCTTGCGTTGACAAAGAACAATATAATGTAATGTCCGTGACACCCTCTTAATTCCTCTCGCCCTATAATTAAGAAGGACTCACACAGCCTCACCACCTAGCGTCAGCGTCTGACATACAATCTTATCGCCCCCACATAAACCTCTTCACGCGACCAAAACAACCCCAGCAACCAAATATCATCCCCCACCACAAGTACATCAGCAAAACCACCACGAACCACTTTCGCCCTGACACACATCGCGCACTGGGGGGCGGCAAACCTTGTGCTAAGTGAGTCACTTCATTCCACCAACTCCAGCACCATCTTAAGTCAACACACTCGCTGTTTGCGCTGCACACACTCGTGTCTTCTCAGGTGCAAGTGTCACTCCAGACACGAGTGTCACTCCACGGGGTCCGGATAAAAGTACCAGACCTTAAGGTGCTTTGCTCCTTTTGTTTATCATTACCGAATATGCTATCAGATCTTGACGGTCAATTCCTAAACGCATCGCGGCTTTCTATAGTTGTCATTG
>WNGS01052365.1:3496610-3509289 GCA_020271785.1 Procambarus virginalis
TTAAGATTCGCTACTCAGGAACAATAAGTTCCAGTAGCACGGGCTATGGTGAGCCCGTACGACAACGGTAATCAACAAGACATTCTGATTGTCGACTTCGTTTGACGAGACCCACCACCTATATTTAGTCTTATTTCGTCACAAAATGAGTTACTTTCAAAGTAATATTATATTTCATAGGGTGCACATTTACCGCTAACCTTAGAGGGAGAAAAATGCCACATTTCGTATTATTTTAGTAATTCAACGACGTTTGAGTAATTCTACGGGTCGAACCCTGGACTTACTCAGAACCGGTCATTACTTCCACGGCAAAAGTGAGGATTTAGTGATTGTTTGTTCAAGCTTCGTCATTGGAATTTTTATTCCTCGTGCAACACCTGAAGAGCACATTATTTATTTACATCTAAAGGCAAAACAACTGCAATAACAGGATATTAAAAAAAACATATAGTCAGTCAACATTATTTATTTACATCAGTGTTCTTATTTCGTAAACCTTGACTTTTCTTTCGCGGTAGGAAAACAGTCTGAAAGATCACGTCCTCCTTAGTAACGGTATATTACAACGATGGTCCATAAATCCTTACATCATCAATATATCGAATATTTTTGTACACACTGCCACACAAACTTACATGCAAACACAGTTTAACACATTAACACACACACACGCATATATATATATATATATATATTATATATATATATATATATATATATATATATATATATATATATATATTCATATATATATTCATATATACAGGAGCTCTTAACTTTATCTTTGGAATATAATTAATAAATCCCCAATACTTAAGAACTACAGCTTACGTTTCCAGATAAACTTATATACAATCGGCGCAGAACAAAACTATACAGATGCGAACCAGTGAAGGCCTCATCTGCAGCCCGTTCTCGGGATACGTTCAGCTTCTATTTTGACAAGTTTCAGGCCGCTCCTGTGCCAGATAAGTTTACTACGGGCTCACCATAGCAAATGCTACTTGGAACTTTCGTACGAACCTAATCTATCGGAGCCGATGTCACAATGCTAGAGAATGCGTATAAATCGAGTCACTGAAATTAAACTAAAGAATTAAATTTGGACGCAGCTGTCAACAGCTTCTGTATACAGATGTATAAGAACGGGGTTATGACTCCTTCAGGAAGCTGGGGAACCTCTGTTGTATCTGCATAGAAACATTGGCCCCCGACAGCGCTGAGGCATGACTAGTTAGCTAAGGCAAGGTGACGTGGCAATAAGCAATTGGGCAGCCCATGTTGAGTGAGAGAGAGAGAGAAAGAGATACACAAAAAGACACAGAGAGAATCACAAAAAAAGAGAGATATACAAGACATTCCTAAACTCACAAAGGCGATGCATGTAAATCAGCATTTTTTAACTGAGGCTAAGAATGAGTTTGATATAGTCTATGTTTAGTTTTGTTTTAGTTTATAGTCTATGAACTTGTTAATTAGCACCTAAATCCTCGAGTATATTATATTATATTATATTATATATATATATATATATATATATATATATATATATATATATATATATATATATATATATATATATATATATATATATATATATATATATATCTGTTTTTAAATACATCAACATTCTTTGAGTTACGTGCTGAATCCAGGTCAGAATCGCTCGACTCTTATCCAACTTGTTACAGCACATATTATTTATACATGACGACCTCTGCTTCCCTAGCTGCTTTCTCTCTCGATACATCAGTAAGTGGGAATCACTGTCATTTGAGCTTTCACTGTACTATGTGAGCATTCACTATACCGTGAGAGCATTTACTGTGCATTGTTATCCTTTTCCTTTACATGCTTTTAATTAACAGGTTCAATTTCCTTTTTTTTTTAATTTGTTTTGCTCAGTATAAAATATGTGGTTACGTTGAAAAGAATACGGGGCTGTAGAAGCAGCGATATAACTCACCGATGCGCAGCCAGGAGGCAGACTAAGTGGTAAAGATAAGAGGAAAGTCCAGAGTTCACAAGCCATTTAAATATCAACTTATTCAACGAGCTTTAAAGTACAACAAGATCCTCTGTAACAATAATAACCTCGTATCACACCCGAGTTCGCAAACTGTTTAGTAAATATGGAGGAAGTTATTGTAACTAAGTTTTGAGGTAAAGATCTTGCAAATGTGCAATGGAATATAAATGCATTTAGCACCTTCAGAGTACTTGGTCAGCAAAAGGAAAGTTATATGAATTAATTATTTATGTAGAGATTTATGAGACAATTATTGGATGAATCTGCGTGTTAAATTCTCAAAGATTCAGAATTGTATGAGAAATGTTCAGACTCAAGAAGCCAGCCCACGACCGCAAGTTTTTTTTTATAACAAATTTAGCCACAATAGTGTCATAAGAGATGCCAGAAAGGATGTCACATACGTTGTCAAACGAGGAATATTGACTGAATGACAAGCATGAAGCAGTTCTGACCTGGAACTCGACAAAGCGGCGAGTCAAAGATATAACTCCCTGTGGTGATGTCCATCTAACTATCTCCCACTAGGTCGACAAAATCATCACTGACCGGAGGAGATGTAAGAAATCCTTGGCAGCATGTGTGAATGCTGTTCTGTAGCGACTTATATCAAACACGTAATTTGAGAGAGCCAAGTGGGTCTCCAGAGACTAGGATTGATCTGGAACACGGCAGGAGACCGGTAAGTGTTTAGAGCACGTTTGAAGAATGTTAAAATAATATATGGACACTAAGACTTGTCATCATCCTAGTAATCTGTGTTCCTATGCTAATACAATGGCATTAAAGAGAGAATGAAGTGCACCAATACTGCGGATAAATTGCAAGTCATAATACATATAGGAAATACGGAAAAACAGGTGTATATATATATAGGTGCAGGTAAATGACTTATATTAACACATTTACATCACATACACACACACACATGTAGGTGCTTCGTGGATTATGGTTCTACAGGTAGACCACGATGGGAGAAAAGTTGTAAATTAAATGTTTCAGTTTTCACCATGTCTCAGTTACACCGCAATATCACCGTTGTAAAACTTGATTGAAGAGTCCTCCATACGCTCACAAAATGTCAAAATTCATTTATATCAAGTTCTATTTTCATCCAACGTTAATGAAACTTGTCTCACGAGCGCTTTTTTTCAACCAAAGTCCTTTTCTCGTAGGTCTTAGAGACAGGGCTACGTGTTTGTAGAAGACTTTTCAACGTTCTTAAACAGTACACGTCTTAGAACTTCCCATAGACCAACTTTAAACTACTAAAGTACACCTTTAAGTGGAGTTTTCAATATTCTTTACTCAGTCCTCTCCCGAAAAACAACCTTAATAATAGTAACAACTCTGTAAGGTGACTAGTTAAAGTTCAATATTTATATAGGAGTGGTCAGTCCCCTGTGAGGCGTTTCTGAACTCGTCTTTAGTAATCTGGACTTACAATATGTGTGAGCTTTTTATTGCCAAGTCCGAAATAAATCACAATGAATACAAAACGTAATTCACCATTTACGTACTACTGTATGTAATGTGAGTCGTTGCAGGTGGCGGCGTAGAAGATGGAGTACGCAAAGCATGTTTTTATTTTCAATGTTTCTGCTACTCTTACAACATACGGGTTCACATCCCATTTAGCTAAAGTTGGAGCAGAGTTCAAGGTGCTCACGCTGTTCAATAAGTTGGAGTAAATTTAATAGAAAACTGGATCATAAACCAATTCCAATTAAAGAAACTCGAGGATTATAAGCTTCCAAGAGACTCTCTCGCTCTCGCTCCATTCCCCTTCACTAACAGGCAAATTCCTCTTCGTCGTGCCGGTGAGGGCGCGCCTTATAGTGGGTATAGTAGTCTGGGGGCACGCCATTTGGCCTCTTGGTGGGCTCCTCGTCGCGATCCCCCAGAACGACACCGGCGGTACCAGATGAGAGCTACGACGACCCCCAGCAACAGTGCCGCCGCCACCGTCGCCCCAGGATGAGACCAACACGTCCCCCAGATGTCCCGGTAGCTGGAGAAGCAGGTAAAGGGAGCGTCGGCCGCGACTACACCGGGCGCCTTCTTCCTGCTAGGAAACGAGTCAGTGGGTGAGAGGCTTGTAAAATGCAAATGTAAAATGCAAATGTAAAATGCACTTTGTAAAATGCAAAGGTTTCCTAAAATGCAAATGTAAAATGCAAATGTAAAATACACTTGTAAAATGCAAAGGTTTCTAAAATAGACGAAAGCTGCTATTAGTACGTATGATATTTATGTAACGAATGTGTGTCTGCTAAAAAAATTATTAAATAAATATATGAACACATACAAAATCCTTATCAAAGAAACACGATTTTCTGTGTGTTTGTGTGTGTGTACAACATCTCACGGAGGCTTCAACAACTCACCTGCTGTTTACTGTAGTAGGCATCGACGGTGTGCGCTCTGGCGGGTCCAAGGGACTTGGTAAGGCCGTGGACACACACTTGGTACTCTGTGCTGGGCTGGAGGTCCTGTAGGAGGAATGTCCTGGAGGCCAGCCCTAGTGTAGGAGAGAAGTCACTGGACCTCTTGGTGTCCCTGGGGGTATTTCATCTTCTGTCATGGCTGCTGCGGCTGCTGCTAGTGTTTCTGCTCCGGTATGCTCTTCGTCTGCGTCAATAATCTGGTAGGTCACCTGGAGAGCGATGGGGGTGAGATAGAGCTTAACTAAATGCATGTTTAAATAATTTGATCTCTTTACTCTGATAACTAATACACTCGTAACCTTCAATTCCTCTCATCTGTAAATGATCGAACCTTAAAATCTGTGAAGCTAATTGATGCATAGTCCAAGTAGCTGACCTTAACGCCCTACCTACTGACCCTGAATGCCCCACATATTGATCTTAAGGGCCTAAGACACTGACCTTGAAGCCATATACAGAGGAGGAGTTGGAAGCCTGCCACGACACCAGCAGTGACTGACTCTGAATGTCTTGAATCGCCAGACGAAGGATCACCGGCTGAGGACAGAACGACGACGACGACATCAGCAGGAAGGACTGGCCCCGTAGTGTCTGGTGAAGGGAAGATAAACAAATTGACGTGCTGATAGCATTCTTGGAGAGTGTACGTTTACTGTTGGTTAACACTTGGTATTTAAGCTTGCTTTGTGCATGGAGAGAGAGAGAGAGAGAGAGAGAGAGAGAGAGAGAGAGAGAGAGAGAGAGAGAGAGAGAGAGAGAGAGAGAGAGAGAGAGAGAGAGAGAGAGAGACAGAGACAGAGATTAAATTAACAGGAAGTGCATTAAAACACCTACTAAAGTTGGTTCAAAAGGCACAAGGTCCAAAAAAGCTAACAGCACCTTGGTGAGATGCGAACTCAGGGACAGAACGGGTCACTGTTCAAGAAAAATTATAACGTAATCACTTGTGAGTTGCGTGTAAAGTATTTTTCAGTCGTAAACAGAGGCTTTGACAGTTACATTAACGAGCATCTTGCCAGTGTTTATAAGGACGGGTCGGAATACTAAATGAAGCTTCAGCTAAGGTCATACCTCGGAAGGTCGCAGATGATGTCGTTTGGATGGTAAACCTGACCCGGATGGTTCAGAAGCCAGGTCCAGAGGTCCAGCGTCTCACAACTGCAGCTTACAGGGTTTCCTAAGGAGAGAATGAAGCGTGGTTCATTATGAAAAACTTTGGAATAGAAAATTGATTATAGTATATTGCATGACAGTTGTACTATAAAGAAGCCACTTGGAACCAATTGCCGTTGAGAGAAGGAGGAATACGGAAGAACAAAGAATAATGAGAATATTGGATATGAACTTCTATACAATAATTTGGAAAATAATTGATTTATGTTTAAAATATTTGCCTATTTGCAATCACATTTTGGATTTGAATTCAGTAATTATCCCGTACGAAGAAGGAAAGACTAAAGCAAGGAAAACAAGGAAGGAAGAACGAACGAAGGAAGGAAGGAAAGAAGGAAAGAAGGAAGTAACAGAAAGAAGAGTTCAATTGAAAGTCATCAACAAGTAAAGACAGTGTGGGATGCATGATTCTTTGAACGAGAGAATTTCAACCTAAGAGAAAAGTCGCTCCAGGGAGTTGTAGTGACCATAAAAGTCATTGCAGGAAACATTTGTGACTTTTAAAATAGCTCAAGGAAACCCTAGAGACCATAGAAGTCACTCAAGTATCTAATCAATTTTTCTTGGAAACACCTTTGGCTTCAAAAGTCACTGCAGCAAATACTAGTGCCTTTAGCTCGAGGAAACCCTAGTGACCTTAAAAATCACGCCAGGAACCCCAGTTGACCTCATAACTCTGTCTAGGGAACATTAGTAAAAGTATGTCTCAGTCATCAGTGCCAAGTAGCATGACTCTCCACACAGAAGACACGAAACTTGTAAATATGGTTACAACCAACCATGGAACACGCCCTTGAAGACAGACTGACAGGAAATCCAAGCCACAAGAAGAGGAACTTTTTAAAGATACTTCAACCTCCAAGAGGTCCACAAACAGCAACACACATCTCAAAAAACTAAAATAATGAAATTATTACAGAAAGTTCACTCCCACTGAGGTAGATTGTCCCTCATTTCATTGAAATAGAATGACTCACTATTGATTTAATTAACCTTATGGTAGACTTACCATTGAGGTAGAGAGACTCCAGCGTTCTCTCCACGGGCTCCAGGACGACTGGCCTAAGCATCTCGAGGTTGTTGTGGCTGAGGTCGAGGAATGAGAGTCGAGGAAGGTAATGAAGAGCTCGTGGATGGATAACTGTAACCCAGTTATCGCTCAACACCAGTTGTTCCAGACCTTCCGTGTGCCGCAAAGTGGCCTCTTCCACCTCCGTCAGCATGTTTCCAGACACGTCCAGCACCTGGAGTGATGGACAGTGGCGGTGCAGTGGTGTGAGAGTGGTGGTTGTGGTGGTGTGTGAGAGTGGTGGTTGTGGTGGTGGTGGTGTTGTGGTATGACAGCGGTGATTTAATGGGTTGACAATCTTACATTTGAATTTGCGTAAGTGTACAATAGTTAAAGATAGTGTACATTTATGCTACTGTGGATGAATAATTAATATATATTGGAAATTGAGAAGTCTACCTTCATTCTAAGACGGGTTTTAAAATATGTTATGACGCAATACCATCGAGAGACTGGAATTACATACCTTCAAATTCTTGGAGTCAGTAGGCAGCTGATCGAGCTTCTTGAGTCGGTTTCTCGTGAGGTTAAGGTGAGTTAGCTCTAGCATCCCTCGTAACCTTTCCCGGGGCAGAATCTCCATCAAGTTGAACCCCAAATTGAGTTTCGTCAGCTGAGAGAGGCTCTTAAAGGCTCCAGGAGACACCTTGCTTATGGCACCATGTTGAAGGTTGAGAGACCTGAGAGCCGGCATGTGTGAGAGTTCGAAGCTGGTCAATACAGTGAGGTTGGTGTGCGTCGCTTCCAGATGTTCTAGGTTGAGTAAATTCACGCCCTGGGCCACGGCGGGACCCATTAGACGGTGGAGAGGATTTCCGGAGACGTTGAGGCTCTTCAGGCTTGTCATACCATCAAAAAACATCGAATCAGGTAACTGCAGAAGGTGATTTTCGGCGAGGTTGAGACGTCGAAGCGACGAACTGAGAAAACTGCCAATAGGGATCTCGACAACCATGTTGTCAGATATGTCTAGAGCCTCAAGGTGTTGCAGCTGTGTCATCGTTGAGGGCTGAACCTCACTCATCAAGATATTTGAAGCATATAGCTCCCGAAGGTTCCTAAGCTGTCCTAAGTCAGGGCAAAGATCTCTTAAAGGATTGCCACTTATGGTGAGCTCCTCTAGCTTAGCTGTGACCCAGAGTGACCTACAACTGTTTAGTCCTAAGCTGTTTCCTCCCAAGTCAAGTTTTGTGAGATCATTTAGTCCCACGAAGGACGTGGGTTTGAGGTATGTGAGTCGGTTTTTACCGATGTTTAAGGTTCTTAGTGACATACTGGCATCAAAGAACTTCTCCGGAATATTTTCAATGTCACATGCACTCAGATCAAGAGTCTCGAGGTTAGGAAGAGCAGCAAGACTGTTGACATCCAGTTCTTGGAAGCTATTGCCACTCAGATCGAGATTCCTAAGCTGGGTGAGTTTGAGGAAGCCTTCGTGAAGCTTGTGAAGATCGTTATTCCTCAAGCTTAGGGTATCCAGGTACACAAGAGCCTCAAAAGATCCTTCCTCTATGTCCCTGATTCGTGCATTATCGATGATGAGGCGTCGTATTGGGAGCTCCGTTTCAAAATGTTCCTTTTTTATTACTAATAATTCATTCCCTGATAGGTCAAGCAAATCTAAACTCGTCAAACTTTGGAATGCATTCGGGAGTATTTCTCTTATTTTGTTATTGTCTAGATAGAGATCACTTAACGACGTCAAGCCATTAAATATCCTCTCATTTACAGACTCCAAGAAGTTACGTGAGAGAAAGAGTTTTCGCAGATCTGTCATATTGATGAACACATTGTCTTCAATACTTGCGATCTTATTTTGCTCTAAATGAAGTTGTCTAAGTAAAGTAAGGTCACTGAAAGCTCCCTTTACTAACACGGTAATATTGTTACGATCCAACCAGAGGAAGTCGAGCTGCCTCTGGCCACTGAGAGCTTCCTGGTGAAGACTGTTGAGGTTGTTGCCAGACACACGTAGATATCTGAGAGAGCTGACGTCGTGGCTGAAGGTGTCAGGAAGGGCCAAGACCTCATTATCTTGGAGACTCAGGTGTTCAAGTTTCCGCAGACTGGAAAAGGCTCCAGTGGCTACAACCTCAATCTTGTTGTCGTGAAGGTGAAGCTCCCGGAGCTCCACCAAGCGGGAGAATAGACCTCTTTTAACCATTGTTATTCTGTTTTTCTGCAGGAAGAGCTTTGTGAGCTGGGTTGTATTTTTGAAGGTTATTTCACTCAGGTCGTTTATCCGGTTGTGGTCTAGTTTCAGAGTGAGAAGATTAACATTGGCCATTAAAAGCCGTGGGTAAATTTCTTGGATGTTGTTGTGGTTAAGGAGCAAGGTCTCTAGATGTATCATTTCCACAAACGTTTCTAACTCCACGAAGCGAATGGCATTGTGCTCTAAGTTGAGAATTCTAATGTTTGAAGAATTTTTGAATGTTTGTTGCGTTACTTCCCGAATGTTGTTCCTAGAAAGCACCAGTTCATGGAGCTCTGGAAGGTTGCAAAAGAGACCTTCATTTATAGTATGAATGTTGTTGCTACCGAGGTCGATAATTCGCATCTTTGGGGTGTAACTGAAAGTCTCTGGATCCAGCTCCCTGATGTTGTTGTGACCCAAAAACAGCGTTTCCAAAGCAGAGTTTTCCTTGAAGGCATTCTTAGCCACGCTGGAAATAGAATTCATGTAGAGAGACAGGGAGACAAGTCCAGGCACTCCAGCTAGGCTCTTGCTCTTGACCTTCCGGATTTCATTACTACTGAGATCAAAGTACTCAAGAGCTGAGAGAGGAAAGGCTGGGTCAGTATCAAGTTCAGAGATGTGATTCCATGCGACCTCCAGTCTCTTCAGCGCCCTCATTTTCTGCATTGGGCGTATTGGCAATTCCTTTAGATTATTGCTAATGATATTAAGTTCTTGCAATGAATCTTCCAGACCATCGAATGCAAAATCAGATATCAAGCTGATCATATTTCCCTTCAGGCTTAACTTTTGTATCTTTACTTTTGCAAATCCAAAGCTTGGTAGCTCTGTGATGTTGTTAGATTCGAGATTTAGTTCTTGGAGTTTAGAAAGCTTGTAGAGTGCTTCCTGAGGAATCGCAGATAACTTGCAGTGCTGGATGGTCAGGCTTACCAGCGCTTCTTGTAGTCCACTTAAACTTCCGTCAGCCAAGCTCCTAAGGCTCGAATGAGAAATCTGAAGGTTGATCACTCCAGCACTCTTCTCAAAAACCCCTGTAGGGAGCGAGGTTACGTTAGTGTCCAGGTCATATATATTAAGGGATTTTATCGGCTGCTGCAGTAGGCCCAGGACACCCGATAGAGTCTCCAGGGACACCATTGGGCACTCCATAGAGATACCATCTTCGTTGTTGTAGCAGGGACACCACGGGTTGTCCTCCCAACTAGGACACATTGAGGTCTCTGTGATCTCCTGAGCAAAGATGACCTGAGGCCACCATATTTGTGCCCAAACCACCACCACCATCAACTTCGCCACCATCGGCACCATCCCTCTATGTTTCATCATCATTTCACTAACATAGCCTGAAAGCAAACCAAAAACAAATTACTTATTGAAACACACATAACACATAACTGCTAAAACGTACATAAAGGCATTTATGTTGCACTTACCACATCTCGTTTTCGTCTGCATGAAATGTGTTTTACAGGATAAGTGACGCTACTCAGTAAACTCTTTTGCTTCCTTCAGGGCCAAACTAAAAAAATTCAATGCAACCTCAAGTTATGCGTGTATTTAACGTCCTTATTTTCTCAAAATATATATATTACATTATATTAGAATTGGGTGTATAGATAGGAATATGCTAGTTTAAGTGTAAGCATATACATGCATTTTCAGTATATTTGTGAAGTATTTAAAAAGGTGCAATTTGAACATTGAAAGTGAGCAAAGCACTGTTTAGAAAAAGTCGAAATGTCAGCAGTTGTGAGTCGCAGTCCGTCCTGATAAACATTTGTCAAATCCAGCCACTAACCCCTCCCCCGAAGTTTATGAGCGAAAAATACTTTACACACGATCGAGAATTGATTAAGATACAATGTTTTCTTTGCCATTGCATCACTCTCTTCAAGTGTTCGAGTTGCATCTTTCTAAATACTTCACACACGTATTGCAAATGCAAAGCATTGTCAAAAGAACAAAAACACCTAACCTAGACGTAACTATACACACAATTATAATATACATTTAATAATATATATATTCGAGAACAAAATGTTTGGTCACACAGAATGTTAATATTGAAAAACATGTCATGGGGTTCGGCTGCAGTTTGGACGAGAATAAGACAGGGAGCTGTGTGAGTCATATGATTATGTCATATGACTCAAAAGTCATATGTCAAAAGTCATATGAGTCATATGACTTTTTTCCCATCATAAGCAAGGAAACGGAGCATTAGGCGAATGTTTATGAGGACGAGCTGTGTGAGAATATACTGCCTCGATACACCAGTCGTCTCCCATGATTGCGTGAAAGAAACGACTAGAACTAGCAACGTCCTAGCGTTTTTTTTCCCGCAGACCATCACCATAAATATTATTGAAATCCTCGTTAATTCAGCCGCCACCCCTTCCATGTTTATGAATGAAAACGCTTTTGGCGTGATTCACAAGTGATTACATTCGCGTCTCGCTCACTTCCGATTCTCAAACCGCTTCTCCCAGAACTATTAATAAAAAATCACTTCTAGCAGAATCCAAACATCTATGATAGCTCACCTATGACGAAACAATAAATATAATTAATAGATATACAATTAATTCACATTTCAGAATGTATGTATTTTGGTTACTCGTTACGAAAAAAAATCAGCATGAGTGTGCAGACGAGGAGTCACAATAACGTGGCTAAAATATGTTGACTAAACCACACACTAGAAAGTGAAGGGACGACGACGTTTCGGTCCGTCCTGGACCATTCTCAAGTCGATTCAGCATGAGTCTCCTAGGCCAGCCGCATCATGAACAAGCATAGGCTGAGGATGCAGTTGATGTACAGGATTGAGGTATTTAGAGAGGTTCGATTCGAACAGTTGTCGTCAGCAGTGTTCGAACATTATCAATTGTGAGTCGTATGTAAAGGTTTTTCATTCATTGACCTGGGCTTGGCTGCTAGATTAACGAATATTTGGCCTTTGCTGATGAAGTCAGCAGCTCGTCCTCGTCAATATAGACTATATGCTCGTTAATCCAGCCACTAAACTCCCTGTTTATTAATGAAAACTCTTTACACCCAACTCACAAATGGTGACGTATGTAATTTTCTCGAACACTGCTTCGTTCACGACCTCTGCTCGAATCGATACACAATAAATGCTTTACCATATACTACAGCTGTGTCTGGGTACAAGTGACAGGATGAACAACCCAGCGGGTTTTCTTCCAGTTGGAGAGTGTTGTACATGCTGCTATGGCGGTATGTCCACTCACAAGATGAGTGGCGCTGCCCAATAAACTCGCCCCTAGGGGCAAAATTTAAAATTCACATACTACAAATACAAATAATCGGTAATAGAACCCTAAACACCTAACCTAACCAACGCCTAATTATACATAGACTTTAACTGTATAATATTATTAATTTATATATGAGAACAAACCTATTTTTCTTACACGATACTTTAAATTTATGAATGCGTCTTAGGGGACGACGGCCTCTCTAACGAGCCTGCCTTGAGGACAGGTTGGGATTGAGAATTGGTTGTTGCTCATTAAGTGGTTCAATCATTTCGCAAACATACATCAATGCCCCAAGAGGCACACTGATCAAAGGAAACGTGAATTTAACGCCCTCCTTGGGTCTTGAACCAATTGCAGAATCGAAGTTAGTTTCCACAACACCATACTTGTTAAAATGCTTCAGCATGTACTAAATATACATTTAATTTATTACGTACCAAACTGAATTAACATAACGACACCTACAACAAT
>WNGS01052365.1:3515254-3532056 GCA_020271785.1 Procambarus virginalis
CACCTACCGCCAAACCACACATCACATCACACATATGAAACCCTCCATTCCTCCCCCCACCATCCGACACCTGACGTTCAACGCACGCAACGACACGTCTATCAATAAACTGAGACAACGCGAATACCAAAGAGCAGGGTGGGGG
Source organism: Procambarus virginalis (assembly GCA_020271785.1). NCBI lineage: Eukaryota > Metazoa > Arthropoda > Malacostraca > Decapoda > Cambaridae > Procambarus > Procambarus virginalis. The sequence continues at coordinate 3,515,400 of WNGS01052365.1, forward strand.
GAGAGTGAGAAAGAAACGGAGGAGGGGAATATATGTTTGTGTGTCAGAGAGAGAATGAGGAAGAGTAAGAGAGAGTTGGTAACCTTGCATGGTGGAGGAGAGGGAGATTCAGCTTTTGACGGGTGGTGAGAGAGAGAGTGAGAGGGGAGACAGAATGTGAGAAAGAGGTAGAGGAGAAGGTTCTTTTGACCGTTGTGCAGGTGTTAGTGATGAACAGCCCAGCGAGGTCTGCTGCTCTAGGGGGAGGTATGAACACTATACAATGGAGAGTTGTGTTCTCTCGCGGCCTGAGATGCACTGCCCAGAGTAAGATCAATATAACAATCAATGATGGAGAGGGTTTACGTTTTATGTAGCTTACGACCATGAAACTGATGATTATTGCATGTCATCTTTCCCCTCTCCCTCCTTCCTCCCCCCCCCCCCCCTTCTCTCCTCTCTCTCATTCTCTCTCTCTCCTCTCCTCTCTCTCTCTCTCTCTCTCCCCCTTCTCTCTCTCTCTCTCTCTCTCTCTCTCTCTCTCTCTCCTCACCTGTCTTAACTTCTGCTCTTCCTCCTCCTCTCTCTTCTCAGCAGCTACAGATGTCACGAGGCATAAACTCGCTTAATCTCCTAGACGAGACTGCATAGTTTACGTTGTAGTGATTCATGCTATTTGATACACTAATCTTGTATTTTTTTTATTTTGTGGTTATTTGTTTTTTAGGTTAGTCTATCTAGCTTAATAATTGCAGTTGTTATCATGATAAAATCTTAGAAACGACGCAATAACAAGCCTTGTAAGTTCAGTTCAAGTTCAAACAGTTCAAACAAGTTCAGCACTGGTATTTGGTGTTTCTGCAGCTGCTCCGACTGTTATGAATACTTCTACTACTAAACTACTACTACTACTACTACTACTACTACTAACTACTACTACTACGCTTATTACCACTACTAATACATAAATAAAATGCAGTGCTTAAACAAAGTTCCAATTGATACTTACCGGTCATATTCATCTGATATTTTGGGTGAACTATGAGCTCTCCTATGGTACCTATCTTCCTCTTCCTGGGGTGCTTATCTCTTGAGTATCTATCTCCTTCGTGGTATCTACCTCCTCCCGTGGTATCTACCTCTCTGCTGAGGTACTTGCCTACCTCCCGAGATTCATAACTTACCTTGAGCGAACGTACCTTCCCATCCTTACAACCTACCTTCATTCCGAGGTACCTGGCGAAGAACCTATCTCGTAGCACCCCCACAACACCCAGTACCATCTATCCTCTCATAAGGCTAGACAAACAAACCCTTGTATAAACGGGTTGGCGTCCTCCATTACTCTCTCTGGGCTGAGCTCTTCCGCGCCGGGCAAAGACAATTGCGAGTTTTTATGGTGCCGTGTTGTCTTTACTTCACCAGAATGCATTCTTTCGGAGATCATGCGTCCTGTTGTTTCTTTTCTTCCTCTACCATACTTCCTACTCCTCGCCTCCCTCCTTCCCAGGTACTCCCTTTCCTTCCATACTCTCCGGTTTAACATTCTTCTCATGGGAGAAAAGATTTATAAAAAAGCTAGAGTATGGGAAGGACGAAAAGGGGACAGTACAGAAAAAATAGAAAAAGTTATAAGTAACTGGGAAGTTTCTCGAGGGGGAAGGCGAGGAGTCGTATGCTAAGCTAGGGATTCAGTAGGAGAGGAAGAAAAGAAACAACAGGACGCTGAACTCTCCGAAAAAGAAAGAACCTGAATTCTGTTGATTAGTAACACTTAAAGGACATAAAAACCTAGGCACAATACTATAAAAACTCCGCAATTTTGTCTCTTTGCCCCCCTGAGCGACGAACGGCAAGCTCAGAGCTACCACGCAAAGAGAGAGTATTAATGGAGGACGGACAACCCGTTTATAACAAGGTTTATTGTTTGCTTCCAGCCTTATGAGGCAATAGATTTGGTACTGGTGTGTGGGGGTTGTGGGTCTGACGAAGAATAGGTCTTCGCCATGGTACATCGGAAATTGAAGGAGTATGTAAGGATGGAAGGTAGGTACCATCAGGAGGAAAGTTATAGTTATGATATCAGTTACGGTGAGTGTAGGCAAGAGTACCTCCGAGAGAAGGATGGTATCGATTTACCACGGGGGAACCGAGTGGTTTAAGTTTCGGTTTAGATACCACCAGAAGGAAAGTACTATTACCCCAAGAGTTAAGCACCACAGGAAAGCGGACGATCAGATGGAAGATGAAAGTATAAAGGGACAATAGGAGAGTTCTAGTCACCCAAAAATTCAGTTGAACATATGAACTGTCAGTATCAATTGGAACTTTGTGTTAAGCACTTGTATTTAGTAGTTAGTTGTAGTGGTAATTAATCTTAGTAGTAGTCTCGAGTAACATAGTAAGGTTTAGTGTAGTAGTTAGTAGTAGCAGTTCTGTTTAGATAGTTATGAACAGTATTCATACCACAGTCGGATAAGCAGCAGTGCAGAAGTCCCGAAAAATCAGCTTGCATGAAAATGTTTGAACTCGTCTTTTTTTTCTTTTGAAACTTGAACCTTAACTTACAGCATTTGTTATGCGTCACGGTTTCCCTAAGATTTTTTATTTTTCATGATATAACAACACCTGACAATTTACTAATTTAGTATATTATACTACCTAATACAAATCACCGAAAATTCCCAAAATATACAAAAAATTACTAAACGGATTAAGGGGGAACTCAATTAGCATAATCGTTGAACACTACAAAAACGTAACTAATTCGCAGTCTCGTCTAGGAGATTAAGCGAGTTTAATGCCTCGTTGACAATATATCTTGTAAGCTAGCACTGAGGAAGAGAGACCGGAGAAAGTGTGAGTGTGGTGTGTTAAGGCTGTAGGGTGAGTGTGGTGCGTCTGGTGTGCGGCATGTGACGTGTTTACATGAGTCGAAAGTGCGGATTGCGGTATGCGAGGAGGTAGAGTGTCGGTCGGGAGGTGTGGATGAAGGGGGCGATGTATGTGGGTGTTTTTGGGTACTGGGTTTATGATATAATGTGGGTTCCCTGGGAACAACTGCACGATTGATCTGACATAGACTTTTCTACTTTGTAGAACTATTTCTACAATAGTATGCAAATTTTATCTTCGCGAGCATATTGCATATGTAATATCCATTGCACGGGGGATTACCACAAGTTAATTTCTTGAGCCTGAAAATTGTGGGGGTGGGGGGAGGGGGGGGGGACCGAGTGTGAAGTTGGTGGAAGAGTTGGAGAGAGGTTAGGTGAGGAGGAGGAGGAGGTGAGGGGGAATAGGGGGAAGTAGGTAATATATAGCCTCAGCACAAAACAGCAATAATCATATTAATACCCCACTCCCCAGCTCGTCCCTTTGTATATCTCCTGTTTCCACTCACCACCCGTCAAGTGAGGCACCCTCCACCCACCCCCCTCTCCACATACTCTAAAATCCCCCTTCATGCCAGGTCCCCTCTACATACCCTCCATACAAAGCTACCGCCACCAACAAAGTCCACTCTTACACCTATGTGAAGACCTTGTTTGAACGTCAGCTTGACAACACACTCGATGTTATTACCATCGTCGACTCCCTTGGATGCTATAGATCACAAAATACCAACTCATCCTTCTGTTTAGCTAATACTTCTTATAACTATATTGACCAACGTACATAATTTGACGTAATGGACAAGTAGATAGTAGAATTTGGTACTATTCACTGTATATAGTCCCCCACAAAAAATAAAGCTAAAACTAAACTTAAATATTCCGTGACCAAGTAAAGCATATATATATATGTACTAATTAGGTCTAAGTCTGTGTTTTAGGTCTAGGATGGTTAGGTTGGGTTAGGTTTTATTAGTAATTTAAATAAAAAAATCTGGTTTGTCCACATTCCACATTACAAAATTCTACTGTCTAATTATCCAATTGGTTGACTGGGAGGCTGGTTGGCTGACCGGCTGGCTGGGAGGCTGGTTGGCTGGGAGAATGTGGCATGGGAGGACTTCTGAGATATAATTTTAAGAAGACTGTCCACTAAACCACAAGTTACGAGGACAGAAAACCTTCATCAATAGCTTCAAGAGTCACGACTGTGGAACGACTCGAGGGGGTGAGGGAGAGGTAAGAGTGGTGGGGAAGCAAGGGAGGGGGGAGGGTGGTGGGGAATCGAGGGAAGGGAAAGGGTGGTGGGGAAGCAAGGGAAAAGGAAGAGCGTCGCATAGGAAAAAACACTGACTTTGAGATTTTTATGAAATTTGTGAACTTGTACTTGAAATTCATATTTATTTTTGTCGGACACTATAGAGGTCACTGTAGAAGGTATTACTCAGCTCACTGTAGATGGAGTCACTGTATATTTGTAATGTTGAACTCTAAATGTCCTCTACGTTCCAAAATGTATAATAATTTTCAACGAGCGATGCGGTAATTATTAACCCTTTCAAAGTAGTTTAAAACTGACAATCACTGTATGAGAGAATATACGAAAGAATATAGGATTTATGGTCACACACACACAAAAACACATCCATAACTTTCGGTATATGTTCGTTCAGATCACCTTATCGTGATTTAGCAATTAGCAATGTTTGCAGGCAATGATATCACTCCATTAGTGATTTACCCCACGTTTCAGTGTTTTCCCTGAATCATTATGTCTATGTTTCACAGTATCACTGAATATCTATAACGGTGGGGGTCTAAACACAGTCTCTCACTGTCTCTCTCTAATACACTTCTAATTAATACAGCCTGAATTTTCTTCCCATTATCTTTCAGTGGCAACTTTCTCCTCACCCACATTCCTGGCCTGGAATTCCCTCTTAGTACCTCTCCTCTCTCTTTCGTTTCTTGTCACACACGTTCTCAATTTACTTCTTTCTCTCTTAACCCCTCCACAGCGATCCTCTTGCTCTCTAGACGCAAGCTTTCCTGTTGTTATAGTTTCAGCTACTCGGAACAAGTTCCAAGTAGCACGGGCTATGGTGAGCCCGTAACTTACCTGGCACAGGAGCTGGGCAAGAAGCACGGGCTATGGTTAGCCTCGTGGACAGGAGATGTGGTATTTGTGCTTGGGGTTCTACTACCCAAAATCATTTACGTCCTCTAATCACTCAACACAAAGCTGCTATTAGGACAATATCCAACTCTGGCCCCAGACATCACTCGGTACCCCTACTCAAATCTCTGAATATGTTAGATATTAAGTCACTGCACATTCTCTCATGTGTATCATACATATATAAAACGCTGAACTGTAATGCCAATCCTGAACTCAAAAGCTTCATTGCTGGTTGTAACAGAACCCATGAGCACCACACCAGAAATAAATACAGTTTTGATATTCCAAGAGTACGGCTTAATCAAACTAAAAATGCTCTACAAATCAAGGGACCCAGAATGTGGAATGACCTCCCCAACCATGTTAAAAACTGTACCTCTCTCAACCAGTTTAAGAATAAAACTAAACACTACCTAATAAATTCCCTGTAACCTACCTTACCCCTCTAGTTCAACCCATGTCTGTTATTTTTTTTTCAACACTGTTTGTATTTGTGCTGCTTTTTCAGTCATGTTCCCCCTTTTTTTTATGTTTATTTGTATTTGTTCTCAACACATTTTATTCTTTATGCTCTATTAATATTAAGTTCTAGATATTAATGTTCTTCCTGCCCGAAACGCATTGCGTAATAATGGCTTTAGGCATTGTATGTACTAGCTCTACCTATAATTCGATCCATTAATGTAACCTCACTTGTATGTATATACCTTACCTGAATAAACATATATATATATATATATATATATATATATATATATATATATATATATATATATATATATATATGTCTCCCGTGAAGCTTTCCTCTCATTCACCCCTTCTTATAACCTGCTTCACTTCCCTCTTCCTCCCTACACCCACTGTTCTTCCTTCATTCATTCCCCCCCTTCCCTACACCCACTCCATTCCCACTTCACATCCATCATTTCGCTCTTGTATATTAGCGGAACTCAATCATTCAGCGCTACGTAACCCACGCCTGTAACACCCCAGAGTGTAGTACCTTAGGTTACAGAACAACAAAATACATTAACACCCCAAAACATGACCAAGAAACGCCATGATTTGATTGAATAAAAAGTCATTGTTTTCACCTTAACATTGCCACTGGCGTTCTATAAACAGAGTCATATGACAAATGTGTTAAACTCGTCCATCTATCTGTATTAGGCTTGTACAACCATCTTGCCTCTGTGTTGCGTCAACACAGCCATCTAGCCATTCTATTATATTTAATATTTAAACTCTTTTCCACAATATGAAGACACTAACCGGAAGGGATAAGACTCTGTGACCCAACATGGTCACAAGATTCATCCTTAGAAGATAACACACTTTTAGCTTCTCATTCATCCATTGGCCAGAAGAGGGAGTTTTAGCAAGTCAAACGAAACTGCATTCATGGTCGATGAATAACCCAGTCACTAACCCAACTTGTTAAGTAACAACAGAGAGTTCAAGGGACACCAGGAAAATTAGCACACGCACATCTCCTGTGCCAGGTAAGTACGACGGGCTCACCATAGCCCGTGCTGCTTGGAACTTTTTGTTCCGAGTTGCTGAATATAAAACAACAAAAACAAGGAAATTTGAATAGTTGCCTAACAGAGCAAATACATGTAACACCACGGTGAAAGGTTCAAAACCATCCACATCATCAGTAATGGCCTGAGAGACATCGAATCTCAATATCTCAACAAGATCGAAAACCAGTTTTACGAAGTCCAGGTTAAGGTCAAGTACCTGTGAGAGATGCTCATGGGTAAGGAGGAAATGTGGAGGGAGGAAAAGAAATACTAGATCAAAATCGCATATAAGAAGTGAGATGCCAATGTACATAGAGAAATACGGGATTGAATGATATGAGAGAAAAAGAGAAAGAGACAAACACGGAGACAAAGATAGGGACATAGGCAAAAACAGATAAAAATATTACTCACACACACTTCTCATTGTTTACCTCATTGCAAATCAACTTGTTGCTTTTAGGGATGAAGTTGTTTTCTTCTGCAGCTATTTGTCTCGTTGTCAACTTCGTTCATGTCGTTTGGGTCACCTTACAGAATAAACTAACTCCCTGAGATTTGCATAAACTCCTTCAGTTAGTTAACAACAACAAAAAGGCAGTGTGATCTGAAGAGTGATGTACTCACCAAATGCGGGGGTTGAGCTTTGGTTCTTTGGTCCCGCCTCTCAACTGTCAATCAACTGGTGTACAGATTCCTAAGCCTACTGGGCTCTATCATATCTACATTTGAAACTGTGTATGGAGTCAGCCTCCAACACATCACTTCCTAATGCATTCCATTTGTCTAATACTCTGACACTGAAAAAAATTAATTCTAACGTCTTTATGGCTCATTTGGGCACTCAACTCAATTTGTGTGTGTATGTGTGTATTCACCTCTATGTACACCAATATGTGCTTGCAGGGATGAATCTAGGTTTGTAGCCCCGCCTTCTCTACGCTCTTGGATTAATGTACCGACTCATTTCTCACGCTTTAAATGTTTACCCAACTGAAAACATTTACATTTAAAACTTTGACTAATTAGCTTTAACGACTTCTTCGTCTAACCTGTTCCACTTATTGACAGCTCAAACACTAAAAAAAGTTCTTTTTGACGTACCTGTGACTTCTTTGCGTCTCGAGTTTCCATCTATGACTCCTCGTTCTGCTGTTTCTAGCTATGAATAACGCTGCTTCGTAGCTACCTGTCTTCTGTGATTTGTCTGTTCTGTCTTTGTGTGTATTCATATATTTGTCTTCACCTATTTGTGATTGTAAGATCGAGCTTACAGTTCTTGTATCCCCCCTGCCGAGGCAATTCATGTAACGACTCCTAACACATTTTCTCTATCATACCTACTAGACAAGCATTCTAAATATTCCCAGGATGTAACCCGCTACAGCTGGACAACTCCCAGATATTTATATACAGCGTGGTGAACAGTTGCATCTGGTGAAAGGAAACATGACCCAAAAGCCTACTTGGAGTGACTTTCCATCTACGCCCCTTAATGCGTATTTCCAATATATTTATAAATAACAAATTAAAAACCAAATAAACAATAATAATAACTAACAAATATGAAGTTAATAAACGACAATACCCAACTATAAAATTCCATGTAATATATAAAAACAAATACCTGCCATACACATTCTTGAGTCTGAGTACCAGTAGAAGGAATTTGTTTAGTCCCCCAACCTCTGCCATTCCTAAGGAAGTCCTGGTTTCCCTCTAAGCCACATAGTGGCCATTACACTGAATACGTTTGCCTCGACGTAAGCTCAGAGCACTCTCGAGGACTTCCTCTGTGTGTCCCAAGTCCCCACTATTCAACCAATTTGTAGTATATATATTCCTTTAAACTTCAATAAATATAATGTGAAGGCACGTTAAGTATATGTACTTCACGTTATCGAGGTGAAAATGTTAGTGCGCATTTTTTGGGACTTTGGATAATCGTTTAGGTGGTTAACAAAAATATAGGTGTGGTTTCGTTGTGTTTTTTACCTGTTCAAGATTTTAGAAAAATAGTCTTTGCTGAGTGCGAGTTAAGTACCGAGCCTTGGAAGGCTTTGTATACTAAGAACACTGGAGAGGGGAATGATTGTATGTTGTAAGATCACAATAGAGGGAATATTTTCTTCATGAAATTTACATCATAGATTATTACACACAGAAATCACAATAACGTGATGTATTAAAATGAACAAATCCACAAGGGCCGTAACGAGGATTCGAACCTACGTTCGAGAGGATCCCAGACGTGCCTTAATCGACTGTGCTACGACATGGTTAAAAGAATTGCAACCGGGAGTTTAACTGACCTCACACGGATCTTTTAAACCATGTCGTAGCACAGTCGATTAAGGCGCGTCTGGGATCCTCTCGGACGTAAGTTTGAACCCTCATCACGGCCCTTGTTGATTTGTTTATAGATTAATACTCTGTTAATACATCACAACATAGCTGTCATGTAAATGTTCAGTACAAGAGGTCTCTGTTTGCTGAGACTGTTTACCCAAGAATAGAGAATAATGAGTGTTTTTGTTTCCTTGTTTGTTGGTTTTGTTTGCAGAGGATATACTAAGAAGTCATTTTCTTCCTAATGGCTTCCTACTTATGACTTATTTTTCTAACTAATTGACTGTTAAAATTGGAGAGAGAGAGACAGAGAGACAGAGAGAGACAGAGACATCCTTACAGCAAAGACAGACAAACACTAAACTTTATCATTATTGTATTCAAGAGATATAGTCATTATAATGCTCAATATTCATTATAAACATTATTGTCATTACTAATTCGTTTATTAATTTGATAACTCACATCAGAATGAATGTAATTTTTGGGGTAATATGTCATAAGTATAATCTTATTATTATCATTATTCCCATTTTGATAATTCCTCAATAAATGTTAAAATTTTCATGAATAATAAGTAGATGAATATGAATGTTGTGTGTATAAACAATCATGTGGCTGTGCATTGTAGGAGACAGGAAGCCTGTAATGCCTATCGGAGTCTCCCTAGAGTCAGGCCAACGACCGACCTTTTCCAGGATGTAATCCACAAAAGTCGTCTGTCTCCCGGGTACCTGCCTGCAGCTAGGTGGCCAGAGGCATCAGGTGACCTTGCACAGGGTCACAACCATCACCATTTGTCTAATTTCCAGGTACTTATTTCCTGCCAAGTGAAATCAGATTAAAAGACACGTATCCAAACGTCTCTCGTTACGAGGGAATTGAGCTCCCGGACCATTCGTTCGTGAACCGAACGCTGTGCAATTGGGATACAAACTCATGATGCTCTGTGCAATTTGTATAGAAGGGTAATGTAATGTTCTTGCGTAACCGGTGAGGCTGGTCTGAAATAGCGTAGTGTCATCTTTTGAAACCAGTTTGCTGGGAGGCAAGATGCAGGATTTTGTATTGACATCTACTAGATATATGGAATCAACCTAACCCTTTAGCCACTTAGAAACTCGTGTAAGGAATCATTTAGAACCTTATATGTCACGTATGTTAGATGTGGAGTATGCAGCTCCAGCCTGGAAGTCCATACATAGATTAACACAAGACAAAGTTAGAGATGATTTAGAGGTATGCAATCAGATTAGCCCCCAGAGCTGAGAGGTATGAGGTACGAAGAAAGGCCACGGGAATTAAACCTCACGTCCCAGAAAGACGGAAGAGTTAAGAAAGACATGATCACCATCTAGAAAATTGTCAGAGGAATAGACAGCGTGGATAACAACAAACTATTAAGTATGGGTGGAAAACGATCAAAGGTACACAAATGTACACAGGTGGAAACTAAGCATCCAAGTGAGCCAGAGGAACGTCAGAATGATTTTTGTTATTTTTCAGTATTAGGACAATGAACAAATAGAAGGCAAAAGACAGTGATGTGGTTGACTCCATCCACAGTTTCATAAGTAGATATGATAGAGCCCAATAGGCTCAGGAACCTGTACACCAGTTGATTGACAGTTGATATGCGAGACCGGAAAACCGAAACTCATCTACCTCAAGCACAACTAGATGAGTACCTGTGCAATCCCATCTCCCTCTCCCCCCCCCCATGCGCGATAACTTTAAACTCCCCCCCTCCCCACCCTACACACACACACACAACCCACCCTTAAACTCCCATACACCCCCATCCTTCCCCTATTGCTGTGCACGATAACTCAACACCCCGGCGTACGATAGCATCAGGAAGGACGAGCACTTAGCCAGAGGTGTAGCGTTTGGCAGATAAGCCGATGGGTAGGGACCTCCCCCCCCCCCATTGACTCACTCTTACCACCTCAAAAATAATTTTGCATATTTAATTAAAAACTTCCCTCAGGCTACAATGTGATATCCACGTACATAATTGACAGATGGATGTGATATCGATGTGGTGTTTGTAGTCCCCTTGTGTTTATGTTATGGGGGGATTTGGATGTTTAGGGTTCTATTTTTCGATGGATGGGATGATGGTTGGTTGGACAAAGGGGTGTGGTAACACTGAGCGAGTATCACAGGTGCGTGGTGGTGTTTTTGTGGCACTCTTTCCTGTAGACTTCCTTTCCTGCCTCACTACCTCATTGCCTTTCCTCATAACACACTTTCTCTCTCTCCCCCCTCATTGACTATTGTGCTCCCTCTGTCTTTAATTCCTTTTGTTCCCCCTCACTCACAGCACCCCTACCTTCCTTACCTCACAGCACCCCCTACCTTCCCTACCTCACAGCACCCCCTTTTTCTCTCACTCACAGCACTTCTTGCTTCCCATTCCTCACAGTGCTCCCTCCCTCCTCTTTATCGTGCACCTTCCTATTTACTACCCACTCTTCCTTACTCCCAGACCCTCTCTCCCCCCATCTCCTCTCCCGGTTACGCCACGCCCTGCTGACCGCACCCGTTACTCTTCTCCTCTACCTTCCTCACTTCTCCCCTTTGCCCCTCTCCTCTCTTCCCCTCCATCCTAACGACACATTACGGAGTCCTAACGGCTCCTGAGTCACCCTCAGACACTGATGGGTTCGATTGACGTCATGGGTTTAGATCATCAAGCCAGGGAAGGCAGTATACGCCATGGCATCAGTTCTCTCACTCTCTCTCTCTCTCTCTCTCTCTCTCTCTGGCATTCTCCAAAACACGCATTCTAATAAAGCAGTTACCAGTTAAGTAAGTCCCAGGGGCATCTGTGACAAGATGAACATGTTCTTGCGTATTTCTGCGGAAATACGTTCACTTATAGTGAATACTGTTGTTATTCAATACTTCCATTCATTATATAAAAAGGTAAAGTAATTTTTTTATGTGTGTGATGGCTGCCAAGTTGATGGGCGGACGATCGGTAACTAAAATATGGAAATGTAATCTGACCCTAAAAGCGCAGGAGATCAATGAAAGCTTTTAGATTTCCCTCCGACGGTAGTGGGAGTGTTTACAACCGTCCTCCTCGTCACGAGGTCTGACTGGCACTGCTGCCAGCACCTGCTGGATCAAATACCTGAACAGTCATTAAGACGTCATAGTGACGTCATTCACCTCCGGCACACACAATAAAAACAAAGCTTTATTTTTCATGAACAAATCCACAAGGGCCGTGACGAGGGCTCGAACCTACGTCCGAGAGGATCCCAGACGCTGCATGCTTTATCATTCATTTCCGTTAGGTAAGGAGAGGTTAGTCTAGGTTTGGATAGGTTACTTTGCGATCGTTTCGAAGCTCAAAGTCCCTGCGGCCCGGTCCCTGACCAGGCCTTCTCTAGGTTGGGTCAGTTTACGTTACGTTAGGATAGGTTGGGTTCGGCTAGGTTTGTATGTACAGCAAACGAACGATGTTTATAATTGTATAACAATTTACATTAACGGGGTATATAATTTTCTCAGATCTTCGACCCAACTTACCAGGGACGGCACGATTATCAACCTAATGGATGTTTCCGACTGGGAGACGTGATCTGGTGTGACTTAAGAGTCCCACTTCCACATGCTTGATAAAGTATTTAAATACGCATATGTGGGTGACAATGTCTTCTGCATACATATACAGTATGTGCTAGAAAGTCACTCATCAAGCCTCTCGCTCGAATGTCTTAAATCAGTAATCGTATCATTCTAAAGGACAGAAGAAGATGTGAGGATATGGTCGTAACATACAAGATACTGAGGGGTACTAGATAGATTGGACTAGGCCAGAAAATTTAACTGGGAGACCGTAGGGCGGAAGAACGTAAGTGGAAGTTGGAAACGCAAATGAATCAATGAAATATAAGGAAATACTCGTACTCTGTACGAGTGCTCAATATATAGACTGCATTGAAAGAAGTAGCTGTGGAAGCCACCTCCATCCACAACATTATGGACAAATTCGAACCTGCGAATAGTTCAATTATACAGGTACAACAAGGCTTGTGAGTGAGGCACAGAGAGCTAGCTAGCTAGAACTCCCCCTCCCCTCCCCTCCATCCTCCCGTAGTTACTGATGGGTAAGCACTTTCCTTTTTTCTCTATATCAAAACACGAGACAAAATCTCATCCACAAGAGTGGCCACGAGACCTTGTCACTGGAGGCAGCAGAGGGAGTGCCAGAAATGTCACTCATGGCATAAACTGACACAGGATCTCTATAAATGACTAGATGTGTCGCATTTAGGCGCGACATAAATGATATTGATATTGCACGTGGAAATTAGTGTTAAAGGTGTAAGCAACCGCGTAATTAATTAAATATATTTCTGTAATGTCATAACAGGCCTAAAATGCGCCAATATTAACACGAAATGTACGCGCACACTTGCAGTCAATGTACGCGTACATTGTACATACACATGTAAGCACATACACACAATGTACATGTACACTCGCAATGCGCGCGCACACTGTCATACAAGTCAGCCTACGCCAGACTAGTCCTAATCTATGCAGCGCCATCATGGAATCCCAACATTACAAATCACAAAATGAATCTAGAGAAATACCAGGGATGTTCTACGAGCGTAGCAACATTAAGGAAATATTTATAACGAAAAATTAGGAGAGCTCTACCAAACCACAGAAGACGGAAAAATGGAATTGAAGTGACATGATCTTAACGTATAAGATACTAAGAGGAATTCATTAAGTCTTAGACGAGGAAAGTCAAATTTAGTGAAAACAAAATTACACATCGGTAATTAAACTTAATCTGGAAGTCTGCAAGAAGGAGACAGGTGAATCTTGAGGGAGGAGAGATACCTCAATACCTCAATACCTCACCCTCCACTCAATACCTCACAGGGACCTCCACTACGTTGGAGGTCCCTGTGCCCTTCTTCACCACCTTCGAGGTCAACCCCGGAACTCACAGTTCCTGCGACGGCGCTGGAGCCAATCGTATTGGCGTATGCCTTTCCATTGGAGACTTTCAGCGCCGTGGAGAGGGGGGACCTGCTGCCTGGGTAACAGCTTCTCCCCCGAATCAACCTACCCTGGCTTTGTGCCCTGGTGAGGCCACTCCAGACCGACAACCAGAGCGCAACTCCATAGTCTCCTGAGACTGATGGATGCCTACTACTACTACTACTCTCCTAGCCTCCCCAATTCCCCCTCACACACCACCAATGACAAGTCGGTCCCAGGAGCGCCAGGCGTTGCATCGCCGTCTGCAATTGGAGTCCAGTAAGCCTCTTTTCCTGACAAGTTCTTGTTAGCGTTGACGCCGGAGAGACCATCAGTATAAGCTGTCAGGCTTCCCGTCTCGCTTACTTTAGGTGTTGCAACACGGCAAGGCTTAAGCCCGCCATACCTGGAATGGATCACATCAACACAGACGGTGTACAATAAGCTTCTGTCGCATCCGGGGACCGAACATAGACGGTATCTGTTGTTGAGTTAGTTAACTCGGTTGGCAGCGAGTGGCGATCGCCTAGTCAGCTCAGATGATTAAGTGAACGAAGTGAGGATTTATGTATGTCTATTTGTATGTCTATGACTCGCTCCCCCTGTCGCTCTATCTCTTTAAAAATATATATTCCTCAATGTGTGTATATGTGTGTTCGCATGTGTGTGAATATGTGTTCTTGTGTGCACATGTGTACTCATCAATTTGTGCTTGCGGGGGTTAAGCTTTGGCTCTATGGTCCCGCCTCTCAACTGTCAATCAACTGGTGTAAAGATTCGCGAGCCTACTGGGCTCTATCATATCTACATTTAAACTCTGTAGGAGTCAGCCTCCATCACTGCCTAATGCATTCCATTGTTAACTACTCTAGCAGGTTGCACTATACCAGTATACTAGTATATAGTATATCAATATACTCACTATCCTGCGTGTCTGCCAGACGGGTCCTCCTTAGCAACAACCTCCCCCCCTTCCCAATCCAACCGCAGATACTTGTGCCGGCCACAGCAGACCGGAAGTCATAATTTACGTTAATATTTCTGCACGTGGTTCTGCTCTCTGCCACCTGGGCAGAGGCCGCTCCTCCACACGTAGTACGCAAGGTTATAAGTCATCTCCTATTGCCAAAATTGATCTTAGGCTTGTACAGAGGCGTTTACGCACAATCTCTGATGTGTGCGTAAGTGTTTACACACCCTTGCGGATGTGTTGATAGGTGTTTAGTCTCCATCTTGGCCATTGATAGGAGTTTAAGGAGGGTCTCTGTAGTGTGGATAGGAGTTTAAGCATTGATATTGGGTTGTCCTGAAACATTAGCCTGTAAAAGTATATACGTATATATATATAAGTATATTAGGCCATAAGTAGCCAGTATTCACATTTTTTTCTGCTGAAAGGAACTCCCTAAATAAGCTATACATCTAACTCAGATTCTTGTGGATTATATGTTACTAATAAATACCGAATAAAGCAATCAATGATCTTATGAAATAAAAAAACACCATTTAATATAAAAATAGCATGTAATATAATTAAATTATATCCATTTAATTTAAATTATTGTAGGTATAAACACGAATCCCTCTAATCTCACCATCAAACAGATGGTATATTAGAACTTGGAAGTAATGCAGTGGAATCTAACTCTCGTCTTGGTTCCCTCTAGCCGTCCGCAATACCCATTATACCACGATAAGCTTGGGAAGTAAATGAACCTCTAGTCCACTGGAACTTAAAGTGAGCAAGGAATTATCATTATGTTGCTTTTTGCGCTACCGCTCACAGGATGGGTATGGGGTGCACAATAAACTAGTTCAATTGCGAAGACCTTACATAACTTCACAGTAAAAAACTTTCACTACTTATACATATGAAGAACATTACATAGTATTTCCTGTATTTTCCTTGTTGCACAACAAGCACAAATCGGCTTCCCTTGAGACTGAAATACATCATAAATCTTTTTTTCGTAATTCAACGTAACAGAAATTCGTAATATTGTCTTTACTCGGCGTTAGAATTTGGGGATTCTATTGTCCAGTGTAGCGAGTGTTGTTTCAATGTTTTATTGTCATTGTGAGGACGTTTGTTGAGGATTTACAGGTATAACGACTGTGTAGCGAGGAGTATCGTCCATCTGGCAGCGCAGCTCATGTTTATATCGCTCCCTTTCTCGTACATTTGTACCTTTGCAACCCAGTGATTTTGTTTTTATTGCATGCAATGATTATCTGTCTGCCAATGACGTAAAGTTCTTCACAATCCTACGATTCGTTTATTCAAATCATGATAAAATCGTCCGGTATCTTTAGAATGTATCGCTGGTGAGGTTTGGCTAAGGAAATCGGACCACAAAAACAAGGAGCGGAACTCACCCGTCAACTTGCCGCTGTTCCTCCGTTTAGGGCGGCAACGCACTCTCCTCATCTTCTTGTATCAAATCCACTAACTTTTTTGGCTACGATCCACCTAATAACACACACTTTAACACGAGAATTCACCTCATTCAGCTTTTGTTGTCCTTGAGTTAAGGGAGACAACGACCTGATGTATATCAGATACGTCCAATTCACCGTTTGAGTCACAACTGATTGAACAGATCAGCGTCATTTCACCGCTTAAACACTACTTATCGAACACGTGTATCACATTCACCGTTTCAGACACAACTGATTGAGCAGTTCAGATCAAGCTCAGTCATTGGTTTACGGTC
>WNGS01052365.1:3544245-3555051 GCA_020271785.1 Procambarus virginalis
TATATTGACTCAAACGACGCAGCTCATTTTTATATCCACCCAAACACAATCACATGTCTTTCCTTTTTTTTTTTTTTTTTTTTTTTTTTTTTTTTTTATATATACAGAGTTGTTACATTCTGTACAGCCACTAGTACGGTAGCGTTTCGGGCAGGTCCTGGAATACGATCCTGCGCGAGAATCTTTTTTCGCTTGAAACGATCAGTCTATCCCATTTCCATTAGATTTGCAGGTAATTTGTTTCGTAATTCATCTACGCCTAAAACCTACCGGGAAAAAACATAAATACATAAAAGTATAAAAAGTATATTTATAACTAAATCAATGAATTCACAAGTGGATCTTATACAAGCTTAAACCCTTTCTCAAGTTATGTGCGTCCAAACTACTGCCACACCCAACACCACATTCGTTAATTCTGCCGTGTTTTGCAACTAAAAAATTATATATTCTTGACCATAAACTATCACTAATAGTATATTATCATTTTGTGTATAGATAAGTCTATGATAGGTTTGGTTAGGTGTTTTGATAACGTAAATGGTCATTATTAATTTAATATAAATGTGCTTCCGACACAGGAAGAAATTGAAACACCTACTTCAAGAAAAGTTTGACTGTATCGTTATGAGAATTTCTAAAGTGTTTTTTGTATTCATAAAGTGATTTTGACAGCTGGATTAACAAACGTTTGGCTAATGTTCACGATGAAGGGATGTTTATGAGTACAGGATGGTTTATGAGTACAGGATGGTTTATGAGGAGGGGCTGATTTATGAGGACATGCTGGTTTATGAGGACATGTTGGTTTATGAGAATGGGGTGCTATGAGCAAACTCACGACCTCACAGCTAAAAGTTCGTCACTTTGCTCTTTCATTAACCCATCCTCATAAATGTATTGCACTTGTATCAACTGTCACTCAAACATGCGACATATAAGTTTCTCAAACACCTTAAAAAAAATAACGCTTTGAACTATTCCAAACCAATTGGACTACGCCAAATTGTTTGCCAAATAGGGAATTAGGAACACTACCCCTGAATCTGGCCTGTCCTAGCTTAGATAACTAATTTCAGACCTTATATAAGCCATCCCAGGCCTAATTTAGTAGATATATGCACTATATTAGGTCTAGGAGCTTTAATACAAAACGTTTTGTTGATAGTACAGCAGTTTATTTTTACACAGGCGCATAGTGATATTCATTAACCTAAACAAGTATAGCACTGATGAGCTTGCAAAGAGTTTGGCAACAAATACATCACATTCATCCACAGCTTGATTAGTTCAGTTTTATTTATATGGTTACAGGTGTATAATAGACACAAGAACTCCAATGTTCTATTGAATTAATATTTACAGGTGTAGTGTAATATTCAGTTTTTATTGATTGAAAGTTGTGATTAAGTTACAAAGGTTGTTTCACATTACGACCTTAAACTTGCACAGTTAGCAGAGCAAGATAAGTGTACACTGTACACTTACAGACCAACTATAAGATGCCTGGCAAAGGGAAGGGATTATCACGGGTAAGCGTCAAGCCATTACGGCTATACAGCACTTGGAAGGGGTCAGGATAAGGATTTGGGATGAGACGGGAGGGGGTGGGAGGGGGAGGAATGGTGCCCAACCACTTGGACGGTCGGGGATTGAACGCCGACCTGCATGAACATTATAGACATCTCTAAGCTCTTGAGTTTTGTCACATTCAGTTACATTACGAGGAAAGGCATGTAAATGGTTTTGCCAAAAAAAGTTTACATTTGGTCAAAACTATTTCAGCATGTGGTGCAAACTGCTAGCGTTACTTATAGCCAAGTTTAAGCTAAATCATAACAACCCCTAAATGACTGTGAGAAAATCAGTAGGAGCCAAAGGATACCTGATCAACCAGACTGTGACTCATACGTTAGGCTGCGTGTAGCCGCGTCCAACAGCCTGGTTGACCAATCCAGCAACGACGAGATCTGGTCGACGACCGGGCCGCGGGGTCGCTAAGCCTCGAAATCACCACAAAATAACCTCAAGGTAAGGCAGCCATGAGAAGTCGAACTAATTAATGCTCTGACAAACGCCTTAGACCACTACGCCACGACATTATCAGAAGCAATGCAAACTAATACCCAAGGTTCGAATCCTCCTCAAAACTAATTTTCTCAATGATACATCACGTTAAACTTATATATTTGTAGAAGTATGTGGCTTTACTGAATTACAAATATATACACGACTCTTGTACCATATTAGTACCGCGATAAATGGATTAACAAATATTTTTAGTCTGTTTCAGGTTCATAACATCTGTTGAAGGTTTGGGTTTATTACTGTCCTCAGGCTCCTCACTGCCAGTCCAAGGTGGTAATGAAAGACAACCAGTGTTCTTGGGATGAGCGACAGGCACTCAGACGGTGTACCATAAACAGACTTGTAGCCTGTCAGGGAGACAGATAGCTCGTCATAAGGGAAGACAGCAAGATGGACAGCCGGGAGAGGAAAACGGAAGTGAAATATTACTGAGAGCATCTCGAAGAAAAGGAAACAGGTTAGATATGGTGTATGGGAAATAGAGGTTGGGATGGATATAGGATAGAAAGGAATGCGCTTGGAGGCTTGAAGGGAGAGGCAGTGTGTGTATTCACTTTGTTGTATTCACCTAGTTGTGCATGCGTGGGTTGAGTTTCGGCTCTGTGGCACCGAACAACCGTGGACATCTTCAAGAGGAAACTAGATTTATTCCTCCAAGGAGTGCCGGACCACCGGGCTGTGATGGGTATGTGGGCCTGCGGGCCGCTCCAAGCAACAGCCTAGTGGACCAAACTCTCACAAGTCAAGCCTGGCCTCGGGCCGGGCTTGGGGAGTAGAAGAACTCCCAGAACCCCATCAACCAGGTATCAACCAGGTAACCGCCTTTCAACAGTCAATCGACAGGTGTACAGGTTCCTGAGCCAATTGGGGCCTATCATATCTACACTTGTGTTTAGATATATCATATCTACACTTCATGGGCGTGTGTGTATGTGTACTCACCTTGTTGTACTCACCTACTGTACTGTGTATTCACCTAGTTGTGCTTGCGGGGGTTGAGCTCTTCTCTTTTGGCCGGCTTCTCAACTGTTATTAACTACTTCCCCCTCCCCCCCCCATCCCAGGAAGCAGCCCGTAACAGCTGTCTAACTCCCAGGTACCTATTTACTGCTAGGTAATAAGAGAATCAGTGTGAATGAAACTCTGCTCATATTTCTCTGCAGGCGCCGGGAATTGAACCCGGGCTTCAGGATTATGAGACCCGCGCGTTGTCCACTCAGCTACCAAACCCCAATGTGTGTGTGTGTGTGTGTGTGTGTGTGTGTGTGTGTGTGTGTGTGTGTGTGTGTGTGTGTGTGTGTGTGTGTGTGAGTACTCACCTAGTTGTGCTTGCGGGGGTTGAGCTTTGGCTCTTTGGTCCCGCCTCTAAACTGTCAATCAACTGGAATACAGATTCCTGAGCCTACTGGGCTCTATAATATCTACATTTGAGCCTGTGTATGGAGTCAGCCTCCACCACATCACTTCCTAATGCATTCCATTTACTAACTACTCTGACACTGAAAAAGTTCTTTCTAACGTCTCTGTGACTCATTTGGGTACTCAGTTTCCACCTGTGCCCCCTTGTTCGTGTACCGCCCGTATTAAAGAGTTTGTCTTTGTCCACCCTGTCAATTCCCCTGAGATTTTTAGGTGGTTATCATGTCTCCCCTTACTCTTCTGTCTTCCAGAGACGTGAGTGTCAGCTCCTTTAACCTTTCCTCGTAGTTCATAAATCTCTGTTCCGGGACGAGACTGGTGGCATACCGCTGAATCTTTTCTAACTTTGTCTTGTGTTTAACTAGGTATGGACATCAAGCTGGAGCTGCATATTCCAGGATTGGTCTGACATAAATGGTATACAGGGTCCTAAACGATTCCTTACATATTTTCTAAGGGCAGTTCTTATGTTGTCCAATCTAGCATATGTCGCTGAGGATATCCCTTTGATGTGGGCCTCTAGGGACAGGTTCGGTGTGATATCAACCCCATCCACACACACACACAATTCGGTCTGTGTGTGTGTGTGTGTGTGTGTGTGTGTGTGTGTGTGTGTGTGTGTGTGTGTGTGTGTGTGTGTGTGTGTGTGTGTGGGCGCGCGTGAGCGTCTGGGAACGTGTGTTATTGTCATTCAGAAGGCTCGCAACCACACCTCATTTACACCTGTAATTAGGTTCGCAAGGCTTACTTGGAATTACCCCTCATCTCACCTAATCCCCTTACCATTTCCTCTCTCCCCCATTCCATTCCCATCACCTTCCTTCACGTTTTCCCCTTACCATCTCTCCCCTTCAATTCACTCCCTTCATCTTCCTTACTTATATATATAAAAAAAATGTCCATCGCATTAATCATCTCAAGATTCTTTTTTCTCGCCTTTTTCACATTCGTAGACGCGATGAGGGACACTCTGTCATATGTTTTACTCACTTGAGAGAAAAATGTTCATCTTGTCGTAATCTTTCCATACTTAATCTATATTTCCTCGTCTCTCTTCTCTTTCTCTCTCTCTCTCTCTCTCTCTCTCTGACACCAGGTCCTACTTAAGTAGCTTCACCCACCCATCGAGCAGCACTGAAGGGCGGCCCTAGCAGGTAGTCAGTCCCCCTTCTAGATAATAGCACTAGATTGCTGAACCAGTTAGACTTACCAACCATGTAGCCCGCCACAAATAGCCCATCTGGTAGCATCTCCAGGGAGCCGTCCTAGGGATCCCCCAACAAGTAGGTCTCCTAGGTACGTCCGCCTGGTTTCCCCTTAACAAACAGGTGGCTTGGACTCTGTTATATTGTACCAGAAGGTAATATTCCTTTCAGATGTCCTAACCAAGCAGTCCGAAACAAATGGTAAAACCATTAAACAGTTCGCATCAGATGTCACTTCAAGCAGGTAGTCCCACACAAATATTAAGCTCAACAGATGGTCCACAGCAGGAAGCCCACAACAGCTCCTTGACAGAGTCCACGGATGTAGCAGGCAGGTACGCAGGAACCATTAGGTCTCCTTGTGGTTCAGTGGTATTCCTGCACTTACCAGTAAGCCTCCTAATGTCTTAAGTCGTAATGAACCTCTAGTCCAGTCCAGGGAGGGAGAGAGACACGTAGAGAGAGGGAGGGAGAGAGGGCTAGGTAGAGAGACTCCCTCTGGGAATTTCTGGTTTCTCTCCGTTCTCACTTATCCGTTATTCATCTCTCCGTGTGATTTATATATCCTTGTTCGTTGACTTTTGTCTTAATTCTGTATAGCTCTGTAATATTCGTCCTGTACCAAACACATATATACAGTATGCATTAAATACGGGTAGATCATGAACAAGGGGATACAGGTGGAAACTGAGTACCCAAATGAGCCAAAGCGACGTTAGAAAAAACTTTTTCAGTGTGAAGAGTAGTTAACATATGGAATGCATTAGGCAGTGATGTGGTGGAGGCTGACTCCATGCACGCTTTCAAATGTAAATATGACAGAGCCCAGTAGGCTCAGGAATATGTACATCAGTTGATTGACGGTTGAGAGGCGGGGGCCAAAGAGCCAGGGCTCAACCACGGCAAGCATAATTAGGCAAGTAGATCTAGGTGAATACACACTAGAAAGTAATAATTGACATATAACATTCCCACTGAACGTTCACTATATTCCGGGGGATGCTGAAGCAGGCAGATGCATCTCCAGAACCCCCAATTTGGCTCCACCTGTCTCTTAAGTTCAGCAGTGTCCTACGCGCACGTTTATTCCAGCTTATTCTTGGCTTGATGTGCTGGCTGCAACTCGGCCTTGCCACCGGGTTCCAAAACCTGTACCCGGCATGAACATTACGACGTCATAGTGACGTCACACACCTTGTGCACACACTATATAAAACACCACATTTTGCCTCTTATTTTCGTTAGGTTGGGTGGGGTTTGGATAGGTACGGCTGTGTTAGATTGGGTTAGGATAGGTTGTGTTAGATTGGGTTAGGATAGGGTGTGTAGATTGTGTTAGGATAGTTGTGTTAGACTGGGAAAGGATAGGCTAAGTTCGGTTAGGATAGGTTAGATTGGGATAGATTAGGTTTCTTTATAGAGTAGCGATGACGTAGAGGGGTACATACCTCTATTAGTCATAGAGTCTACTCCTGGGACGCTAGCCAACACTGACCAGGGATGCCTTAATGGACGATATGAAAAGAAGTTCGTTATAATCGACAGTTAACGATATTATTTTCATAATGTTATCGAGGTTGCTCCATATCGTTATATATCATTTCCCTAGATGCTACCCACAACAGTTGACTAACTCCTGGGTACCTATCAATGCCTTACACAGGCATTGATTAAAAAAAAACAGTTCGAAAATCTCCAACTGCCTGGGAAACGATCCAAGACCAGTCAATGGATGCTTAAAACCGAACAGTACAAATCTGGAATAATTTGACAGCTTTAAGACAATGTTAATTAATGAATAGAATCTTCTAAGTCAAAGGAGATATAACATCATTCAGAGGCAGTGTCCTGAATGCTCTGTTATAGTGAGGACTTGAAAACGACCCCAGGACAGTTCTAAGGGACTGAGAAGTGACCTTAAATACGCGCCCGGGGAGCTATAAGGAGAACAAGACACCTGGGCCCACAGGAAGTGTGCCTGAGGCAGCTGTGATGTATACCATGTGGCCAACCTCACCAGTGCCAATATGTCTTGCCACACACTCCCAGCCCTCTGCCCACACACACCCTACCCTACCCTAACCCTTCTCCTAGCCCTTACACTCTCCCCGCCTTTACTCTCCCCAGCGCTGGGTGGTCGGGAGCCCAGGTGGGATCGTAGGAGGCGGAAAGTGGCACGTCAATGTTATGGGGAGCAGGATGAGGACAGGGGATAGGTAGTAAATAGAAAAAGAAGTGGGAAGAAGAGGTCGGAAAGGAACAGAGAATTGGGAGAAGGCGGCAAAGATGATAAGGTAAGGAGAAATGGGAAAAATGGGAAGAAGCGACGATGGCGAAGAGGGAAGAAGAGATGACGAATAATGGGTTATGAAATAAGACGAAGGTCATGAAGTAAGAAGAATGCACGTAAGGAATTGTGGAAAAAAAGAATGAGAAAATGAGATTACTTTAGGAGAGAGAGAGAGACGAGAGAGAGAGAGAGAGAGAGAGTTTTAAGAGAGAGAGAGAGAGAGGAGAGAGAGAGAGAGAGAGAGAGAGAGAGTGAGAGAGAGAGAGAGGAGAGAGAGGAGAGAGAGAGAGAGAGAGAGAGAGAGAGAGAGAGAGAGAGAGAGAGAGAGGTAAAAGAGTGAGAGCAGTGACGATGGGAATAGAGGTGAAGTGAAGAACCGAAAGCCACTGCTGACAGCACGTGATAAGAACATGACACTGTTAACTAATCCTCGTGCCTCTGTTCAACCCCCCCAAGCGCCCTTCCCCCATACACTCTCTCCCCCACCCCCTTCCCTCTCTCTCTCTCTCAATGCTTACCCTCATTGTATGTTTATACAGAAGCAAAAATAATTTGCCATTGGATTCATCTCCATGTTGTTGTTGGAGTGTCGCCACGTAACTCACGTAGTTTGGCGCGCCACGACGCTCGAGGTAACGCGTGGCTGCAGTTGCCGGTATTGCATAGCTTACATCAATGCATCTCGCGAGTCATTGCATCAAGATTGCAGAGTGTTCCAAGCCTTGCATTAAATCCTTTTGTGCATCAAAACCGCATTAGGTCGTTTTGTGAATCAAAACTGCATTGCGTCCTTTTGTGCATTACGGCTGCATAGAGCTCCTGCCTGAAACTACATATAGTCATTATTATTGTCCCGAAACTGCATATAGTCACCTTGACATTGTGTCAAAATAACGTACGCAAACTTAAGAGTACATTAAAACTGCATAGCACCTCTAATATACTACTTCAAGTCTACATTTTCACCCCAAATAATACATAAAAACTTCGTTGTTCTGCTAATATAGCGTAAAAGTTGCACATCATTGGAAATACTGCGTCATTGTTCTATATATAGAAAAGATTATTAGTCCTCCGTATATCTTTGCATAAACTTCTATGTGGATCAACAGCA
Organism: Procambarus virginalis; assembly: GCA_020271785.1. Classification (NCBI taxonomy): domain Eukaryota; kingdom Metazoa; phylum Arthropoda; class Malacostraca; order Decapoda; family Cambaridae; genus Procambarus; species Procambarus virginalis. The sequence goes on from WNGS01052365.1 coordinate 3,552,362, forward strand.
ACCACGTGTTGATTTTACCTTGCGATGATTTCGGGGCTCAACGTCCCCGCGGCCGGTCCTCGACCAGGCCTCCTCGTCGAGGACCAGGTAGCACAGAAAAAAAATTACCTATATCTTTATCCATTTTCCTCACTATGAATATTTAGCAGATCCATCATTAAAAAATTGCTTAGCAAAAAATTAATGCTAAAAATATATATTAAAGTTCAATGGTTTATAGAAATAATTTTCTATTAAAAATCCCAGAGAGCATAATTTTGTATGTAAAGATAAAGCAACTTATTCTTTATTAATTTAACTTTACCCTTTCATTTCCTTCCTCCTACTTCCCTCTTCCTTTCCCACTTCTCATTAATTTACCCTCCTTCCCTTTCCGCGAGGAACACACAAGCCACGCTGTGTCGCCAAACATTCCTCTTCAGCCATTAAGCACCGTAACAGTTTTCCGTCCATGTGCGTGAATGCGTGCGAGCAGGCGCGCGTGGTCAGCGGAAACCTGCTTTTAATGCACTTTGTCTTCAGTGTTTGGTTCAGAACGCGTTATCCTCAGTCGTTCTGTGTCTCGCCCTCAATAGGTCATCCTCCGACCTTGTCCTCGGGCTTAATGCTTCGTCCTCGGCCTCCTGATATATCTTCATTTCTTTTTAATTATTTTGATTTGTTTGGCTTCCTCCACCTTGTTCCAAGATGTCTTGTTGACTTGTCTCGAATTATCTGGCTCTTCCTCTTTTGTCTTGAGAAGGAAGGAGAACTAGTGAGAAGAGATAGGGATAGGGGGGTATAAGGGAAGGGTTAAACCGGAGAGTATGGAAGGAAAGGAAGTACCTGGGAAGGAGGGAGGCGAGGAGTAGGGAAGTGGTAGAGGAAGAAAAGAAACAACAGGACGCATGATCTCCGAAAGAATGCATTCTGGTGAAGTAAAGACAACACCGCACCATAAAAACTCGCAATTGTCTTTGCCCGGCGCGGAAGAGCCATCGCCAGAGAGAGTAATGGAGGACGCCAACCCGTTTATACAAGGGTTTGTTTGTCTTGCCTTATGAGAGGATAGATGGTACTGGTGTGTGGGGGTGCTGACGAAGATAGGTTCTTCGCCAGGTACCTCGGAATGAAGGTAGGTATGTAAGGATGGAGGTAGGTACCTCAGGAGGAAGTTATGAATCTCGGGAGGTAGGCAAGTACCTCAGCAGAGAGGTAGATACCACGGGAGGAAGATAGATACCACCGAAGGAAGGTAGATATCTCAAGAGATAAGCCACTTCATATAGTCTAGGGTAGCTGCACTAATGCAGACGTACCTCATAACTAATGAAAAAAAAGGAAGAGGAAGATAGGTACCATTGGAGAGCTCATGGTTCACCCAAAATATCAGAGGAATATGACCGATAAGTACCAATTGGAACTTTGTTTAAGCTCTGCTATTTTATATTATTATTAGTAGTGGTAGTAATCGTAGTAGTAGTAGTAGTAGTAGTAGTAGTAGTAGTTTAGTAGTAGAAGTATTCATAACAGTCGGAGCAGCTGCAGAAGACCCAGAATCAGCTGAACTTGTTTGAACTGTTTGAACTTGAACTGAACTTACAACTTGTTATAGCGTCAGTTTCTAAGATTATTTGTCATGAATTAGCATATCGTTACCATCACTACAAAAATTTAAATCATTGCAGTCTCGTCTAGGAGATTAAGCGAGTTTAATGCCTCGTTGACAATATATGTAGCTGCCTGAGGAGAGAGAGAGAGAGAGAGAGAGAGAGATGAGGAGGAAGAGAGAGAGAGAGAGAGAGGAGGAGAGGAGAGAGAGAGAGGAGTAGAGAGTAGATGGGGTGAGAGAGAGAGAGAGATAGAGAGAGAGAGTGGGGGGAAGGAGGAGGGAGAGAGAGAAGAGCATGATAATATCAGTTTCATGTCGTAAGCTACAATACAACGTAAACCCTCTCCATCATTGATTGTTATATTGATCTTATGGGCAGTGCATCTCAGGCCGCGAGAGAACAACAACTCTCCATTATCAGTGTCATCACCTCCCCTAGAGCAGCAGACCTCCTGGGCGGTCATCACAACACCTGCACAACGGTCAAAAGAACTTCCCTCTGCCAATTCTTTCTCACATTCTGTCTCCCCTCTCACTCTCTCTCCCCCGTCAAAAGCGAATCTCCCTCTCCTCACCAGCAGGTTACCACTTCTTTTCTCTTCCTCATTCTTCTCTGACAACAAACTTATTCCCCTCTCCGGTTCACTCTCCCCCAGCCCTGCATCTTTGGTATTCGCGTTGTCTCAGTTTAGATAGACGTGTCGTTGCGTGCGTGAACGTCAGTGTCGGATGGTGGGGGGGGAATGAGGGTTTCATATGTGTGATGGTGCATTGTGGTTTGGGGTGGTGTGAGGTGTGGTGTGTTAAGGCTGTAGGGTGAGTGTGGTGCGTCTGGTGTGTGCGGCATGTGACGTGTTTACATGAGTCGAAAGTGCGGATTGCGGTATGCGAGAGGTAGAGTGTCGGCCGGGAGGTGTGGATGAAGGGGGCGATGTATGTGGGTGTTTTTGGGTACTGGGTTTATGATATTAAGTGTGGGTCCTGGAACAACTGCCGATGATCTGACCTAGAACTTTTCTACTTTGTAGAACTATTTCTACAATAGTATGCAAATTTTATCTTCGCGAGCATATTGCATATGTAATATCCATTGCACGGG
>WNGS01052365.1:3588378-3598784 GCA_020271785.1 Procambarus virginalis
GTGTGTGTGTGTGTGTGTGTGTGTGTGTGTGTGTGTGTGGTGTGTGTGTGTGTGGTGTGTGTGTGTGTGTGTGTGTGTACTCACCTAGTTGTGCTTGCGGGGGTGTGTGTGTCTGTGTGTGTGTGTGTGTGTGTGTGTGTGTGTGTGTGTGTGTGTGTGATGTATGTGTGTGTGTGTGTGTGTTGTGTGTGTGTGTGTGTGTGTGTGTGTGTGTGTGTGTGTGTGTGTGTGTGTGTGTGTGTGTGTGTGAAATGAAATCCTTAAACTCCCCTTCCCCTAGCACTTATAAGAAGTGAGTTCTTAAATACTTAAACCAGAAATGACGATGGAAAAAGTACAGAGGTATACAGGTAAACTAATCTTAGACCAAGAACGATGGAGTTCCGAGGAAAGACTAAGATAGGTTATCATCACGCCACAGGAAGAGATAATGTATAGAGGAGAAAACAAAACTGTATTCAAAGTTCTCCGAAGATAGGGGAGACTAGGAGAGATTATTTAGCATGGGAGGTACTCTAAAGAGTGAACATAGGTGGTAAGTGAACTAAAAAGGTTCACTATGGAGTACCAAAAGGGTACTGAAATAAACCAAAGTGACATTTAAATTTGTTGTTCAATGGTAGAGAAGTTAGCAAATGGAATAGATTAAGAACAGAATGGGTGGCCAGACTCCACATGCAGCTTTAGCTGAGCGAGAATAACTGGTTCGGAAACCTGAACTCCAGTTGAGTAAATAGGAAGAGTCGAGTTAATTAGGTGAGCACACACAACATACACACACACACACACACACACACACACACACACACACACACACACACACACACACACACACACACACACACACACACACACACACACACACACACACACACTGTCATTGTGTGTGTCATTTCTGTCGTTGGAAGACAGAAGAGTTAGGGGGGACATGATCACCACATTCAAGATTCTCAGGGGAATCGACAGGGTTGATAAAGACAGGCTGTTTAACACAAGGGCACACGCACTAGGGGACACAGGTGGAAGCTGAGTGCCCAAATGAGCCACAGAGATATTAGAAAGAACTTTTTAGTGTCAGAGTGGTTGGTTGACAAATGGAATGCATTCAGGAAGCGATGTGGTGGAGGCATGACTCCATACACAGTTTCAAATGTAGATGATGATAAGCCCATTAGGCTCAGGAAACTGTACACCTGTTGATTGACGGTTGAGAGGCGGGACCAAAGAGCCAGAGCTCAACCCCCGCAAGCACACTAGGTGAGTACAACTAGGTGAGTACACAAACCGCTGGAAGACAGAAGAGCTCGGGGAGACATAATCACGACCTTCAAATTATATGTGGAATCGACAGGGTAGATAAGATAAATTGTTTACACGGGGGGGGGGGGGGGGTACACGAACAAGGGAGCATAAGGGGAACTAAGTACCTAAATGAGCCTCAGGGACGTTAAAAAGAACTTTTTTAGAGTCAGAGTAGTTAACAGATGGAGTGCATTCGTCAGTGATGTGGTGGAGGCAAATTCCATACATAGTTTTAAATGAAGATATGATAGAGCCCAGTAGGCTACGGAATCTGTACACCAGTTGATTGACAGAAGAGAGGCGGGACCAAAGAGCCAAAGCTCAACTTACGCTAGCACAACTAGCTGGGTACAACTAGTTGAGTACACACACACACACATGCAATTTAATCTAATTTTTTGCCTATATTTACTGGGCATTTCGGATTCAGAAACTCTTAGCTGATGTCAGAGTCTGACTTACGGGTGGGTGGTGAACGAGGTCCCCAAAGTATTGTATTGGAAAAGTATCAAGTTGATCTTCAATGGCTTGCAATGACATCATATGTTATACCTGGCTGAGAAAATGCTCAAATTTTTGTGGGGTTTATAATGCCATTTTGATTTTGGGAATTCATTTAAGTCGGGAAAATATAAGGAATATGTAAGAATTTATGTGAATAAGTAGGCACATATAGACGTGGACGAGCTTAAAATCAGAAGGTAAATACACAGGCAGACGCGATCCTTGATAAATACACACACACACACACACAAAGGAAATCCTTCAGGAGTCATGACGAGAGAAAGATCTGGGAGTTCTAGACTAGACACGCACTAGACCTGTCCCCTGAAGCCCACATCAAAAGGATAACATGAGCGCGGTATGAAAGGCTGGCGAACGTTAGAACTGCCTTCAGAAACTTTTGTAAGCAATCATTCAGAACCTTGTATACCTCATATGTTAGACCAATACTGGACTATGCGGATCCAGCGTGAAGTCCACTTCTAGTCAAACACAAAACGAAGTTAGAAATGGTTCAGAGGGATGTCATCAGGCTAGTCCTCGAGCTGAGAGGTATGAGTTACGAGGAAAGATTACTGGAACTGAACCTCACAACACTGGAAGACAGAAGAGTTAGGAGAGACGTGATCACTACTACAAAAAATTCTCATGAAGAATTGATAGAGTTGATAAGGTATACTGTTTTAGCACGGGTGGTACGCGAACAAGTAGGACACAGGCGGAACTGAGGCCCAAATGACCACAGGGAACATTTTAAGAAAAAGCTTTTTCAGTGTCAGAGTAGTTAACAGATGGAATGTCTTAGGCAGTGCTGTACTTGGTACCTTGCGATGATTTCGGGGCTATCATCCCCGCGTGCCGGTCCTAAACAAGGCTCCTGATGCAGACTCCATACACAGTTTAAATGTAGAAAATGACAGCCCAGTACGCTCGTGAATGATTGTAACACAGTTAACTTGACAGTTGAGAGCGGGACCAAAGAGCCGAAGCTCAATCCCCGCAAGCACAACTAGGGTGAGAACACATTCTTAACATTTTGAAACATAATAGATTTTCTTCTCGCGTGGCTAAGAACTTGCAGTCACTTTCAATCTATAAACATTGTTTATTGTGTAAACATTCCCGATGAGGAGGTAAACATGGACGCTAATGTGTTCTATTATTATATTCACATTTCTTTTCTCTCTCTCTCTCTCCTCTTTTTTTGTTTTATTTTCTTTTTCAGTTTTTTTTTATTTTTTCTCTCTCCTCTCTCTCTCTCATCTCTCTCATCCTCTCTCTCTCTCTCTGTGCTTGAGCTTATTTGATAAGGGTTTCCCAATGAGAAATAATAGCACGACTCTCTAAGGAAATAGATTTAAAACCAACGATAGGCAAGATTTATATGTCAACAGGATTGAAGAACTTTGAACGAGGTCGTCATTTGATATCTTAGGAATGAAATTAATACTGTATTTAAATAAAGATATGTTATGTACAATTATATTTTATGACAAATGTTTGGTGTGTGTGTGTGTGTGTGTGTGTGTGTGTGTGTGTGTGTGTGTGTGTGTGTGTGTGTGTGTGTGTGTGTGTGTGTGTGTGTGTGTGGTGTGGTGTGTGTGTGTGTGTGTGTGTGTGTGTGTATTTTCACGCGTGCGTGCGAGTGCGTGCGCGCGTGCGTGCTGGAATTCCCTAGAACTTTCCTCTTCTGCTGCAAACATCAAAAGCTTGAAAAAGGAAAAAAAAATCAGGACACACACCACACACACACACTCACAAACACACACACACACACACAAACACACACACACAACACACACACACTCACAGAACACACACACACACGTACACGTGAGTAGGTGAGTACAGTCAGCGTTCCACCCCAAAACAGCCTCCAGGTCTCGCTACACACAAAAAAAGGGAGCCAGGACAATTTACCACACACAATTCTATTAGCAGTAAAGGCCCGCTGCATCCCAAGCGGGCAGCAATTGACAAGAAACAATGACAAAAGGACACCATACAGCTGTTACACCACTCAGCCAGTGTTTTTACCTACGTGGGGCCAAATTTTGATTTCCCCATAATGTTTGTGTGTATTCACATATTTGCATTCACCTGTTTGTATATACTTATTTGCCTTCATCTTCTCGTATTCACCTATTTGTATGTCTGCTGATTGCCTAATGTTAAATCATCTTATCTGTTTTCTCCATCATGTCTAATTTGCCAGCTACCGACTATCTCTTGCATGCAGTCAAGAACAGTTGTTAAACTCTCAGGTACCTATTTCCTGTATGGTGAACATAGACATCAGGTAAAAGGAAACGTAACCAAATGTTTCTGTTCAACCGCGGGAACTGTAGTTACGATTCTCGTTCAGAGCTGACAACTTAGAACTTAGGACCACAGTGTTAGTGTTAGTGTGTGTGTGTGTGGTGTGTGTGTGTGTGGTGTGTGTGTGTGTGTGTGGTGTGTGTGTGTGTGTGTGTGTGTGTGTGTGTGTGTGTTTGCAACGAAGGGGGTGGAAAATGGACCAGAGTGGAGAAAAAGAGTGATAACAAAATTTCGCTTTCATTTTACTATTATTTTCAAGGACGTATGCTGGTCCCTCTCCTCCCAAAATTTCAATCCTGAACCTCACTCTCTCTCTCTACGAATCTCTTGCTTATTCTCGATCTATTTTTCACTGCCTCTGTCTTTCTCTTTCCCCCACACCCCTGCCTTCACACTCTCATTCTGTCTGTCTGTCTTCTGTCTGTCCGTCATCTTTTCCTTCATTGCACTCCTTCATTCCTGTCACACTTCTCTTACCCCCTCATTTGTACGTATAAACGCTTAAAACCTAAATATACATGAAGTTATTACCAAAAATTATTATATATATCTGTCATGAGTTGAAAAATAGTGTTGCATTCTTGCTTCTCGCTCATAATATATATATATATATATATATATAATATATATATATATATATATATAATATATATATATATATATATATATATATATATACCGTACAAAATTACCCAACCATTCACATTGTGTCCAGAACAGCACCAAACTCTCAGAATGTGATCGAAACAACAACAACCCCTCGTAATGAGTCTAGAACACCAATAACAACTCAACAGCTATATAATGTGTCCTGAACCAAACCAACCACTCATCATGTATTCATAACACCACGAACCACTCATGATGTATCAAAAGAAAGCCAAGAAATCTCATAATGTGTCAAAAGTGTGTCCAGAAAGTAACCAACAACTCATAATGTATCTAGAACACCAACAAATTGTGTCCGGAGTACAACAACCACTCAGAATGTGTCCAGAACACTATCAGCTACACATAACGGGTCCAGAACAATAACAACCCTTCATAATGTGTCCAGAACACTAACATTCCCCTCACAATGTGTCCGGAGCACAACTACTCACTATGTTTTCAAATCAACACCAAACACACACGGAATGTCTACGTAACTAACCTAATTTTTCACCATGTGTCAAGAAATAACTTATCCACTGAAAATGTGCAGTGAATGAATCCCATTATGGGCACCGCCTGAGTTCAGCTCCGTAAACACTGACTAAAACTCTCTGAATATACGTATATATATATATATATATATATATAATATATATATATATATATATATATATATATATATATATAGGTAGCCTTAAACACCATATATAATATTTTAATGCGCAGACGAAATCTAATGAAAGTTCAACCTCTGTGAGGTAGAACGCAGCACTGGAAATTCTCAGAACCATCGTTCACCAGAGTCTAATCTGCGGTCACTATTTTGGTGGCCTTATATTTCCCAGATAGCTGCAATATGTTATATTTTTCATGGTAGTTTCTCTAACGGGCGAGAGTTGCGCTAGTGCTCACCTGTGTCCTTGTGCACTGAAAATAGGAGACAGATGTGGCGTTCTGAGTGATTACATATATGTTGTAATCCGGATTTGAGTGCCTGATGGCCTATTTATGGTAATTTATTCTGAGAGCGTTTTTTCCCTCTATTGCTACTTATTTGGACACCTGGGGGCGTACTTTTCAGTGTGGTTTTCCACAATCAGCCAATTTATTCTTTGTACTCAGCCAGCTGCACTCACCTAATTGTTTTTTGTTGGATCCAGCTCCTGGGTTCCTTCTCTTACCAAGTGTTCCGCAGATGTAATTCCTCTTCAGCTCGAAGGATTTTTGCTTATTGTATTCATATTAATTCACGTGTAGAGTCGGGGTCCATTACGTTTGGTGCAGTCCTCTAGTTCACTCTCAAACAGGAGAAATACATGTAATTCCTTGGCTATTTCAAACGAGTGATTGATTGGTAAAGATTAAGCCACCCTAGTGATGGCACGGGCATGAATAGCCCGTACGTGAAGGCTGTATGAAGCCTAATGGCTTCAAACCAGTACTGGTACTTCAATGGCCAGTACCAGTAGCTGATAGTGTTGATCTGAGGAGGAATGTGTGTTTAGGTTCTACTAGTGTCTCCTTCTCTTGGTGTATCCACCTGTGTCACAAGGTCCTGGCCTATCCAGTGGTGTTGTGGTGTTCCTTAGCCCATGTCTATCCATTTGTGTTCCCTCGCTTTGGTCTTCCCACTAGTGTTCATTTGTTTTGGTCTGTCTATTTGTATCCTTTTGTTCTGGGCTATCCAATTTGCGTCCCTCGTCCTAGTGCCATCCTTTGTGTAACTCATCACTCTGGTTGCACTCTTTGTGTAACTCATCACTCTGGTTGCACTCTTTGTGTAACTCATCACTCTGGTTGCACTCTTTGTGTAACTCATCACTCTGGTTGCACTCTTTGTGTGACTCAACGTCCTTGTTCCATCCTTTGTCAGACCTCTGGTTCTTATTCCACCCCCTGGTACGTTGATGGTCTTCGTCGACTTTCCAACACACTTTTTTTTTATTGAATGTTGCCACCGGAGGCGGCTAGTTTATTGTGCCCTCCATTTTCATCCTGTGAGCGGTAGCGCAAAAAGCATTACAGAGGGCACAAAAGGTTTTTATCAGACCTCAACGGAGATTATTACATAAACAATTTTATCTGTCCTTCACACCTAATAATTACAGTGTCAGCTAGTTACAGAGAATGTTCCATTTCACGAGATATATATTTACTGTGTGACGAAAATGTAGGTGTTAAGGCAGTCTTCTCTATGGCTGGTGTAAATGCCAATCACATTAAAAAAAAAGAAACAAAAATGTTGACTGCTTGGCAGTTGTCTCCTGTGGTAAAGTGAAAGGGAAAAACACGAAAAACAAATCTTATAAATAATGAACTTTAATTTACTTTAAACAAATATAAACAAAATAAAGATAATCCCTTGGCTATGTACAGTGCGGATCAAAAATACAAAAATATATACTAAGACAAAACACAATATAAAATAAAATAATGATTACGTTACTCTACAATAAGCAAGACAAAAATTAGTTAAAGGTGCTGAGAATAGTGGGCTGGCTGGAACCTCTACTAATATACAGGACGTATGCTTAGATAGAAGCGTCAGCTCGAGAGCACAAGAATATTCTGAGGCCAACTGCTCGTGCGAGACTATATATAGACGATGTAGATGGCGCTGGAGTCGCGTGAAGTCGCTGATTCGCTAATGGGGAGAGTGTTGGCTTGAAGTGGTCGTTTGGTGATCGACAAGGTAGTGCGCCGACAGTGAGGGAAGGAGGTGAGGAGAGTGAGAGTAGGGTAGTGTACCCCTGTAGAGACGTCTGTTATTCCACTTATGTACTATTCTTGAGTGTGGTATCTTAATGTTGCAAAAGTATAGAAGTAACGCGATGTAGGAAGGAGCAGGCTAAATCTCTCTTGAAAGAGATTACTGTCACAACTGCAAGTCATTATACACTAATGGAAGGTCTTATCGCTAATACATAATTGTTTGAGCAATTGAAATATTACAGAGTCATAGGGGAGCTGCTGTTTATTATTAGTCTTCAAAATACATTACTTGTTTCTTAATCTCATATGTCGTTTATCTACTGGGAGCGAAATATGGATGCAGTGCCAGGATTTCAGGTATTTTATCTTTACTAATAAGATAGGTTGCCATATCATACAACGTGAGTTTAGATTTATCTCTAAATGGCTCAATTTTACTACAAACCAAGATATAGTGTTCGAGTGTGTGTCCCTGTCGTTGTCCACACCTGCAGGCGATAAGTCACATTAACGTGGCTGCGGTATGTTGACCAGACCACCTACTAGAAAGTAAAGGGACGACGACGTTTCGGTCCGTCCTGGACCATGAGAATGGTCCAGGTCGGACCGAAACGTCGTCGTCCCTTCACTTTCTAGTGTTTGGTCCGGTCAACTTTGTCCACACACTTTACACTTTACTTCATCTAGATAATACAAGCCGAACTGCTATAGATACTTGTAGTCAAGTCTTATTCGAGCTGTGACGACGTCAGTTAGTCTTCTTATTTTGTTACTTGCCCCATACACATGTTTTACTTCACACATTTAATTGTGATAAACAATGGACCTGCTAGTTCCAGTTTGCACTGTTATACTTTCTTCAAATTCCTCCAGGAGTTCTTGTCTAATTACACTTTTAAGGGACCTATTTGATAACTCAAGATTCCGTTCAGTACTGTCTTTATTTACTGCAACCTTAGCAAGGGCGTCAACTTTATCAAGTTCCTGCAGGCCAGACACATTGTCTAAAATCATCCGGTGTGCATAATAAATGAACTAAACTAACTAACTAACTTCAGATATGTGAACTGCTCTGCCATCAGAGTTGCGTGTGACGCTGATTTAGTCTTGCTTATGTGTTTGCCTCGCAAAACAGAAATTCCATATAGTGTCTCGGCCAATGTCATAATTTATTTATTATTAATATTGTTATATTATTATTATTATTATTATTATTTATATTTGCACTATTCACTATCAACTTAAAATGACTTACAGTCTTAAGTCAAACATAATTAATAAGGCCTCCGGCTCCACGAAAAAAAAAGACTAGCATATAATTAACCAAGTTACTGGAAACTTTTAGGTGATAAGGGCAGCTGCAGTGTCGAACACCCCACCCCCCCCTCCATCCGTCCCTTCCCCTCCCTTACCCTCCTCCCCTTCCCCCTTCCCCATTCCCTCTTCCCCTCCCTCCAGTCCCATCTCTTATCCTCACAACTTGAGCACTGTAATTATCCTAACTTTTTTTAATAATTTTGAGAGGGAAAGTGGCGGTAGAGAAGGAGACGGAAGGGTAGGAGACGGCAACGAAAGAGACAGAAGGGTAGGAGACGGCAACGAAAGAGACAGAAGGGTAGGAGACGGCAACGAAGAGACGGAAGGGTAGGAGACGGCAACGAAAGAGACAGAAGGGTAGGAGACGGCAACGAAAGAGACAGAAGGGTAGGAGACGGCAACGAAAGAGACAGAAGGGTAGGAGACGACAACGAAAGAGACAGAAGGGTAGGAGACGGCAACGAAAGAGACAGAAGGATAGGAGACGGCAACGAAAGAGACAGAAGGGTAGGAGACGGCAACGAAAGAGACAGAAGGGTAGGAGACGGCAACGAAAGAGACAGAAGGATAGGAGACGGCAACGAAAGAGACAGAAGGGTAGGAGACGGCAACGAAAGAGACAGAAGGGTAGGAGACGGCAACGAAAGAGACAGAAGGGTAGAGACGGCAACGAAAGAGACAGAAGGATAGGAGACGGCAACGAAAGAGACAGAAGGGTAGGAGACGGCAACGAAAGAGACAGAAGGGTAGGAGACGACAGCAAAAGAAATGGCTGAGAATGAAAGACATGAAACGCGAGGCACATTAATTATGTACATTTTGAACTCGTATGTGTGGGGAAGGTAAATGATCGTTTTAATTAATTGGGACGTAGAGTGGCGTTCATGGAGTGAAGGCAGTGGCATGGGGTGAAGAGTAGTGTACTCCCCTAGTTGTACTCACCGAGTTGTGCTTGCAGGGCTTGAGCTCTGGCTCTTTGGTCCCGCCTCTCAACTGTCAATCAACTGGTGTGCAGATTCCTGAGCCTACTGGGCTCTATCATATCTACATTTGAAACTGTGTATGGAGTCTGCCTCCACCACATCATTTGCTAATGCATTCCATCTGTTAACTACAATGGCACTGAAAATATTTCTTTCTAATATCTCTGTGGCTCATTGGGTACTCTGTCTCCACCTGTGTCCCCCTGTTCGCGTACAACCCGTGATGAACAGTTTATCTTTATCTACCCTGTCAATTCCTCTGAACATTTTGTAGGTAGTGATCATATCTCCCCGATATCTTCTGTCTTCCAACGACGTGAGGTGCATTTCACGCAGCCTTTCCTCGTAACTCAAGCCTCTTACTTCTGGGACTAGCCTAGTGGCACACCTCTGAACATTTTCCAGTTTCAACTTGTGCTTGACAAGGTACGGGCTCCATGCTGAGGCCGCATACTCCAGGATTGGTCTTACATATGCTGTGTACAGGGTTCTGAATGATTCCTTTCACAGGTTCCTGAAGGCTGTGTGTGTGTGTGTGTGTGTGTGTGTGTGTGTGTGTGTGTGTGTGTGTGTGTGTGTGTGTGTGTGTGTGTGTGTGTGTGTGTGTGTGTGTGT